>VWZZ01001709.1:87802-477513 GCA_013399095.1 Psophia crepitans
CAGTAGGAACTGCTTTTTTTTGCCAGAAGCATTTTGGTCAGGAGCTATATACAGAAGCCATGAACAGATGTCCTCTTTGGGACCCTGCTGTGAGTTGGAAGAGGTTACTCCTCTCAGCTGCTCAGCGCCATTCCCTGCTCCCCTCATTAGGGATCACCCCCACTGATGCGCTCATTGAACAGTTTGTATGAACACTTCCTACAAGGCCCAGCTTCAGCCTGAGCCAGTTATCTTGGTGCAGACCAAAGACGAGCAAAACAAACGGAGTTGATTTTGCTTAAAGCAAACGAGGGAGCTCCTGCACAGCTTGCTGTGTGAGTAGATGGAGAGGGCAGCAGCCTTTGACAGGGGAAGAGCAGCCAAAGGTGTTAACTTCATCTGGTGACACGGAGAAGTCTGTCCACCGCTTGGAAACTAGCAGTCCCTGCAGCAGAGTTAATTTGACTTCAGAAAGAACCTGACTCCAAGACATACAAGTAAAGAGCATTTGTCCCAAAAGCGACACTACAGACAGCTACAGAAATTACAGAAAACAGCTAGCCAACCTGCAGTTCAACAAGAATCAGAATTAAACTAAGTGATGGAGTAACTTCCCACCGAAAGACGTGTCTTGTAGATTCATGAACATCAGCATCCTCCAACTACCTGGATACACACTCCTGGGTGCATTTTTGCGGTGAAATCTGCCCCACGTAAACCCTGTGCTGGAACCCAACTGCCCTCGCCAGACCAGCAAACAAGCAAACCTCCAGGACCAGCATTCCTTTCAGGAGCCCAGAAACATTCAGAGGGGTTCTCACATCTTCCTAACCACAACAAACAGTTAGTCAAGTTACCTTTGTTAAGCAAACCAATTTTCATTGCTTTCATTCAAACGGCCTTAAAATAGAATTCTTGCCTGCTTTATTTTGTCAGATGTAAAGAAAACTGAGAAACTGTATCCATTGTTTCTTAAAAGAGCTTATTAGTGAAACAAAGACCTTTTTTTTCCAGTGAGTGCTGTTTGTGCAGTTACTTCACGACATTTATTTGGATTCGGTCCCAGGGGAAAAAGGCCAAATTCAGTTTCAGCATTTGCCTACTACAGCATAAACACAGTCATTAGTTAACAGATCTTTTTTGGCGGTCTTTATGTAGGCTCCAACATCAAAGCACGTGATATTCATGAAATAATCAAAGCAACATATGTACACTGAAGCACTGTACGTACATTATTTTTCAGTAGCCTAGCAATCCTCAGAAATTTGAAGAGGTTCTCCTAGGCCTTGAGCCAAAGCCCTTGGAAGTCGATGGATTTTTTTTTTTTCCTTTGACTTCAATGGATGCCGAGTCTGGCCCTCGGATAATCACTGCCATGTTAATGGCAAACTACTTTCCATTTTTGTATTAATTTCCTGCTTGAGGAAGACACAGGGCCAAAAGCACTGGAGAAAGAAATCATTTGCCCTGTTTTTATGCAGGGCAGAGAGAGCCTGGGTAACAGCAGTCAAACTCCCCCTTAGGGCTTCACTGATTCATCCCACCCATGGGATGGAAGACCGAGTGGATATTTCATTTGCTACGGCTCTTCCCCTTACTAAGGACACTGTTAGCAGTACAAATAATTGCAAACTCTCACGGTGCTTTCTGTGCCGTGTCCACTAGAATTGGGAACAAGGCCAATTTCTTTTCTCCTCTAACACAGAGCTGCTGGAGGTCATTTCTTCGCTAGGTGCAAGTTCTTAGGGAGATCCTAGCCATCTCACATCTGACTTTGCCTCCCACTTTTCTACATCCTGCCATGGCACTGGCACTGCCTGTACTTTCAGCTCCTGCCTAACATCACAGCTCCTTTCCAGGTCCTTCAAAGAAAAAAAGAAAAAAAAAAGAAATAAAAACCAAAACAAACAAAGAAAAACCCCAACAAAAACAAAACAAAACAAAACTCCAACCAAACCCAACAAAACCAACCAAACACGAACAAGTGACATTATTTGACATGAGTCATGTAGGGGAAAAACCTTTCCCTGCTGTTAGCATCAGAGGGTGCATCTGTTTCTCTGCTCTTGCTCTGCATCTGCTCTTGGGCACTGCTGAGAAGGTCTGGCTTTTGAACAACACAGAAGTATATCTATATAACCTAGGTGTGTTTCCCTTTACTGCGATTCTGAATTATCAAACTGCTTTTCAATTGTTTAGCAAAAAGCAAACCAACGAGAAGGTTTGCTAAAGCTGCTGAAAGGAGGGCCTTGAAAGAAGAGTTTTTACAGAAATTAACTAGGTTGATTAGGTCCTGCTTTAATAACCATTAAGTAGTTTTAAGCCCAAGAAAATTGCTAAGACAGCAGAAAAATTACGGATGTGAAAATTAGAGGATAATGAGTGGCAGAAGGATTTAGGAAGCACATTTGCAAAGGCACCAGTATGACTGACCTCTCTTAATACCACTGTGGTACATGAGGAAAGGTGATTTTTATATTGCTATGAGTCCAGTGTGGAAGATCGAATGCACGTTCAATCAGAAAAAACCTACATGGCAGAACTGCGAGTTGGTAAGTGATAGCAGCCTTTAGGCTCAAGATTTGAAAAGTGAAATTCAGTTTTGCAATACTAAAAAAGAAAGCTGACACCTTTGATTTAAAAAAAACCCACCAAACCATGACACATGGGGAGCCACACACACACTTTAACCTGAAAAGAAAAGGTGGACTGGTAAAGATTTATTTTTTTTTAAACTGCTGACCAGTCACTTCAGCTGTTTGAGAAGGAACTTCCATTTTGCCCTCTTACCACGTCTGCCCTGTCTGGTTCAATACTGCAACAGGGGCTGCTCCTTCCCTATGTGTGCCCACCAGTCCAACAGAACCAAGCATGGCTCTTGGTTGTAGCCCTTCCTACACTGCAGTGGTACGATGAATAAATGAAGTGATGATTAAGCAAAGTGTGGAAAACAAGACTAGTATTTAATAAAGTTCTCAAGTTCACTGTCTGAAATGATTGTGAATACATGGTCTGATTTGATCAAATGAAATCTATTTTAGTGAAAGAAATTTGCAATGTTTACTGGCAAAGAGGTGCAGTAGACAAGAGTTGCTGAAATGGAAGGAGGTGGCAGAGTTGGCTTGGGAGGGACATATATCCTGATGGAGAGTGAAACCTAAAACTAAACTCCCGTAAGGACCAATGATAAGCAGTTTATTGTTAGCTGAGTGAAAACAGAGTTCTGAAAAAGAGAGCGAGCGAGCGGGAGAGCGAGCGCATGGGCAAAGGACTGCAACAAGGTTTGAATTTTACAAGAAGCAACTGATGGAATATAAAGACAGTATTCAAAAACATACAAAATCCATGAAGGTCAAATGGCAAATCATAATGAATTTTAAAATAAAATAACTTTGAGAGATACTTGAAGCTTCAAAATAAAATGAATTTAGTAGAGCTATTAAATACAAGATCCAAATCCCAATGAAGTTGGTGGAAAGACAATCACTGACTCCTACAGAGTTGGACTGGGACCAAAGAGAACAACAAAGAAATTTCCAGTGACTGAAAAAGAATCAAGAAAATCTCAGTGGTTTCTTCACATCTGTGTTTGATAACAAAGAACACTGGCAGCGTTCATGAAGGATGTGTCTGTGGGTACTAATGAGGACAAAGTAAAGGAATCTGCAAAGTAACCAAGGACAAACGAACAAAATACAGATAATAAGTAGTAATGGATTACACCCAGAGATGAAGCACAGATGAAGGCTAAATTTTTAAAATACTTTGGTTTTTTAAAAGATTAATATATATTTTGGCAAGAAATTAGTAAATGATACAGACATTTTTAGCTATTACTTTCAGAAATAGTTCCTTCACAAAAAACAAGCCATGACATGATCTGTGATGAAACAGGAAGGATTTGGACTGAAGGTCTGCACTCCTGCGTGTTTCTGGTCACTTTAAGAAAGACAAATCCTATCAGCAATAAGCAAGTTAAAACATTTCCGAATATGAAATACCATGTGTGATAAGGGCACAGAGCACGCTCGCTAGATTTAAAAACTTCATTACCAGAAGGAGCTTAGGCATGTCTGAACAAAATTCTCTGTACCTTTGTGTACGAACATGCCCACTGGCAATCCACGGTTCTTCGTCTCGACACATCTTTAAGAATTGCAGTGAATTGGAGAAATATAATTTCCCAAGCTATCACGTCAGCAATCCTTTCCTGCACGCAACGCTGTGCCTTTGTCCCTGCAGGACACCATCACAGCTGAATGCAGAAGTCCGGACTGGTGAATACTGCGGGTTAACTGCAGATTGCTAAAGGTGTTTTGTACTGTACTTTGGTGCTTTACCTGCTATGCCTCTTCCAGCTGAAGAAGTTGGGAAGAGAGGACAGACCCCAGTAAAGCATGCGCATGCGCTGTAGTGGAAGAAATAAAGCGGTATTTGCAAAGTCAGATGCTAACACTGTTTTAAGAGGAAACCATGAGGATGTTATTCCTTTGGGTAAACCAGAACAGAACAGACCATTCAGAGACATAAACATGCAGTGCTACTCCTCGAGCCCAACCTGACTGCAATTCTTCCATCAGCCCGTCCCTGTGAAACTGTTATAATCTCATGACCCGGCTGTGAACTGTTCCCTTCAAAAGCAATTCCTCTGGGCATTGGGCTTCTGATTATCCGCGAGGGCCAGATGCAAACAGAAGACCTGCGCCACATATTTTAGATGCTATTGAAATGCAAATTAATCTAAGGTATATTCCTTCTACTTCTCCTGGAGACACATATTTCAAGTTGTTTCATTTGCAATGCAAATTTATTAAGGGAAAATATTGCACTCTAAAGTCACAAAGAGGTAGCTTACTCTTAAAGGCCTACAGACATTATCCTGTTTTCTGCGCTCCAAAAACCAGGAAGACTTTGGACCTTTGTGGTTTCATAGGTAGGACTGCAAAAAAGCCCTGCAGTACAAGCTCCTGCACTTCAGTCTGAGCTGTTTTAAATGCCCCAAAAAAGCTGGAGCCTCCGGCTGTCCATCGTTTCCTCTGGGAGACCAGTTCTACTGTGTCAGAGCTTTTCTCCCTGTTCTGTAATACATAGCCCCTACTGATATTTAATGCTATAAACCACAACAGATGGCTGGCAGAGCACTGTGCTAAACTAATAGCAACTCTTTGAGGCATTTAGAAGCTTGAGAAATCTTGGAAGAATGCTCGAGTATGGGTTGTAACTAATGTAAAAGGGAGCCACTGAGATAACATTATAGATACTTCTGTCCTACTTAAAATTTAGCACCTGTCACTGTTACCAAAAAAAAAAAAGAAACCCAAGAAAGATTTTATCAAAAAACTGAAAACGAGTCAAGGAAAAATCTCCTTATGCATAACCTGAGTTTTCTTTATGCATGCAGTAACATTTTGGCCTGCTTTCACAAAAAAAAAAATAATTTTGTATATGTTGCTCTTTCAAGGAAAAGCAAAGCAGGCAGGTGATGGTGTTTCATGGTGTTACACATCCTGGCTGAACACAGCCCCGTTTGGGGTCCCAACAGGGAGCGCAGCCCAGTGTCCCTTCCCCACTAGCCGGCTGTGCTGACTTGGCTGGTGCCAGGTACAGGCGTGGAGCTGGGTACCCGAAGGAATGAAGAGGCACATCACTAAATCTGACCTTGAGACAAAAGCCTCCAACACATTTCCTCTATCCAAGCGAAGTACAATGTCTCCAAAATCCTTCTCTTGAACTCTGACAGTAACCTCTACAGGATAATTAAGTGTTCCACTCCCACTGACTTCAGCAGCACATTGGTACCTAAATACCTCTTAGTACCTGTCCAACAAGAACAAGAGCTACTTGCTCGAATAATTTAAAATTTTAACCAACAGCCACTTTTGCCTCTTTGTCTTCCCAGTCCTCCCAAAACCCAGACATTTTACTTTCTTTAGACCAGAACTACCAAAAATCGAGTACAGCATTTTAAAACCCTTTCCCTTTTGCTCCTCACGTTTCACTGGCTGTGAAAGCGGACAGTGATGTATTACGTGCTTTGGCTAACGATGCTCCAGCCTGCGCTGCTGCGGGGCTGCACAGCTCGGCCAACAACCCGTCACTGCGCCGCCCCGGCTCAATCTGTTTTATGAAACGCTACTGTATTTTCTTACACGGAAAACAAACAATGCCCCCGAGCTGCGCCCCGATCCCCAGCAGCGATGCTGGGGAAACTAATAACGCCAAAGCTCAAGCTACAGGAGCACGAGGCTGAGTTTTTGTCATAACTTGCATAGCAAAACGGGGTCTGGAGAGCTGCTGATTGCTGAGAAAGAGTGTGTTAAATAGACTTTTATGGCTTGAAGTGGGGGGGGACACACAACAACTTTTGTGAGATTTTAATGAACAGACACTAATGCTCAGACTATAAATAAGTCACTTGGAGGACTGGTAGGTACACACGCTTGTGTACCATTCCCGTGGATTTTATTTCCTGCAGTTACGGCCCCTGGGTGGAATGACAGCTCCCAGTTATGGGGCAGGGGCTGGCTTGGCCAAGAACCCTCTCAAAGGTGGCAGCTCTCCTCCACGCAGGCTCGGCCCCCAGAAGGGGATGGGCTGAACTCCAGCAAACGGAAGTGAAAAAAAAAATAATAAACACTTCAATATTTCAGTACTTTCACAAGCTTACAAGGTTTATAAAGGGCATATGAAATGCCCATCTATATTTAGGTCCCTTATGTAGGGTTGCATTTACTTTGTAAATCTACTACCTCTCTTTTTTCCCCTCACTTCTCCATTCAAGCCAGGCGCTTTTTGTTCTTCTTTTATACGCTTAAGAGTAATGGTTTGGTGTCCGGCACAGTCTTCTGGTATCCATCCTACCTTAAACTTCTGGTAAAATCCCCTTTTAAATTCAAAAGTTCAAAAAAGTAGCAAAACTTGTTATACAAGAGTTCACTTCCCAGGTCCACACCAGAGGCTGGAGGACTGCTGGGTCTGGGCCTTCTCCTTGGAGCCTCTCCTCTTCCAGCTGGGCTGGGAGAACATTCCTAAGATGAGTGGTTAAAGCTGATGTATCTTTACACTTTGATATCTTTCCCCTCCTTTTTAGTGTTCATCGAACCAGAAAAATCTCGGTCAAGGAGAAACACCCAAAGAGAACAGCAAACCGCATTGGCAAGGGAATCTAGAAATGACCACGCCAGGGAAAAAAGATGCAGCTTTAATGTATTTATCAGTTGATTTTATGATTTTTCTTGATTCTGGGAACACCAAAGCATGGAAAAAAACAGGAAGGCAGTGATTTGAAACAGAAACAGTGATAGATCAGGAAATTCATAGTTAGTACTTTATATTAAGTACTTTTAATAGTGCTTTTCCAAAATACACCTGAAGTCTTAAGTGTTCAGCTCTAAGATCTATTTTTGGTAGTTGAACTAAAGAAAAATTTTGCCAGTGACGTCCGATCAACTAGGGCCTGGCCATGCCTTTTCCAGGCAATACTAAGGCTCCAGTTTCCAAAGCACAGTGCCTTGTGCATTACAAAATCCACGTCGCCTAAAGCAGTTTCCTTGTACTGCCACTGTATTGCCTTTTGCCACTGACTTCTAACACTTACCTGTTTATTTAAAATTTTGTGGAGAATACACACTGACTATCTCTGAATCTACCTAGAGCTCTGACTGCCACGTCTTCAGAGAAGTCTAAAACCAGCTTGGACTCGATGAGACCACACCAGCTGGGAAGTTTCATTTTGGCTTGCTATTGCCAAACGTAGGTGCAGTGCTACAAAACAGTCTCTTTCATTTTTATGTTCTCAGTAAACACTAACAGACGTCAGTATCCACCTAGTCTTAATCTAAAAATAAAACTCATTCACACACTACAAAAACACTCTTCACTATTACCATGATGTAAAAGGGCCTTGCCTTCAAAAGATCTGGACTTCTGATGAATGTAGTGGCATAGTTTTAAAGCCAGTTTAAAAAGAATGAAGAGCAGCAAGTATTCAGCTTTTTTTTTTTGGGTAGCTCTTTCCACTTTCAGATCAGAAAATGCTTTAAAAAACAAGGAAAGTAACATTATCTTGGTTGCACAGACAAGCAAACTGAAAAATAGTGGAGATTTTTCTGCTAGAGACTCCCCCACAAAGTCTGTGCGGGAATACAACTGCATGGACGTTGCCCACTCTGATGCCCTGCCCAGCTCAAGAAAGCCTCAGGGTGGTCAGGTGGCACCTCAGCTGCCTGCCAAGAAAACAGACATTTGCCCAGGACTTTGGTGCCTGTGCATCTTCTGTGAAAACCTATACTGCCTATTTGCCAAGCCAAGTTAACGCGGGACTAACTCCCCTTGTTCCTGCTGATTTCAGTAGAAGGTGAAGACCTTTCAAGCCATGCTTGGCATGCTGCACAGCAGGGCTTCGCTTTAAGAAGAGAAAACAAGGATCCTAAAAGTACAGAATAATGTACCTTTTTTCCATTTTAAACAAGAAAGTGAACTGAGTCATGCTATGATAACAGTGAATAAAAATAACTTTCTTCAGTAGCATGCAAGGATCACTCAAGTAAATTAAAAATCTTTCAGAACTAAAGATTATGTTGGTCAGAGAAATTGTGAGCTGAAGTGATTAAACAGGAGCAAACTCAGCATCATTACCTGAAGCTAAATTCAGCTGAAACACCACCTCTCCATGTGGTTGGTAGGGCTAAGCATTGGTTTCTTGAGTGGTCGCTTTGATGTTACTAATTGTGCACAATATTTAAGAACTCAGAATAAAATTGTGGCCCGCTGGCTCTTTGATGAGCTATTATTCATAAGCAAATGGGGAGGTCACTGTGAGGACACGCTGGGCGCAGCTGAGGTTAAGCACAGTGAAACAACTGTTCTGATTTCTAATTTGGGCAACACAGCAATTACTCCTCCCTGACCAACCTGGAAACCAAACAGAAGAGTTCACCTCTTCCTTTTATTGACCAGACAAGTTTAGTCACATGCTTTATTTATCCTATCATCACCACATAACTGCTTACAAATCTTCAGAATTATCCTGATACTCTGACAGACTTAATGTGGTAACAAAAATACGCTATAGAGTTTCTGTCTCCATCCAAACTAAACAAAACATAACCTCACTTTAGGGCCTTTATTTTTCCTTAATGTTAATGCAAATTTCCTTTTCAAATCACTATACTTTTACTCAATTGACTGCTATATCCTTTGACTGGGGGATGAGCAGGAACAACCCAGGTGACCCTACAGTCCGAACCTGATCTAGGCGCTGGTGACTAAGCTGCAGATAGGTAGGATGCCAAACAAATCACAGGCTGTATAATTCACTTATTCCAGAGCCCCCAAAAAATCACATTTGCTAAGAAAAGGTAAGAGTGTGAAAACTAGGGACTAGGATGGAGGACAAAGAGGACAGAAACAAAAGAACCAAAGCATACCCTTGTGTGAGAAGAGCGCAACAACCCCTGCCAGTTTGTTCATTGGTTCTTTCTACTTAATTTAGTAGCATCTGGCCCAGTCAACCCGTACTACCCCTGGTCTTTACCCCCGCTTTGATAATAAATACTGAGCCCATTATTGTGGATGGTTTTGCAAATACATTGGCCACATACATATGCCAGCTCTCAGGTACGCGCATAGTTTTTGGCCCACTTTGTGACACCTGCTGATAAATGCAGAAAAAGTGTCTGTTTAACTCATTTTCTCCCGTGCACATTACTTGTCTGCTCTTGAAATAAACGCTGACTACCAAGGTATACAACCCTTAAGTCCTAAACCAGGAGCTTCAAAAGGACCCAGAGATATTGAAGGACCTCTTCGTGAGACACTCTTCCCTCAGAAAATGGGCTGACATGATTTCTTGTATCCCTGCTTACTAGTCGCTTCCAGTTCAGGCCCTTTCGACAAGCAACGTCACACCAGAGAGCAAGCAGCGGACTGACTTGACGTGCCACTCGGGCTCCAGGATATTGCCACTAGAACAAATACAACCCCTTCTTATCAGTTTGCTGGGGCCCACCTGAACAAGCAGACCTTTCTCTTCTTCAACCGGCCCAGGCTTGCCCAACGTGGACACGTGCCAGAGGCTTTCTGCCCAACGCTACGGGAAGTTGAATTTTGTGGAGGCCAGTGCTTCATTTTGAATCTAGAGGTGGCACTTCCTGTACAAAACAGAGATACTCATCACAGCCCCTTGTCCCTCCTACACGGCCCCACTTCCAGTGGCTATTGAGAAGCTAAGCTCCTAGACTACTTTGAAAAATCAAAGCCGTAACGCACAAGAATGACATTTATTGCCTTTCTACTTCTGATCTGACGTATTTTCTGCCATTATATGACATGTTTCCAGCCTGACAGTACCTGCGCGAAAATCCTGTCCGCCCCAAAGCTCATACGCTCTACGTGAATGGATACTGTCCAAAGATCTCTGGATAAAACGCACTCTCTGCAGCGCGTCTTACTGGTAAAAGCAGTTAAATGTTTTACCATCCGACCAACTGCTGATGCGCATATTTGATTTTCCTGGCATTAAGCGAATTTAAGTGTTCTAGGCACAGACTCAACATTCTGGTAGTTTTCTTATACTTTGGCTTTCCCAAGGGCAAAGGCAGAAGAACATAGAAACCTTTCCACGGGCAGAGTCACTCCGGATTCAATTCTACAGGTTCAATGGGTATTAATGCAACCAAAAAACCAGGAAATCTTTTCATGCTGGTATTGCAATACATGCTTCTCTTTTTGTAATGTTATTTTCATTCTGTATCAGAACAAAAATTTACCGCAAATCTGAAACACTGAAAATATTTTCAGACAATGTGATTAAACAGAAAAAAACCCAAACAGAAAATAAAATCCACCCAAAGATAAGTAATACAGCATTCCTCACGCCGTGAAGTGAAAGCCCCGTTTACCTAGGCATGCAGAACTGAGGCTTTACAAACTAAGGGAATGTCTGCATCTTTTAATGCCTGTCTTATAAACATCCTTTTCTAATACTGTCAAAACACGGAACAGATCCCAATCTTTAAATTAACTTGTCAGCATTTGTGAGATGCCAGGCTAAAAATACAGAAGCTCTACGCGGCCGCATATGCAGATTTTGTATATTCACGATGTTTTCTTTTGCTGCGTCGAGGACCTCAGTCCTTCATTCCCATTAACCACAGGACAGAGAGATGCACCTGTAGCAACTCAGAGCCTGGAAATCAAGCCTTTAAAAATCAACTTCAATTAGCGTGCCTCCATGTCACCTGACGTACCTCTGAAGCGAAAGAAGTGGATATGAAAGTGTGTTTGTTTTCCTTTGCCATGCCTTGCAATAAGAAATTTCATTCAATATTTATCTAAGGATTTCAGTAGTAAGTAGAGAGTTTGTGGCAGTTCAGTGAATGTTTTCACAGCACTGTTGTTACTGCAGTTGTAAAGTTTCACTTATGATTGAATGTGCGGGGCTGGTAAAACCCTGTGTCTCTTTACTGCTCACAGATGTGTCAGAAAAAAATTTACTAAATGCCTGGTTTTTATTACTGCTCCGCTGATCCTTTTTCTGTGGACATTCCAAAATGCAAGTTAAATCCGAAGGTGAATGTATCTTCCAGATACTCACATTAAAGGACGTAATTCATGTAACATAAAACATACTACCATAGCTGTAAGATTTAAAAACAGATCTTTTGGAAGCAAGATCTAATTTCATCCGTCACAAATGTTCTCAATTCGATTCTTGAAATAAATATATATGTGTGCATATAGGGTTTACACATATCTATTTTATAAAAATACATGCAGATAAAGGTAGCTATCTGCAAAAGGAACCCACAGTTCGGCCGGTTCGATGTAGATGTAACGCCTGCCTCTGAGGGAGTGTTTACAAATCCATACACAGACATCGAGGTCTGCTTTGGCATTTTGTTCATTTACTTCACCTGACTTTACATCATTTACGCAGCAATTCCTGATACTTCACGGTATCAGAGCTGAATCTCAGAACCCATCATACCTCCAGCATAAATAGTCCTTTGGTTGGACAAAGCTGCCAGGAATTTTGTGCGAGTCAAAGGTCAAACACACACTGACTGTTCAAGGTCCTATTTTTACAAACATTCATGGCAAATGACTACCAGGAATTTCTTTTTCTCTTTTAGGCTGATAACACACCTTTTTAAACAATAGATTTTGGAAGGATGGCAGCAGCCTGCCATCCCCTCCCGAAGGGCACTAGAGTCTGTTCCACCAGTGACACAGGGCTATCAGATTGGTTCACACGTGTTGGGTTTTTTAATCCCATTAAAATTCCCGTGGCCAACTGCACAGAACCGAGATAGCTGGTCAGGTTTTTTTTCTGGAAACAGAGTAGGCAGGGAAAGAAAGCACTTCTTCCATAATCAGAGAGAAGAAATCATTGGCATCTTCGAAGTCTAACTAATTTAATGTACGTTATTTGCCTGTAACACAGATACCAGTAGAAAAATACTTTAAATATACAGTAGCCCAATACAACTCTACGGGCCCTGAATCTTTTATGCAATTGTGACGATAAAACTTTGCACAAGAAATTGTAATGTGTTTCATCTGATAAACTACAGATAAGACTGAAACGAAAAGGTGCCAATACCTCCATTCGGACTGGAAAGTATGTTAGATGTACCACAGAGCAATGCTGCAATCAACATCTTGATTTTGTAACTTCACTCTGCTTTTGTGAACATACTATCAGTTATTTATGTTACCAAAATGGATTTTCCTGTGATATATGACTAATAAACACTGATGTTCAAGCACCTGCAAAAGAAACATTGTTGCTTTGTAGTCTTTGCCATGAACATTTCACCTTCTATCATCTGAAATGATCTTGAATTCTTCTCATCAAAGTATATGTTACCGATGCGAGGAACCTACTTTAGTACATTAAACACATGTTGTAACATCCACTCTACTTAATCCTCCTGCCTTTTTCCTCTGACAAGGAGGCTGTCATATATGAATGCACTGTTCCTTTATGCATCTTGAGCCACGAAGCCAGCCACGTATTCCACACAAGCTTTTGCCTTTGTTGTGGTTCACTTTCTTTTAAAATTATCTTTTCAGCTGTATTGGAATTAGTTATCATCCATCATGCTATGAACCCAAATAATAGATTTCATGAAAACAAAGCTTAATTTCATAGATGTTGTTGAATGAAAACAAATCTCTCTTATGCCTGTGCTGTTGCTAACCAGGTGACAATGCAGACATTAACAGCTACTGAGGTGCCAGAGGCGGGGGAGAAGTAGCATTTCCTTCCAGCCCTCAGGAAAACGATCCTTGTTGGTATTACAGAAAGAAATTAATTTTAACCATGCTGAGGTAAACGCCATTTGTGCAGTGATAGTATAAGACAGACCTGTCTTATCAGATTGAATCTCCGTGACCGAGTACCTGCTTCTTTTGCTCAGAGCCCACTTACTGTCCTTTAACCAAAGCAGCTGTGAAATACATCAACTGCTATGAGATGAGATCCACCATACATAAAAAAAAAACTCTGCAGCAGTTCAGTATTAACTAGCTTTGACACAAATTACATATGGCACGCACCATCTGGCTCCCTCAAAAAAGAAAAAAAAAGCAGACAAGGCAAGGAATAGGCTGGGAGACTCCACCGCCTTTCGTGACTGAGTATGATCAGAGAAAAGCAAGCTTGGGCAGCAGAGATTTGCTGCAGGTAATGGTATCAGGGTGTAAAAAATGGCAGCTGTCAAAGGGATCCTGAACTTCTTTCAAAAGGCGCAGTAATAGAAGGACCTTTCCTAATTAAATATTCTATAAAGCAAAGGAAAAGTACAGGACAAACAATAAATCACATAGCTCCTTAGAAGTCACTGCGCTTTGGGGAAAAAAAAAACCCACGGTGATTTTTATGTAAGGAAAAATATTTCAGAGTGAATATTCTGTGCAAAGCCATATGCAGAAAGTGTTTCTGTGTCGTGTAAACTTGATAGAGTTCTTCTGTTCTCAGCTCTGTGCCTCTGGGACCCTGTCTGGCACCATTTGACCTCCAAGGAGCTTTAATGAAAAGCACATCATGCCCAAGCAAGGGACTTTTTGATGTTAGCACCGCACATCACTAAAGAAACCAATGCATTTCAAGTGGTGTTGCACCTCCTCTGGTAAAAGCAGCTTGTACTCAAGACAGTAGAGTAAGAGTTTGAAAATGCACACCAACTCTTGTAGCTCTCACGCTTGCAGAAAAATGCCCAGGAGTCCACTCACAACATTTCCCATGGGGAGAAAGACTATCAATGCGTTTATCTTACGGTCAAAGTATTCCTCAGTCAAAACGCAAAGTGCCACAGTGTTGTACATGAATACAAACTCCTTTTGGAATAAGTAAAATAGACATTGCCAAAACACTGTTTCTGAGGTTGGTGAGACATTACACGATGTACACCTGGACCAGCAGAGCTGTCCCAAGGCAAAAGCAGTTCAGACGGTCAACCTGCTCCCATCATTCCAGATGGGCCGTGCTCTTTAGCTGAAATGCATTCCCCCTAACGCACCTGACCAACCAGCCCTATATCACAGAAATCCCTGAGTACAGAACTTCGTAGGGTCTTCATTCAGTAGTGAACCTGGTCAAGATGGGAGAATCATAGAATCATTTTTGTTGGAAAAGACCTTTAAGGTCATCAAGTCCAATCATTAACCTAGCACTGCTAAGTCTGACCACTAAAGCATGTCCCTACGCATCACATGGACACGGCTCTTAAATACCTCCAGGGATGGTGGTTCAACCACTTCCCTGGGCAGCCTGTTCCAGTGCCTGACAACCCTTTCCGCAAGAATTTTTTCCTAATATCCAACCTAAACCTCTCCTGACACAACCTGAGGCTGTTTCCTCTTGTCCTATCACTTGTTGCTTGGGAGAAGAGACCAACACCCACTTCACCACAACCTCCTTTCAGGTAGTTGTAGAGAGCCATCAGGTCTCCCCTCAGCCTCCTCTTCTCCAGACTAAACCGCCTCAGTTCCCTCAGCTGCTCCTCATAAGACTTGTGCTCTAGACCCTTCACCAGCTTTGTTGCCCTTCTTTGGGCATGCTCCAGCACGTAAAACAGCTTGAAGATGTGTCTTCCAAACTTCAACCTGATAATGCAGCAGCTCACCTGCACCCACCAAAACAAACTTAGCTGACCTCCAGAGACATTTTAAACAGTGTTTAAACATCAGGTAGCGTTGCATGCTCATCAGAATTGTAGACGGATCTCTCAAATGAAACTTAAGCACTTCAACCATAATGTACTTTTACAAATAGGAAAAATACCTTGCAAAATGTATTTTTTAAAAAATATTTTTTCTGATAAAGTACTATACTAAAACTTTCTGGCACAAAATTCTCAAATTTCTTTTGAAAAAAATATGTATTTTGAAAAAATGTAAAAAAATATTTTAAAGTTAAGAAAAATGTAATGTGATTTCTCCCAAAAAGACTCGCATACGCATCCATAATCAGTGCTCAGTTCCCCTCAGAGCAGAATACAGGTCACTGAAATTTACGGGCTCGATAGGTGCTACTGTCCTTAAGTGTAACATTGCCTAGGTTGCTACCCGTGATCCTACTTCTGATCTTAGAAGCAAGGTCATGATCCTACAGCCTTAAAGTTAATTGGCAGTTTTTCCACACACTTTGATGTGAGCTGAAGTGGGGCTCAAAGCAATCATGGATATCCTTTAAATCAAAGTGACTGCGGGGAGGGGAAGATGGCAGAAGCATTGCCCTTCGGAGCCATCCCGTAAAAATGGAAATTCTCCCTTCCTGAAGCAACTCCCATTCCCTGCATAGCTGGAAACTTTGTCAGCAGTTACTAAACTAGTTACACTTTCTCTCACAATTTTCTCTTTCAACTGCAAGGCATCTATAAAACATCAGAGGTTGTGCTATGAAAACGTACAAGTAATAATATTCAGTGTAAAATACTCCGTGTCATAGCTTCTCCTTGGTATTTATTTAACAAACTTTTCTTGATGGACAAGTAATTGCTCTGTTTAGAAGAAAAAACCCAACATGTCATCCAGAGAACAGCTAGGAGAAATGCCAGATTATGTACCAGCATACAGATGAGTGCTTTCCTTGGAAAACAATGGAAAGAGATGTCGCGTTTGGCTTAGGAAGAAGACAGTTATTGATATAATCACATTAAATGCAGAATTTCCCAGTTCCTATCAGTAATTATTTTTGTTCTTATTTTTTAGTCTTTCAAGGCTTTGTGGGTTGTATGTTTTTGAAGAAGCTGCTGAAGTAGACTCATATATTCAGTAAAACAGTGATAAAATAATGAATTTTGGGGTTCAAATGTAAAGTTCACAGTTATTTAGCTCACGATTTTTTTCTGGCCATAATTTCTGTACAGTTACACTAATTGCACATAACCAAACAACTTAATTCTACAACATTTCCACAAACTTGATACAGTTGTTGTGAGACTGATGTGTGCACCACAACCCAGGTGTTTCTTTGAGTAAGTGGTATTTAACTCAGAGACCAACGGGCAACAAAAATGAAATTAGATAGGAAAACAAAGAAAAATACCAAATGCCCTAAATGCCAAATCCTGGGAAAACCCTCTGAAGAATATGGAACTGGTTGGTTATGCGTTGATTAAAATGTTTAAAAAAACCCAACAATGTTATGACACAAAGCCTTTCCTGGGCTGTGTGTGCTCCCCTGCAATATCAATAGCTTCTCCCATTCCAGCTCCTTCTCCATCGCCTCTGTCAGACCCGGTTCGCATACTCTCCTTTGGGCACATCCCGTTTCGACCTGCCTTTTGAGGATGTCTGCCAAAGTGCCTTGCACTGTGTCTCAGACCTTTGCACAAGTCCGCCAGCAGATTCAGCTCACTAGATGGTAGGAATTGTTTAGATTTTCGGCCTCTCTCTCCCAATTTTATCTGTATCATCAGCTGCACTGACAGTAGAGCAAAGAGGGTTATCAGCCACGACCTGAATGCTGTTGAGCCAGCTGCAAAGGACTTTTTGGTTTAAAATAAACAAAGGAAGCAATAAACAGAAGGAAGGAACTATCCCATCACCCACGACATAGGTAGGGATTTAATGTACCCACCTACTAAAGACTAGGTCTGCCGTTAGACTTGGGCCTTGCCAAACTACTGTCAGAACCCCCAACCTTTACATAGGTAGCCTGCTATTTGGGTTTGGTATTTGGTCTCCCCACGCAATGTGTGGCGAGACAGGTGACTCAGGCTGGGGATGCCACAGGCCATGTTTTGAGCTGTTTTAACCAGCCAAATGTAGCAGCGTTGAGAGGAACGTGTGCTGCATCCCACCCCTCTGCGGCTGACGGTGTCTGGCAGGCTGCTGGGAAACATCCAGCTAATCTCAAGGTTTGCTGCCTCTGACACACCGGGAGATGCCTACGTTTGGCTCTGAATTGATTTACTGTGAAAAATATCATGGGGAACGAGGTCCCATGCAAGTCTTCTGGGCTTTCCTGATGCCTAAAACTCATCACTGTTCCTCCTTACACACCCAAGAAGCAGCAATTTTCTTATTTTTGTACCTAATTGCTTTCCAAGCACCCTTCACAGTTATTTTCACTATGAAGGACCTGTTCCTATGACTAAGATGTGCAAAGATTTTTTCGCTGCAGAAAATAAGAGAGAAATTACATATGGACCTACCTTGCAGATGTCTCAAAAGCACTTCCAGCTCTAATCATACCCTGTTTCCCCTAATCTGTACTGCCATGTGAGATTTATCAGTGACTTCCTAAATACTATACAACAATGCTGACTGCTGAAAAGGAGTAAAGGGCTGGAAGGAAACCTCATGAGTCCTGCATAAATGAATGGGACACATGGGACTCTGCTGCTTTTCAGCAGTCAACACTGTAATACGTAACTTATTGGCACATAAAGCGAGCTTCTGAAGCTGTTTAGCCCTGATTTTACTGCAGTGATCTGATCTTTGGGAATCTGAAGTTTTTGTCCCGGCAAATTATCTAGCCCTTATCCCCCGAGATAAGGAAGTTAAAAATTTCTAGCCATACATGGATTTTAGGGCATGTGGTTAGAGTCATCTACTTTTACACGCTACGCAGGATTTATACATACAGAGACAAAAGGCCATGGCAGTTGTGACTCAACGCTCCTTGTAAAAGCTGGAAACTTCTTAAAAACACTAAAGTCACAGTTGTTTTTAAAGTTAGGGGAAAAAACCAAAACCTGAAACCTAACTGCAAACGAGGACCTTTGTTCAACAAGCTACTTAAGCAGAATATAAATCTGAAGCAATAGTACTTCCAGCTGAAGTGGACAGTAATCATTTATACTTACACATGGCACGTACTTAAGTACCTTGCTGAATTAAAGCCAAGCATGCAATGTTAAATTTGGGAACGGTCTTTTTCAAACAAAATGTTTTTGCAATGAGCAAATAACCTCCAAATGTGCTACAGCTCAAGCCAGCGCTTCCAGAGAACGCAACCCGCTACAGCGAAGGTCGGCGGAGTCCAGTGGGTTAAAGCAGTGTAATTAAACCAGCATGTAATTGTTTGCTTGTGGCATGGTCGGACTTGCAAGCAAATGCCAAGCAATTCTATATTGTCCTAATGCCTACTCTCTATCTCTGGTAAGTTCTATCATTCAGATGCATTTTATTTTTTCACGTTTCAGCAAAGTGTTTAAAGGAGAGCATCTCTCCTTTAGATTATGGGTTAAATACAGGCATTGCTGTTCAGTTCCCGGCACTTTTCAGACCCAGGTCTAGAAACTTACTGCCCTTTCGTCTGACGTGCTTGCAGCCCCATTGTCATTAGTGAGACTTGCACAGAGGAAGTAGAGTGAAAACAATCTTTGAAATGGCTGGCTGATTTTTAAGTGCCGGTGTATAGCAATAGCATCATTAATACCAAGGAAAGAGCCTGGCAATATTACTCATCTCTTATCTCCTAGCTTCCCTTTTGCTTTTTAATTCCACTTCAGCTCGCCCTCCTTTGGCGATGCTATCTGGCTGGTTATGGGGAGGCACAGGGACTGGGAGTCCCCAGGTACAGTCTGCTGCTCTTGCTACAGAGATGTGCTGCCTGACGCAGCGCAAGAGGGCCGGGACACATTCAAGGTGCTTGCAGCTATGGACATTCGTTTATTTATTTTTGCTACAGCTAATATTTCAAAATCCTCTACAAAAACCCCGTGAACACTTGCTAGATGTGTATATGCATACATGCACGCACACACGCACTTTTAGTACAGAACTAAAGTAATTTCACTAAATCTTCCTAATTTTTGAGCTTTCCTGGAACTATAGGCCTATTTGCTCAGTGCAGCGAATTGCCTGTCCACTGATAAATAATACTGGGTCTCTTGTACTGTCTTTTTAGCAAAAGCAAGTATTACAGGCTTTAGAAGACTGACAAAAAACTCCCTTTCTAGAGTCCTAAACCCAAATCCTTAAGAGGGCACTGCATTTCCTCTTCCAGTTAGCATTTGACACATGCTCAGCTGTAAAAAGGTTTTGTAATCATCATCAGACTGTATATTCAGAATTGTAAAATGGGTCAGAGGTTCAGTCAGGTAATAAGAGCAGTTGTAACTAATAGGTTAGCAGTTGTGTACTCTATCCCATGCTTCCTGTTGGATGATAACTCTTTAGTAATTCTGCCAAAGTACAACTCTTGGGCTTGAATTTTTTTCATGCTGAATATCTGCCTCAGAGTCTTTGGGAATTTTCAGACATGTTAATTGCCTTTTCTAAGAGCAATGTCAAGGAAAAAATGAACTTATGTAAAGAAAAAAAAGAAAGGACTTTTTAGGAAAGTTCTGGCCCTCCATCCTCTGAGTCAGAAACCTCAATTCTGATAAGGCAATGTTTCGGTGAAAGGATGTGCTTTCCTGCTAATCATGTGAAAATGGCAGGTTTACCTTCCCAGTAGAGATGCCACCAGCAAATATCCCTTAAGAATCTGTTAGCCCATGCTCCCAAGAAGCAAAAAACCAAGACTTTCACTTTGCGTGACATTCAGGTCTGGTGTGGGTTATGCCAAGACTGAGATCACCACAAGCAAGCGCAGGAGACTTCCCCAGCACAGCCGATTAATCCTGTCTGAGCCAAGACAACACCAAAAAACCCCTCTGATTCAATTGCAAAAGAGAAAAAACACGTAAGGATGGAGTGGGAAATATCTGGAAAAAAGTTATAGCAGAGGTGAGCTTGGGAATGGTAGGGAAATTAGGTGACAACCATGAGTGAAGATGGGAGAGAGTAAAGGAAATCAACTTCCAGGCTTCAGGGCTTCAGAATGAAAAAAATCTGGGAAAAATTCATTGAGGAGTACAAAGCAGAAGACGTTAACTCTGTCAGAAAATGGAAACAAAAGTCTGCATCCTTCAAAACGCCACTGCCTGTCATAGCCTTGAATGGAAACCTCAGTTACCAAGGCTCGCCACTTCCTGATGGCAACAAGCAACAGCAAACAATTGGGTTGTGTGTCTGGCCCTGGGGCTGATCTGTGGCGTGGATAATAAACTACTACGGTTTGTTAAGCTGCTTTATTCATGTAGGCAATAGAAGTTTGTGGGGTTGGTAGAGGGGTCTCCAGCCAAGTTGACAAAACATCACATAACCATAGGGTTGCATTTAATGAACCTTCTCCTTTGTTCTGTTAAATTTCTGAAAACCTAGTAAGTAACAATTTCACTGCAAGCTTGTGTTCTGTTTTCTCCCCACAAGCCTTCTCTATCCCACCAGCACCCAGGATGGACAGCATTCAGGGAATTAAATAGCAGGGACTAAGAACATGTTACTTGTTGGATCCTGTTTTATCTACTACAAAAACCGTAGGCGCAACTTTAATTTTTTGTTTTGTTTTGGTTTTGTTTTCTGTACCTTATTTAGGGATATACGTATCTTGCAAATGTACTGATTCTATAAATAAGATTGTCCAGTTCTTAACATTTACTGCAGAGTTTTCCCTCCATCCCTGTAGTCCCTACAGTTTACATCTGCTCCGGCTGTATTCCAAGTGAGGAATACAGACCTATGTAAGAACATTACTGTATTCTCATTACTGAAGCTATTAAGTTGCATTTAATATATTTGTGATCAAGAGTATTCCACAACATGAGAGAACTCAATAGCTCTCTTTCCAGATCCTGCTGTATCAAACAAGTTATTCAAAGTAACCCCCTACCCAAACAGAAAGGGAGCGTAATAATCCATCTCTACCAAGGACTTTCTTATCTAGCAAAACAATTTTATTATTCACTCACAGGCTATAAAAGTTTCTTTAGGAAAAAACAAAGAACTCCAAATCTAGATGCTTCTAGATATTAGCCATAATCCCCTTTACAAAATTAAGAAGAAAATGTTTATTCAGTAGGCAATATTAAATTATTTCCTTGAAAAGTCTGTTGAGATGTCGGACAACATCATAGCAGAAAATGGCATAATAACAGAAAAAATCAGGTTTGTGGTGCCTGGATGCGATATGCTGTGGCATATACACCCAAAGGAAGAATTTGGACCCGACCACGGTACAGACTGGGTGTTCCCATACATCTCTGCCAACAGCAGGAATGCCTCACGAATGCTTCCTGTCCCACTTGTGATCACGTGCACTGCATCCCTCCTGGGGGCCACCGTTTATCATTAACCTTGCGACTTTGCACTCACTGTTTACAAGAAACAATATAAAACACCGGTATAATATTTAAAGAAGTGGTTTATGTGTTTTATTTTCTTTTTATTTATGTATTCACAAGCTGGAAGAAAGGAGTAAAAGCCTGAAGTCCAGACCTCCACTGAACCTGAGCAGACAGCCCACAGGCTGCCTTCTAGAACTTGTTGTATTACAGTACGTAATATCGGCACAACATCCATAGCTCAGGGGCTGGGATTACGTGAGGCTACTGCCTCAAAACAAGCAAAACTGTTGCTGGTCTAGACAAACCAAAGATTGGGGGATCTATCACCGTCAGTCAG
Source organism: Psophia crepitans (assembly GCA_013399095.1). Lineage (NCBI taxonomy): Eukaryota > Metazoa > Chordata > Aves > Gruiformes > Psophiidae > Psophia > Psophia crepitans. The sequence goes on from VWZZ01001709.1 coordinate 109,748, forward strand.
AAAACAAACCAAAACCCTTCAGCTAGAGGTCGAAGGTACAAATCTCAGGAGTTCCACATTGATGTAGTTTTTATCTGAATTTTTGCCCCAAAAAAGAACAGGAATAAGAAATAGATAAAGCACAAACTACATACAAGTCAAGGCAGGACAAAGCTTCTTGAATTCTTGGGGGACAGAAGGAAAGGTAGAAAGAGAGTCTCAAGAATGCTACAGGATACAAACATTTTAATGCAAATTCTGCTATATGTAGTCGAAAGACTTTTTTTTTTTTAATTTGGAAAAGACGTCTTTCAAACACAGCAGAAACACTGTTCTGATGCACATTATAACTTTAATTGTATTATAATTATTGTGTACGCGAATTCAGAGCTGCTTCTCTGATAACATTTTGTGTGCTTTATCGAGACAAGTTGTACCATCCCAGAAACTGAATGACTTGCCTCTTCCCCTCCCAGGAATTCCTCCTAGCAAGGCACTTGCAACACAAGATCAATATAATTCATTGCCCAGGGCTCTTCTGACTAGCAGAGTTTTGTAATTGGTACGGACTCTAAACTTGCAACCAGAGATGTAGGTAGATACATTATTGCTGAATAAACATCACTTAAGTGCAAAGAAAAACAGGATGAATACTAGAATTGGGTCAGAATTCTCTGTTATAAATATGTGTATTAAGAGCGCGTGTGTGTGTATATATAAGAAACTGCTGACACAGCACTGTGGAAAGCGCTGCTAAGAGAGCTTTTGGCTGTTGCCAGCAATGTCATAAATTAGAAGGATCCTCAGGAGCATGTCTGTGGTTAACCTGTGTGAGGATACTGAACAACAGCCCATTGTTGCCAGAAGAGGACTTCTTGACACTGCTTGCCATCACCTCGCACACTCACCGAACTAGATTTTATACCTATTGCATATTTCTTGCTTAGTTTAAGTAGAAAACAAAAAACAACTAGTATTCCGTAAAAATCAAAACAAAACAGGCATCAATCATTATCAGGAAAAACACAACACTCTCCTCGATGGCTAGCAGTTCTCCGGACCATCTGTTTAAAGACAAATATTCAAACACCTTTATATCAGATGTACTTTTAGAAAACCAGGAATTAAGAGAAAAATAGTGTAAGAAGTGCTTACTTCTGGAAAGGTTTCATTGCAAGATCTACCATCTGTGGATACTCCTGCAAAAATCCAGCTTGGAATGGACTAACTTGCATAACAAGCAAAGGCAAGACATTGCAAAGACACCGGGCAATTGCACCTCAGCACTGGACTCTGCAGCAGCTGTGGGTTCACCCCACCTACTCTGCAGAAGCTGTCCTGAGGATAAAGTCTCTCAGCTGCCTGGAAAGGGATGTTAGTACTATGGTTACACATGTCTAAAACTGAAATTAATTCAGGCCTTAGCCTCATGATTTTACTAAAATCAGGGTCCCACAAATACTCCAAAAATAACGGGGCTTTCATGAGTTTGCTAAATAAACCATCATTAATTTGGTCATGTTTTCTGAGTAGCAACTGATAATGGAAGAGATGTATGGTGCTCAGGAAGCGTTTCCTAATATTTTGAAGAAACACACAGTAGTGGCAAAGTTTAGACAACTGTTACATGAAAGCCATCTCCATAGGAGCATGTTTCTTTTCTTCCTCTCCTTTATTCCACCTGAGGCAAAGCTTCTGTACCCTGGAGTAACACGTGAAGGTGATTTAGTGATTGTAGAGTGACACCTTCGGTTTCAGGAAGATGAGAGCAAGGTGAATCACCTACTTGCAGGAATAACTATTTAAGATCCTTAACCCTCAGACTCAAGGTGCATCAGTGCATTTGGTCCCAGAACAACAGTACACCAAGATATTTTGCATAAGATACCATTCCCCGTGTGTACACATGTGAACAACCAAAGCACACTGGATGGACTGGGAAGGAAATGAAGATGTGGGTAACCCACACCTTTTCTGATTCCTCGAGAGCCAAGAAACTTCGTAAGGATCATCAGATTTGCAGGAAAATTCTTCCTGTTTAGTATTTTCTGAAGTTTTGTTCTGTCAAGCCTGGCTATTTTGCCCCCCTGAAGTTTTTAGGAATTTTGCCTACTCAACATTGTCTTGACACAAGGAACTGCTGGGATCTTAAAGACCTCAAACTGATTTCATTGTTGAAAGAGCCATTCACCCTGCAGCCTTCACGTACCTTGCCTGGTTACCTTCTGACCGAATACAGATCTCTCTTTATACAGGAAACTTGAGACTCCATGGCACTGTTCCAGAGGCTAAACAAAAAGAGGTTGTAAACTTTAACCAATCTGCCTCCCTACAACTAGCTACAGAGACTAATTTTCTGAAATCAAATCCTCTTGTCTGGAAACAGAACACACTTTTGGAAGGGCTTTAGGTCTATACACTACCACAAACCAAAACCAAACTATCCTCTTCTTGCCGCTGGTAAACAAGGATAACATCAGAAAGTCTTTGACAGAAACAATCAAATCTGAACACTTAGGGAAAGCATCACTGCCAGCTGTCATAGAGAATGGACAAATCTGAGGTGAAAAGGAAGATGAGCAGGAAGGATGAAACGTACTGTTCCCCATTGTGGTGAAAAGCCCTCTTCTCAGTGGAGAAAAAAAATCACTAGGGAAGACATGGAAACTTTTGATCGCAGCAATTTCTTACACCATTGTGTTTTAGAGTAGTTGATTATCAATGCATAGGAAATAGCTAGGGATGACCAAATAGCGCCTGCACAAGAAGCTCTCATTTGCAATACTTCAATACTAAGGTGATGGGTCTCTAGCAAAAACATGCAAATAAGAACTTATTAGTCAACTCCCCCTCACCTGCTTTTTTCTTTATGTTCGGGCTTGGGCAGTTTCCTGTCCTTATATAGGAAAAGCAAAGTGTATTAGCAGGAGATACCCTTCCTCAGCCTCATCCCTCCTAGCGTAGGTAACATTTACCAATTTCGTGCAATGAATAGAAAACAGGAAGAGAAAGGTCCCTCTTAGTTACTTTCCAGTTAAAGTTGGGTGTCCTGTTTGTGCTTGAATGGAGCCTAATACGCTTCATGCTATTACCGTAAGGTTAATTACACCATCATCCCAAATTACAGATCATTCGAGAACCTTGTTGGACTCTACTCTTTCTGTTTTCATAGAGATTAGCCAGGGCGGGTTTAGCTCTTCCGATGCTCAGCATCCTCAGTGTGAAAAGCAGCTGTCTCTCCAACCGCGCGCAGGCAGTACAGCATTATATTCCTTTCGAGAGGAGATACAGGGGCCGATTTTTAAAGCGATGATGAGAACCCACAGTGTCTGCCACCACCCCTGAAAAGCAGGCTATCGGGAGATGAAATGGGGAGCAACAGAACTAGATTCTCCTACAGTGACTTTACTTCCTTTAGCAGCACGAACAATGGAAACCAACACAGAATACAGCGTGTCCATGAGACAATTCTAGAGTCAGTCAGTTCGGCTGACCACTATTACAGCACATACATGGCTTTTCAAGTTTTCCATGAAAGTTTATCACTTATTTCTAGCTGTCCTGAGTAACTGCAACCCAGTCACTGTAAGCATACTAGCAGAGGACCAAAATCCTGGAGAAACATTCACTAACAAACCAACTGGGACAGTCTTGCCAAAAAAACCCTCAAAACACCCCCCAGAATTACACATTTCTTTTTCCTTTTTTTCCAAGCTATAGCTGCTAAAGGACTATTATCAATCTAAAAGCAAAGAATGTGTTTGTTGTTGTGTTTTTCTTTTTTGAAAAAAATCTGATATACTCAGCAGAGCTTTTTGATTCTATGCCCAGCTACCTACGTTACAAAATATAAGACAAAATTATAGGCACACAGTGTGCCAAGAAAATCAACTCAGCATGGCTTGCCCAGGCTTTTTGAAAGAAAACATGCATAGTGTGTCACTATTATGATTTAAAATAGCTGGGCCTCCAAAGTCATAACACTACTGTACTATAGTACAAGGTGCCCGCAGACGCCTGTAGCAGCAAGCCAACCGATTAGCTTCAGGACTGCGATGAAAGCATAACTTTGATTTCTGTTCAATGTGTTTACCTCACAGCTTCATTTCAGTACAAAACCAACCTACGATGAAATGAAAGAAAGCTTAGGAGGAGGGCAGAAATAACCCAAGTCTTTTACAATAATCATTATTGTTTACTATGGAGTGCAAACATCTCAGTTTCAATGGAGAAAGGGATTTTCTGCAGAAGGAAACACAGTTTTACATTGTAAAAGGACTTCTGCTTCTTTGAGGTTTAAAACAGGGGTCAGAAAAGCTTACAACTCCCTGAGCTCAAGGCTTGCTGGAGGTAATCAGGAGTCTGCACGTATGTGCATACACATTGTCTTGCCAAAGAGAGCCCTGTCGCATGCTTCCAACATTACCTTCTGCCTTCTGCGCTGCGAGAATCAGGACAACACCCAAGGAGCTTTTGGACGTGCTCCGACACTTTACCAGGCAACTTTTTGAAACTGGAAAGGAATTTTTATTGGTTGGCACTTTTGGCTTTTTTAATACAATGCCCTCCAGCTGCTCTGGGACCCAGGTTAGAAGGAAGGTTCAAGCTGCTACAAGTTCACAGGTGTCACAGGATTCAGTACAAGTTCTCACTAGCACAGCGAGGAGACACGTCCTGGCGCCAGCTCCCTCAGCCTCGTGAGAGGGACAGCTATTCCAGCAGCGAGAGGAGGATATAGAAATGATAGAGGAAGGAGAGGTGACCCCTGTTCCATGAATTATTGCCCAATAATCACCAGCTGGGCTTACCTAATACAATTTTACCCTTAATTAAACCTCAAATTAAACCACCCTCTGCCCTTACCTCCATATCACCTTCAATTTGTTGTGGCTTTCTTAGATCACTTCAAAAATCTATCTAGCTGTTTCTTAAACTGATGTGTACCTGGATGCTTTGCAGACTAAAGTATTGGTACTATTCCTACACTTGCCCACCCATGGCCTACAGAGAAAGCATTTCTGAGTGTGACCAGTAGGTCCCCCACTCTGTAGATGTCAATTTACTCTGAAGAAATCCTTATATATTAAGGAGATAATCTAAAATACTAATTTTTATTGTGAACTAATAATAGACGTGTAATAGTGTTCTACCAAAAGGAATCTCAATTTAAAGTTATCCCGCCTGCCTGTTCCAAGGTTAGCAATAACTTCTTCCAGGAGAAACACTGATCAAAACATCACACAAAGTTTTAGAAATAGTACTACATATGTAGCAATTGTATTTTTCTGGACTTACATTTAACCCAATTTACCTCTAATAAGTAATCCTGGCAACTGTTGGTTTTTTTCCCTCACTACAATCACACTACAAAAATAGATGAATCCACGTTTTTCTATGACAATTTCTGTTCTTCCCTGTTTTTTAAGAGTCTTACTAGCCATCTACTAGTTATTTATCTAGCACAGCAAATACTTGTTTTAATTTGTTACTGCTATATTTACAGTGTTTTTATTTTATGCTTAAAAGCCTAGGCATGTATTACACACAAATCTTCCAGCCTAGAATACTGTCTTACTGTTTGGCATTGATAACACCCAAATTCCAGCACCACTGGCAAGCAGGAAAGTCCCATCTAAACAGATGCCAGGCTTGGAGCTCAGAGAGCTTACAGCCTAGATGAGCACCCCAGGCTCCGCTCAGAAGCGGGAGCCGAGAGGGATGAAGATGCTCATTCGAGGTTACGATACAGGTCAAAGTTGTGGAGAGATACAGGACAGCTGGAGAGAAAAATGGACTTAAATTATTATCAAGAAAGAGCTGGACTAATTCCATTACTTCATAATGTTTCTGAACTGCAAAGAGGCCATAGATCCCAAAGACTTCAACCCCCTGAGTGCACCTTGGTGCCTCCTCCTTTTCATGTATTCTGAAGGCAGAACAATTCATTTTTTTTTCTAAGTTTTTCTGCTGCAGTCATCAGTTTAAGACTTATTTCCTCCACAGTTATTAATTAGCACAAGCCCCTCTCAGGAAGGGTATGGGAAGGGTATGGATGGGAAACTTCAGTGTGGAAAAATGAAGGTCAATTGTTCTTAGGGCTTCGTTTCATAGTGTAGTTCACACTCTTTAACATGCAGCTCTTTGAATAATAATATAAATGTAGCAGTCACTGATACAGCTGACGAATTTGCTGATGTCCTAATTTAATTATACCTTCGGATATGCCATACAATAAAAACAAAGTTGCAAAGGCTGCTGCTGCTTCCTCCTCTCATCTCGCAGCCCTTCCACCAGCAGTGGAAAGAAAAGGTGCCAACCCTGTAGCCATGAAAATCAGCGAAGCATTTGTAAATAACTGCTGTGCTCGTGCACCGTGCTTGGTGAGGTTTTTGTTAGAGCAGCCATCTCAGGACTGAATGAAGATGGCCTGTGTGTTCACTGATTATAAATATCAACAGGATGGGAGAAAAAAGGGAAACTACTTGTTCGGATTTAGCGCAAAATAATACACCTCAAGCTGGGCTCTCTGGATTTACCACAACGAACATGAACAAAAAAAACCCCACTCCCCAAACCAACAACAAAAAAGTTCTCATTCGGTTTCAGGCCTAATATAATGACCCATAATTGGTTTTACACTGAAGTTGTATAGCCAGTGCAAATGAAGGTTACCTTGTTTGCAGGACAATCACCGGCCTTTTGTTTCTCAATCCTAGCACCATCAACTGATCCTCCTTCTCCTCCCCTTGCTCTATGCAAAAGAAATTACTTTCCACTGCCTTTTTTTCCAGCTGACATGAGATTCAGAAATTCCTCTGCACAGAGATTCAGAGGGCTTGGATTCCATTATGTTGGAGCAGCCTATGAACAACCCATTTATGCTGAACATCAGGTCAAGTTGGCTACAGTCAAAAGCATGCTGCAAAGACACCTAAACCAGTGCTGCCCAAGCCTAAACCAGAAATAGCTGGACTTTTGCAAAGTATCGTGCCCAAGCTAAAAAGCCATGCAGAGATGCAGTGCCACCCAAACGCTGCGAGATGCATCCTTGGGCCCCAGGGCAGTGTGCCTGCTGTGCACTGTGTTGGACGCAAGAGCATGCGCTTAGTGCTATAGCAGAAACCGCTGCTCATCTGCATCAGTGAATAGGTAGGGTGTTCCTTCCCCTGTCACTTCTGCTACCAAAACTCTTTGGTTTTGGTAGTTATTGGCAACATCTCTGTGGGACTGGCTATTTGACATCAGCGCTTGGCCAAAACTCCCTAATGCAAAACGGAGCAAACACAGAAGTAGGCGACCCGTGACTGTGGCTCAGCCAGTCTCTTTTTGAGAAGTAGCAAAAATTACCCTTGTCTGTTTCCTTTCTAAGGTGTTCTCCTCTAAAACTCCTCTGGTTGAAAATCTCTAGAAGCTTAGGACTAGCAGAATAAAGACTTCCTTCAGTACCCTGACGACCACAGCATGCAATCACAGACACTGGTGGCACAACTGGAAAGTTTCCAGAAAACATCAGCTATGAGGAAGCAAGGACCCCGAGCTGACATTTTGAATATATTTTACTCTTGGGGTTTTTGTTCTGACTGCCTCATTTGGCAAGAATATCAGACATGATAATCAAGCCAAGTCAGATGTCTTTTTTGCCAACATTAACTAGAGTGGCACAACTCATACTCACATATCCAACTACCTCGGGACAGATAAGCTATGACAACCAGAGACAAAGAACCATTGAAGAATCTGCACAAAGCTCAAGTGAACTGGAGGAAAATCACACACGAATGGTGGCTTCATCATAAAATGATAAAACAGAAAAAGGACAGCCCAGGCATGGCAAAGAGCCAGCCTGCGCTTGGATGAGTAGACACGTACAAACACAGACATATACGTAGATGTAACTTCTATTGTCAACATATTTTTTTAATAGGGATAATTTTAGAATATTTATAAGGCTGTACACATTTTCAGTTTAGAAAGAACATATTTATTAACTTTTTTCCTATGGTTGGATGAAGGGCAGTATTTATTAGGTGTAGTGTCTGACAAAGCCTTTAGTGCTGTTAATCACACCAGCTTCCTTGATATATTAAGGCTATTAGGACTTAACTAGATAAAGATGCACATGTTACTAAGTGAATCACCTTCTATCTGTCTAATGGAAAGAAAGTGTTGATTTAAGTGGAGTCATCTGTTTAAAAAAGAGACAGAAAGAAATTGAAATAAAGCCAAGATTAACAGATGTCGGAGAAGGGTCAAAGGCGAGCAATGTTGGATCCAAGAATTTTAAAATAGAAACTTACATGAATATTTGAACTCACTTGAATATTTCTCTCTGCTTGACTGTGCAAATATAGCATTTAATATAATTTGTTTAGCTTTAAATATTACATGCATAATTATCTATACGTAGGACAGTTTCCGTGTCATGTGAGCAAGTTCAGTCCTCTCCAGCCCTAGGCTCCTGAGCTACAAAATTATGTTAGTAGATTAATTTCTAAATGATTTAAAATCTACTGTCTAAAATAGTCCCAGTACATTTATATTGGCTGGTCTGGTGCGGTTTATGTGTTTATATACGCTGTTCTCAAGTACTGGACGGTTTTAGTATTAATGGGCTACGATTATGTTGAACACTGCACTGGCCAATGTAACTATTCAAAACTAGAGGGGCTTTTAAACACAATAACAAAAAGGAATGCTGATTTGTGCGTGAAGTCCCAGACACGGCTTAAGCTCAATTCCTGGCTGTGCCACAGGTGCCACTGTCATACCTCGAGTAAGTCACTTCCCGCACCTTAGCTGTGAAAGAGGGAAGCAATACTTGCTTTTTCCCTTCCTTCCTCTATTCTGTGTGTTTAGTCTGTCAGAGGAGGAGCTCTCGTGCTATGAGGAACCACAATGAAGGTCCATGCTCAAGGAGGCCGCTCCCGGACTATCGTGCCCACGGCACACAAGGGCAATCCCACCCTGCTGGCCGGAGCTGGCCAGGTGTGGAATCCTGTAACTGCGTTAGAAAGAGAACCTGGGACGGGGCCTCACTGCCCTGCGCGAGCTGCTGAAACAGTGGGATACTTCAAAGACGTGTAAAAAGTCATCGTAATCATATTTGTTCTAGATTTTCATAGAAGTAATGCAAATCTCCACCTTGGTGTTGAAAGAGGAACCGTGGTTTTGTCAGAACCCCAGTGGGAAGGATGCAGGAACAGAGAAGGGTCTGAGGAAACTGTATCTGCAACCTTGGCTTCCTGAGCTCGAGGAGGGGTCGCTATACCAGGTGTTCCTATTTCTACTTTTTATTGTCTGCTTATTTTAATTCTTATCTTCCCTCTGACTCCCATAGCTCTAAGCAGGAGTCAGACACCAATGGCTCCTTCTCCTATTTCTCTTCCTACAATCTAAGCAGCACCAGCTCATTTCTGTTTTGCAATTTTTATTTGGGGGTTAGGAGAACAGACAGGGTGACAGAAGGTATGGACTTTGCGTAAGAAAGGGAGTATACCTTCCTTTACTCTGAATCTTTTCCAAGCTGAACAGATTCCAGCCTGAAAAGACTGCAGCCTGAACAGAGCCCATTCAGCTCCATGCACTTTTCCTCCCTGATACTCAACTGCAAATGAAAATAAAATATTTTAATTCCAGCGAGATCACTCTAAAAACAGATCTTTGACAAGGAACAATTTCAACTTTGATGCATCCAACCTCAGTAAAGGTCCATCCTAGCGTACCAAAAGCAAAATTTGCCGTTTATGTTAGAACGTTTTTTGGTTGCTCATCTGCAACACACACAAAAATAAAATGCAGACATGATCTTATAGTCATTTCTTTTCCTTTAACCTAGAAGAAAGACAAATAAAAGTCTTATGTGTAGCACGCAGTGCACACGTGTTGTTCACTTAAATCCCTTTCCTCTGATCAGCTCTACAGAGTATTTAGTCCTTACAACTGTTCCACATTCTCTCCCAGCACATTAAAGAAAAAAAAAGAAAAGAAAGCACATATACATAAAATCATGCTTTTCCTTTTTTACCAACTCATCGCTGACTACTGTTTAAAGTACTTGCTAAACTGGAGTTTACATACAGACATCCTGTTTAATAATCCTCAAGTGAGCCCTCCTCCACGATTTTGCCTAATGTCTCTCTCAGTTTGTTTCTACTCTGGCTACCAAAGCTTCTGGCAGCAGTGAATCCTACAAGTAATTATTCTTTGTTTTCATTTTTAATGTGTATGTCTGATAATTTTATATCAGCGTAGCTGGGGAGATGGAAAGCAGAGGATACTGGAAATAGAAATCTGCAGTTTTTCTTTGTTTACCCGCTTAAGTATTATCAGATTGGTGAGAAAAAATGGTATTAAAATTTTAGGGCTGCCTAATGACCTAAATGGATGAAGGATGTGCTTAGTTGTAGTCCAATTTATAGAAAATGGGCATCCTCCACCACAAAGTTCAGCACTGAAATTGCTTCCGTATGCTCGTACTTCAGCATCTGGAAAAAGACTAAGGATTAAATTAATAGGGATACTTAATCTTCCATATGCCTCTTAATATTCCTCCACATCCCCCAGGTTATTACTTTTGCATTATTGCAAGAACCATATACAAGATGAGTAACTGCTTGGCGGTGGTTCTTTTGATTTTTATTGATTCTGCGTATCTTAAAATTTCCATCCAAAGCCACAGTTTTTCGCTCTGTTTCTAGCCAGCAGGAAGGCAAATACTCACACACCTACTGCGGAAGCTGCCAACATTCAATACCTGAACTGCCTCGCGTATGTTCAGCCCGCAAAGCGCTGAGTATTTCCGTGCCAGGCACTTTCCGAAGCCATCTCGTCCAGCTCGTGACTCATGGCTCTAACCATGGTTTCCAGTACTGACCAGAAAGTCAGAAGATGGTTGTTTGTCAGTCTTGTACCACCAATTTTTCCGCATCATTATTCAACTAAAAATAAAGCTGGTATGTCCCTATCCATCGCATACCGATGTGCAAGGAGGCCACCACCAGTCAGGGCCTTTTTCGAAGTTTGCAGGACTCGCTATGTTACACCAGGAAGCACGGTCACTGCTCCCATGGGCTACTGAATGCCATTAAAAATAGACAAAAGACCCTACCAAGGTTTGACCCTATGTTAGGTAAGGAAGATATTTCACAGAAAACTGGAGGACTGGCTACGCGGGAAGAATTTAGGTGAACAAGCTGTCAACGTGCAACATGGTACTTGTGAATCCAGGAAGAGGTAGATGAGATAACACTTTTCTAAGTAAAATGTTAAACTACCTAACGTATGCTCTTAGGATTTTTAACATGGAGCGTTCAATAATGAGACACATACATGTACAGATTGATACTTCCATTTAGGACAGAAATGCTGCCACATAAGTAAAACATTGGTGTTACTGAGCAAAACTGTGCCACAACTGGAAGAACAAATCCTCTCAAAGGCGGACATCTTCAATAAAACTTAATGCTTCTGCCTACTGTGCAGCCTGCCAGGTCAAAGGAAAGATTCCCATCACCTTTACTGGGCTCTGGAGCATGTCCCAAACCTTTCTGAGCTGGATGGCCTGGGAGTTCACTATTAGAAATGGCATGATTACAATTTGCCTTGTGACACAATAAAACAGCAAATTTACTAATGTACAGTGAAATTCCTCTGCAATATACATATATATATATAAACCCCCCGTTCATATATTTTTTAGCAAATCAGCAAGAGAAATAAATTAGGTCTGAAACCTTTTGCAGTGGGGAGCTATTAGTTGATTAGAAAGCAAGAGCAGGAAAGAGCAAGAGTAAAATCAGCAACTAGATCTAGACTTACTCTGTTCAGCTGGACTGTGTTTACCAGGGTTCCAGCCAAACTGCTTTCTAATACACACGGACAGAGTCAACGCTCTGGTGAAACAATTGCAGAATACTATTTAGCCAGAAGAAAATGTCATAACACGTATATAAATGTGGTAACATACAGGTCTCAACCACTACGTGAAAGCCACCTCAAAGAGAAACAAGTGCACAGGCTTTTAAAGTTTCGTACTCGGCACTCACAGTGAAAAATCTATCAAGTATATACCATGTCCTCACAGTTTTACTGACCATGGGATCTATACATTTATCAGCCAAAGGCACTGTAGGCATCTCAAGCAGCACAGTAGCATCCGTTTTAGGGTAGACACTTTCACGTGATAGATTTGGTTTTATTTTAAAAGCTGTGCAGTCGGCTTTTAAAGTAAATCTGCAAAGATGACACAATTCTCTGTTCAGTGCTGCGCTGCACGCTTGGATTTCTGCATGTAGGTCTTTGGGGTGGTACTAATCAAAATCCAAGGGTTCACATTTTCAGCTGTAAGCGTGCAAAATGTGCATATGTTTGGAATAAATAGTGTTGCAGAATTGTTGGATTCACATTAAAAGGTGCCACTTGTCTACGTACCTTCTGCATAAACAGAAATCTCCATTTAAATTTCTACACCTTAAAATTTAGCATTAGATAGTATTACTCCTAATGTCCCATATAATTGAAAAATATGTTATTTGTGACCTTGGGAATACCGGTATTAGAACTGCACTTCCTGCCAGGTACAGGAATAAGTCTGAGTATATAGAAGGGAGAACCAGAAAATTGCTTTGGATTGCTGAAACTATTCTTGAAAGGTGAATTTTCAAGTGTCCAAATCATTGCAAAAGTTTAAGTCCTACTTTTAAAACACCTTCACAGAGACCGAGCAAAATGTCTGTCTGTCAGTCTGCAAAGTGAGCAGAATGGTTTTTAAATTTTTATTTGTAAATTTGGGTTCTGTTATTCTGCTCTGGGAGGTCCACGGGCAGGAACTGTTGACAACTGGGCAGTCTGGCACGTAGGCACAAGGGCCTGTGGAGAGTCCAGGGACTGCCAGTTCCCAGTTTCAGCCCTCGCTGTATATTCCAGATGATTTTCTGCGGTGCCCATACTTAAGACTGAATTATCTTTGGGCAGCCAAGCAACAAGCCCGGCTGATTCCCTGAGAAGCGCAAGCTGCGCCTGTCGTATCGCAATTAACGGTCAGGAAAAGGTTGAAAAAGAACAGATGAATTGACGGTGAGAAAGTTAGCATTACAGCCCTTTATACCCAAGCTCGAATGCAAGCAGTGAAAAGGAAAGAGGAGCTGTAGCACACAGAAGTTCTCGAGCACGCTGCGGGCTTGCTCCTGGACGGAGCTGCTGGGCACGCCCAGCGTTAAGCCACGGGCACGCCGTGCTCTGCGTGAGGACTAACAGCGCTGCGCTCACGCGGCTGTGCCTATCTGGAAAAAACTGGCTTTGATTTCGATTTTGGTAGCAAGCCAGCAGCAGCCAGGTTTCTTGAGGGTAGGCTGAATAGCCCCTCACAGATGTTTCAGGAGAAAAAGAGAGAAGGCTGGTCGCCACAAATAAATGCGTTTGCTGCTGTAACCCTGCTCAACAGCGTTCTCCGAGGGAGGGGATCGGCGTATCTACGTGCCCACGCTCGGAGCGCGGCTGCTGAGCGGGGTTTAGGAGCTCAGCCCGGGCACTGCAGTACCGCAGGTACACGCCGGGTGCCTGCAACCGCCCGCGCTCAGCCGTGCCGATACCCCTGCCGCAACACAGCCTTTGCTACCCTCAGCTTTATAAGCAACAGGGAACAATGGCAAAGTCAAAATACGTTGTGATTATATGTTGGATTGTGGCTCCTTCGCACGAAGGCCCATTGGGTCACGCAGTTTCTGGTTACATTTACAAAGCCACCTTTGCAGTGGCTTGCCAAAATTAAAAAATTCTGCGGGAAGGAATCTGCAGGAAGGGTCCTGCAAGCGTGATTCTTCCCCCAGCTTTTGCATATTAGGAAATAATCTTTAGTTACATTATCACAAACCGTATAGATTACAAGGTCAAAGTTTCACTCAGTGCACAAGATGAACAGACTCCACAGGCACCAACCCCCTCCAAATAAACATGTTCCTAACTTTAAAAGAAGAAAATACGATGTTTTTGCTGATTTACACTCTGAAATTCAGATTTGTGCCACAAAGTATCATTATTCCTGTCAATATCCTGCTGTTTGACTCTAAGCATTTTATTTTCAAAACGTCCCTTTCAGGTACCACCCTCCCCGTACTGCTGGCCACACATGTGCCTCGAGAGCATGTTTGCTTGTCCCACAAGTACAGAAGCTTTGCAAGAGTGACATGATATCCCAGAAACACGATAAAATACTCTTGAGGTTCAGGTTGGAGATGAGGAGAAATTTCTTCTCAGAAAGGGGGGTCGGGCATTGGAACAGGTTGCCCAGGGAGGTGGTGGAGTCACCGTCCCTGTGGGTGTTTAAGGAAAGGTTAGACGTGGTACTGAAGGACATGGTTTAGTGGGCAATAGGTGGGGGGGGGCGGACGGGCGGTTGGACTGGATGATCCTTGAGGTCTCTTCCAACATTAATGATTCTGTGATTCTATGAAGACAGAATTAGATTATTTGCAAAAGCTTCTTCAGTTAAAACCCAACTCCACAAAAGCCTATAGGAATATACAGAAAATCGGATTCTGCCTCTGCGATGTGCACGTAGCAGATCCTGTGCTGAGAGCAGACACCCATAAGCAGAACCACCCAAAAGTTTAAAACTACGGAGGTTCAGGGTTTCTTCTCAGACCTTCTGCTTTAACACAGACTTTCTGACAGCCGCACACCAGCCTTCTGCTGCAATAAGCATACTGACCATCACCGAGAAAGACCTGCTAGAAGAACTCAGCTTATTCCTGTGGCATGGGAAGCAACTCTAAGAATAGAATAGAATAGAATAGAATAGAATCATTAAGGTTGGAAGTGACCTCAAGGATCATCTAGTCCAACCATCCCCCCCCCACCTATTACCCACTAAACCACGTCCCTAAGTACCACATCTAACCTTTCCTTAAACACCCGCAGGGACGGTGACTCCACCACCTCCCTGGGCAACCCGTTCCAATGCCCGACCACCCTTTCCGAGAAGAATTTTCTCCTCATCTCCAACCTGAACCTTCCCTGGCACAATATTTCCCCTTCTCACCGTAGCATGAGTGTCCAAATAATTTCAGAAGGCTATGGCTCATTTAAAAATTACTTAAAGGAGATTTTGTCAAACGCACAGAAGGTGGTCGGATGCTAACACTAGCCTGCAGCACTGAAAATTTCTCCTTCAGAGGTCAAAACTAATTCACAAACTGAATGCGATATAACTGTTTAAAATATGTAGTCACTTTAAAAACTAGCTGATAGAGATATCCTTTACATAGTGATCAGCTCAGGAAGGATTTAATTGTACGTTGAAAGCATACCAGGTACCATGTACTTCACGGGAAAGAGAAGGCTCTCTGCTCTGAGCGCAAATATACCAAAACACTAGCTTTGGTCACCATCTGCAGCTAAAATGTGATCTCAGCATTGCCAGTGTGTTTTCACGTATATCACTATTTGCCAAGCCCAACCGAAATTCTCTATTTTTAGCCTTTCAGCTACTTTCAGATAAAATTCCTGCAGATAGGACTAGCTGTATAGGGCAGATAACATACAACTCTGAAACCACACATGACCTCATGCAACTGCAAAGAAAGAAGGGTCTGTTACTTGAAACAAGGCTAAAATTTAACCCGGCTATGCTAAAATTAAACAGGGAGTGTTTTACAGTCCCATTACAAGACATAAAACAACAGTCTCTGTAAATCTATGGTGTACTTATTTGTAAGGATGTAAAAAGAGTAATTAATAATCCCAAAACAGCTTATCTCTGAGCCACAACACCAAAGCTTTCCCAGGCTCGTTGGAGACTTTACAAATAGCACTGAGAAGCTATTTTAGCTGTCATTTGAGAATTATTTGTCCAAACTGAAAAGTCATTCCTCTTTGTCACAAGTCACAAGACATTTTTTAGTGTTCCACACTTTTAGCTGACATTACGGAGAGAAAATAAATAAATGTAACCCAAACTTTCTGGAAAGGGCTTCCATGTGTAAGAACACTTACCAACCACAGAGCCGAGCCAGCACTGCACAGCGATTCTTCTTCATGTAAAACACACTTCCTATCTTCTACTTCACCCTTTCTACGTGTCACCCTATATACCACAAGGCACCTCTTCCCTTTAAAATGCCATTTATTTCCAATAGACGGAAGTGCAGTTCTGAGTACCACCATTCAAGTTTATCGTAAGTATTTAAGGCAAATTGCGTAAGGAATGGATGTGTCACAAGTGACTCAAGGCAGATTAGGGCATTCAAATCGCATCCTTTGGGATGTGTTGCTCACACCTCTTTTGGTCTGCAGAATATTTGCTGGATATTTGTTCAGAACAAATCCTTTGTGAGGTTATCACATTCTTCCAGTTGTGGAAGAAACAATCAGAAAGCTCTTCAAGAAAAAAATTCACTCCTTAATACCAAAAGAACAGTACAGATACATGAGTGAAATAATCCCAAGGTAAACAAATTCTTTCACACCCTCACCACATCACTGTAAGAGATCTTCAAACCATTTCTCTTAACCCTCCCTTTCTTTCCTTGACACCAATATAGGCAAACCGGTATTTTTTAATGATGATATAGCCTCCACCTGTCATCTAATTTTTCACACACAGTCAACACTGAAATAAAGGTTTACAAAGCACTTAACTGTTAATTTGAGATTATAGAACAAGTCTGATTTTTTTCTGGCTTTGTGTCACTTGAAAGGAGAAACTCCATTTGTCACAAGGAATGAAAACCAGGACAGAACAAGGTTTACTCTCTCTCTCTCTCTAAGGAATTGTAGGTGGAGTTATATAAACAACAGAGCAACGATCAAAGGGAAATCTTAGGGACCGTAATATACCAAGATATTAAAGGAACAGAGCCTTTTATCTATTGAGGAGGAAGGAAGTCGAGCATCGAGACGTGTAATATATACAACTGAAAAATCAAAACCCCAAGTGCATCCCAAAAGAGACCGAAATCAATTGAAGTCTGTTTTTTTCTTATTCTGTTAAAAATGACAAGAATGAACCAAACCACAATCCGCAACAAAAGTTGCCCTCCATCACCTGGAAAAGCCAGGCATTCAACTATTTTAAGCTGGAATTCTCACCACATCCTATGCAATGAGCACTGTTCAATCACAGACCATATCCTCACTCCCTGCCAGTCTAACTGAGGCTTACCTTGTCCTCCACTCTGTTCAGCCTGGCACCAATCGTGTTATTCCCTCGATCTTTGCTTTTTTCTGTGGACCAAGAAACATTTTCAAATTAATATATGGTGGTATAACAAAATAGCAGCAAGCCACAACAGGGTGTGTTCAACTAGCCCACCAAGGCAGTGTAACTGAACACCTTTCCCAGGCTGGTATTTCTCTTCCTCAAAAGCAGCTTTTTGTTTCTTTTTATAGCATTAGCCCACGCCATGGCTTTTAATAGCCCTTAAGTTTAAGGCACTTTCAACCCGAGTTTTACGCTTTAACCTGGGAGAACAAAACTGTTCCCAATTTAGTTAATGTTTTAATTGCCCTTTAAAAACAATCCGGCACTATGCAAAAGACTCTACAGCCAGCCTGAATAATGTACTGGGTGACATTTTATCTGGTTTTCCTCCATAAACTATATAGAAACATAAGGTTGAAAAAGACACTAACAGAGAGTTTTCATTAGCCATTAGTCAGAAAGAAACTTGGTGCTTTGTGCTCCTTTCCCAGTCTCTTCTCAAAGCTATCAAAGCTCTATGTGAATCTTACTGATTTCACAGGAACTCTGCAATCATAGCACCCCGTTTCATTGAAAATATGGTGATTCTCAGAGATGTTAGAGCCAACATTTTGAAAACGTCTGTGAAAGTAGGTCCTTTAAATACCTAAATAAGAACCGCCCTATTTTAAAGGTGTTGGTGACTAGATACTATTGCAGATGCCTAAACTTCAGACCAGAACTGGTTGGCACTGTTTAAAAATTTGGTGACAAAATAAAACGTATTTTAACAAGCGGTTGAACTTGATGATCTCGGAGGTCCTTTCCAACCTTAGTGATTCTATGATTCTAAGTATTTTCCATGAATTATATCTTTATCAGATTAACTTTAGACACATCCTTCATATTAACTTACCTGAGACGGAGATAAAAAGAGATGGCTTCCCTATGGATTGGTCCAACCTATAAAACAAAAAGGATAATTTCTAGTTTTTACCAGCCTGAAACGGCATTTTTGCTTTCTCTAGCTGGAGGGGGGAGACCTCTTCACAAACAAGGAAAGGGAATTTCAAATAGTTCTAGTTTGTACTGTAAGTGAAGCAGTTGCTTTGGGCTAAGAATAGCTTGAAATGAAAAAAATAACAACGAAATGGCATTAGACTTAGATTGGTCTCTAGCATCTTTAACCACTGTAAAGTTTTACCCTGCCCATTGCTTTTCCACGTGAACAGCATCGTTTCCTCTTTTCCTTGTTCTTCTGCAGCTTGCTTGTTGCATCTATCTGTCATCTCCTAGTTTGCTCTTACATGCAATTCTACCAGAGCAGGCAATGGTATTTCACCCTGTACCTGTAACACAGACCCTAACATACAGGGATTACAGCGTATCGTCAAAGCCGGCAGAGACTGAGGCAACGTACGTGCAAGGATAAGGAAAACCCCAAGTCCTGATCATCAGATTTTTAAGCCTCTTCCTTCTTGTGTGAACAGACAACTTCACTTGAATGCCACTATATTCCGTAGCTTTGCACAGTCCTACCAACACGGCACCTGTAACCCTGTCAGTTTTTGATCCCCAGCCTCAATCACTGGTTTATTTACCAACATCCCTCTGTCGGTGTTTACAGATACAGACACTGAACTTTACTGACATACCTCCTCTGTAACTCCTTGATTCGCACCATCAGGTTGAGATGACCCTGCGAGTACTGCTCAATAACATCTCGGACATCGTAGGGTTTTCTAGCTTGCTGTAAAAGGAAAACCAAAACCCATGCCTTTAATCCACAAGGATACAGGAACAGTAAATGGTAAAGTAGATTTTTTTTCAAGAGTAAACAGTAAGCTCTTTCAACCCCTTTTAATGCCGTGTAAACATTTGAGATATTTTGATTGTTGCCACGATCAGACATTTTTTTGTGGAATAATTATGACAATTCTGACTTCATCCACCTTTTTGTTACTGCAGGTCTACACGCCTTTCGAGAGATTATCCACTAACTTGAGGCCAAAAAAACTTGGGGCCAAAAATATATCTGACATTTTGCTCAGAAGTTTGTGGTAACTCTAGTTTCTTCTGGAAACAGGGTTCATACTCCTTACTGGCCACTGAACAGTAAAGAAGTCCTTCACACATGGAAGCCCTTATTTTCAGTCAGCAGCAAGAAGCTGGAGTTCATAATCATAGAATGGTTACGGTTGGAGGGGACCTCAAAGATCATCCAGTTCCAGCCCCCCTACCATGGGCAGGGACACCCTTCACTAAACCAGGTCACCCAAAGCCTCACCCAATACGGCCTTGAACACTTCCAGGGATGGGGCAGCCACAACCTCTCTGGACAAGCTGTTCCAGTGCCTCATCACCCTCACAGTAAAGAATTTCTTCCTAACATCTGATCTAAATCTCCCCTCTTTCAGTTTAAACCCATTCCCCTTGTCCTATCACTGCACACCCTGACAAACAGCCCCTCTCCAGCTTTCCTGTAGGCCCCCTTGAGGTACTGGAAGGCCACAATTAGGTGTCCCCAGAACCTTCTCTTCTCCAGGCTGAACAAGCCCAACTCCCTCAGCCTGTCCTCGTAGGAGAAGTGCTCCAGCCCTCTGATCAACTTTGTGGCCTCCTCTGGATTTGCTCCAGCAGCTCCATGTCTGTCTTGTACTGGGGACCCCAGAGCTGGATGCAGCACTGCAGGGGGGGGTCTGACAAGAGCGGAGCAGAAGGGGAGAATCACCTCTCTCGCCCTGCTGGTCATGCTGTTTTTGATGCAGTTCTCAGATCAGCGCTTACCATGGGAAAGTTAGAGCAGGGTCACGGCTGAAGGTGCATGACTGATTTCATCTTCCAGAAACACTGGCTGAGCTTTCAAATCTACTGGGAAATACTGGGAAAATATTGGTGCAAGGAATGACCAGGGAGAAAGCCCTGTGTCTGTAATTCGCACTTCATATATGGGAAAGCCTTAATCTGACCTAAGAATAATAAAAACACTTTTGTGTAGTATTATAGGTAAAGACAATGATTTTAACCAGCAAACACCAAGACTAACTGGAAAGCAAGTGAAAGAACTTGTTGAAGCACAGTGACAAACTAAAATTATCTTAATCCTACATCTAGAAACTACTGTCCAAACAGTGCCAGAGCTACATGTGAGAAGCGGCCATGAAGCTCTAACACAACAGAGAAGCGGAGAGAGGAGAGTAGTGTGTAAACTTCACCCATTAGCCTGAACAGGAACACCTGAACTTACGATTTGGTAGAAAACTTTTAAAGATGCTAACCAAATCAGTCAACCAACACAGCAACAATAAATGATATGGCAGCAGGTTGAGGGAGGTGTTTCTACCCCTCTACCCCACCTGGAGTACTGCATGTAGCACTGGGGTCCCCAGCACAGGAAAGTCACGGAGCTGTTGGAGCAGGCCACAGGAATGATCAGAGGGAGGGAACGCTTCTCCTGTGAGAGGTGGGGTTGTTCAGCCTGGAGAAGTGAAGGCTCTGGGGAGACCGTATTGTGGCCTTTCAGTACTTAAAGGAGGCTTGTAAGAAAGATGGGGACAGACAAAAGGGTAATTTTTACCTTTTAAAGTAAAAAGAGGGCAGATTCAGACTAGATATAAGGAAGAAATGGTTTGTGATGAGAGTGGTGAAATACTGGAACAGGTTGCCCAGCGAGGCAGTAGATGCCCCATCCCTGGAAACAGTCAAGGTCAGGTTGGACGGGGCTCTGAGCAACCTGCTCTAGCTGAAGATGTCCCTGCTCACTGGAGGGGCGCTGGACTAGATGACCTTTAAAGGTCTCTTTCAACCGAAACTGTTCCATGAGTCTACATTTCTGACTCATTCATCATGCTGTTTTAGATACTCTGTAGATAATTTTCAAGGTTCAGTAAAACCCTTGGTGACAGTTACAACTTTTCCTTTCTTGCATCTTTTGAAAACAAGGAAAAGAGTTTACAGTGGTAGCTTCTAACATGCCAGAATTTGTATCCCGTTTGACGTGTCAGAAATATTTCGCCACCTGTACTTCAAAAGCAGGAGATGTCTCTGTACCGCTTAACCTTATTTCACAATCTGCAGGTCTTCCTCAATTCCATGCCACAAATACCTTCTTTTTTAAGCCAAAGGAAAGCAGGATACAATATAAAAACCAGGCTGTGGCAGCTTCATGCAGTCTCCTGCACCTACCCGGGAGGCAGCTCCTACATTTTAGGAATCGTTATTTTAATAATATCACTTCATCAAACAGATTATATTTCAGTCTGCCAGATTCCCCAAAGCCAACTGCGAACCTTGGGTGAATGTGAGATAGTCTCTAGCGGAAGGCTACACAGGAATGGGAATTGCTTCAATCTAACCAAAGAGCACACAGAAGAATCCCCAAGAATCCCGACTGCTTACACACATAAAAATAAATCATAACTAACATCCACAAAGAAATATGATTGAATGATGGCTTAATCCCGTAAGTCTTTCCACAGACTAGTACTGTAAACATGATGATATTAAAAACAAAATAAAAATTCTTGGATTATTTTTGCGCTATAAATAAGCAAGAGAGAAATTTGCAAGATCAGCTTGAAAACTCCAGGTTCAGACAAGCTGTTCAGTAAGAATAAAGGTGCAGAGCTTTCTCCTGCTGTCCATGTCCCATGACGCAGGTGTTTGGCAGAAGAAAGTGTAGGTATGTCCCCGCCTGACATTCATTTACTGGGCTGCTGCTTTCTCTTTAAAGCAAGAGCTGAAAAGTTTCCCGGGACGCTGACCCGGGAAAGGGAGAGGGGAATCTGTACAAGGGGAATTTCTGGGACATGTAACCAAACAACAGTATTCAAATTCAGAGGGTAGGACGCCCTTTGAAGCACAGGACACTCTGAACTACATTGTTTGGTACAGCCCGGTATGGAGATTAGAAAAGATTACATGCACAATTCATGATTCATGCCATGACAAATGAATTACATAAGATGATGGATTATAAAACTATAAATGCAAGATTTTCCAGGCAAATTGCAACAAACCAGGCAACAGTTACTCATGCTGTCAGTGGAACTGGAACCTATTTGTGTTATGTATAGAATATTTGCCTTGGTGAAAAACATAACGCAAGTTAAAAATGCATTTTAGAAGGAAACTGATTTACTCAACAGTAAGAATTTACATGGAAAGAAGAAAAAAAAAAAGACTTCAAAATGACATTGGGAAACCAGATCAAATCCCTGGTCTCTGGATCTGTGAGGGATATCACAGTTGCATCCATGTGTGTAAGTCTTAAAGACATTTAGAAGCTTTCCTAATTGGAAGACAAAAGTTATTTACTCATGAATCCAGCTAATGGAATAACCAAGTATGGCTATTTTCTTTCTGAAATTCAGAAATTGTAAGGGTAGACTGTGCCAAAGACATCTGATTTATAATTAATATATTAAATTAAGGTGGGATGAACAAAGCCTAGAAAAACATTCATTTCTAGGGTACTGTTTTGCCTGTAATCTATAGGATCCTTCCTTAACCGTGAGCCATTCACCTTAACTGAAGCACGGGACTTGTGTTGACTACTAGTAGAATATCATCTTTCCTATACAATTTGAAACAGTCCTACAGACTTTACAAGAGCATAAACACATCCATAAAAAGGTATTAATTCTTTATACTATTATGCTGGGTTCTTATCATATGGACTATATTCATTCCGGACTTTAAAACAGAGCATAAATTTCTCGCCTCCTTTTAATGAGGAAATGATGCCCAAGTGCGATGCTTCACAAAGAACTGCTTCTCATGTCCTTTGAAATGTATTTCTATCCCTCTTTAGCTTCTCTTTGTTTACCTTATTTAATTTTTTTAAACAGGGAGGCTCTGCTTTTCTAACTGACTTT
Organism: Psophia crepitans; assembly: GCA_013399095.1. Classification (NCBI taxonomy): domain Eukaryota; kingdom Metazoa; phylum Chordata; class Aves; order Gruiformes; family Psophiidae; genus Psophia; species Psophia crepitans. The sequence goes on from VWZZ01001709.1 coordinate 132,779, forward strand.
TGTCCTTGTGGTGCCATCATCCCATTATTTATTGAGCTCTTAAAAAAAAGTATCTCGGCAAATTCAGGCATACAGGTGTATCCTGCAAACAGCTGGTATAGTTTAAGAACCATGCTGGGACCTATTTTGCAAAATTTTTCTCTTCCTCTCCTTCTTCCTCTACTTCCCATCCTGAAAAGCTTCAGCGGCAACTCTAAAAAATACTCCTTTTAAGTTTGGCCTTGCAATTACTTACATTCCAGCTAATTTTAAGCACGAAGAGTCCAATGCACTTCAACTGAAATTTGGGGTTTTTTTTTCAATAATTATAGGAAAAAATATCTGATTTTTCTTTTAGAAAGATGCATTTCCCATAAACACACAAAACTTAGAAGGCAAATATCTACCAGAAAACAGCTATGCAGACCTCTTAGATGCTGAAAGATACATTTTTAAAATGCATCTTCTGTTTTAACTTCATTTCCGACAGTGCGTTGGACTGGTTATTAGAAACTGTATAGTCATTACTTGGCACATGTTTAAACATTTTAATTTTTTATGACTATTTTCCGTGCATACAGTAGAACAAAGCAGATTTACAACATACTTTTGAGGAAATAATAATGACAGTGGTTATCTCTTAATTACAGGAGAGATTTTCAAAAGCACCTTGTGGCTTGAATTTCAAGGTGACTTTGTGCATTAAGTTATTTAGGCGCTTTTGAAAACTGTACCTTTGGTGCTCTCCAAATTTTTAAACTCAGTCATAACCTTGTATTCAGAAATTATGGAGAAGTATCAGATATCCCCTGTACATTCCTATTGGGAGATTCTGATTCTGACAGAAAGAGCAGTGTATCACCTGTATGCGGGAGGGACTTGAGATAAACTTCACTTCAGCCTAGCTGACGTTTTCAGTTCTTTAGTAACAGCTAGTATTGATGGAAAGAAGAAGAAATGCTACTAAAGAAGGATGAGAGACAACCTTGTTGAGGTATTCTGTAGGTGGCCAAGACCAGATCTTCTGCAGATGCAAAAGTGAGAGTTCAGCTGAGAAGCCAGATCAGCAACCGGGATACCGAGTACAAACAAGTTTTACGTATGGACTGAATAGTCCCATTCTCTTCAGTCAAATGCTTTTTCAGCTTCTATCAGATCATCTGCCGCAGGGGAGTTCCATTTACTTGCCAGGTGGATAATGTTGCACACAGCGTACAGGCATTTTCAGAATCTGTTTTTAACAAATACCACTTGGGAGGTAGATGTAGAATGTGTAGATTTCTTGTTTCTAAGCAGTTTCGTTAGTACCATGGCAAATATTTTATGATCTAAATTTATGAGAGAAAAGACTCAGAAATTACCATGGACCAAAGAATCACAACCAGGTTTTAGAATGGAGAATAAATGAAAATTTAATGGAACTGGCCACGTTTAGGTGGTTTTTCACAGAACAGCAGTGGACTCATCACTGCAATGGGCCACGTCCCTTGTCAGGTTACAAGTACTGGCCAGCAAGCATTAAGGAGCTTCTCAACAAAATGACTATAAAAATTATTTTCAAGTAGTCCAGAGATTATGCCTTTCTTAATTTTAGTCTAATAAAAATATCATGTGAAATGTGCTAGCAGAAACTTTCTGAAAGTACTCTCTCCAAGCAAACCCCGGACACGGGAGATTTCACCCTAAAAGGTAACAGTCTGAGTACATTATACATAGCTGAAACAAATTTCTGGAAAGCTCAGGCAACCTTAGCCATAAAGTAGCTCATGAATTTCAGTAAAAATAAAAAGATTCAAAGTAGAAAACTGCTAAAGAGTTCAGTGCTTCTAAATTTTGATGAGGAAGTCAGAATCATGGCTCTGAAGTAGCAGCAAGCATTGCCTTACAGAAACAATGACCGCTGGGAGTGTTAGTCATCGTCATCCTCACCAGCACCTTTTTGATCCTAAACATTGCGTCCTTCAGATTTGAAGGAAAAAGGACACCCTCTCTTTCTTGGGGATGTCTAGATTAAGGTCAGGAAAGTTTTTTAGTCTGTTGTAATAGTTTAGACTATTGTACACTAATAGTTATTTAGCATATTGTAAGCAGTCATATAGGAAAATGGATGTGGGCAGTTAAGCCCCTCTCTTTCTTTGCCTTTTCAGTTGTGAAGCCTGTTCTCCAGAGTACGTCCCTTTTTAATTAATTTTAGGTAAAGTAATATGTCTCTTACATGTATATATTCACCTGGTTTAAATCAAGCTGAAGGCTGTTGACACATGTTTTTACTGGTTTAATGAAATTGATTTAGAAATGACATTCTTGGAAAGTTTGCAGTCAGAATTTTTTATTCTCACCAGGCAACAAGGTTCACTAGCTACTGTTAAATGTTTACGGTATCGCAGTATCACAACAAGCGGAGTGGCACACAGGAAACGTATGTCAGTGAGGGCTAGAGGACTAAAGAGAACCGGTATCTCACAAACTGGGAAGGTCATCTCCTACCTATGCAGGGGGGAGAAGGGAAAAGGAAGGAGAAACCTTCCGATACGCTAACAAATTTCCACCCCATTTTCTTATCAGGACTTCCTTATCATTGAGTAAGAGACCGAAACAAGGCTGAGGCAGTATTTTAATGTCTAATCCTACTGCCTTGCCATGACGGTAGCGTACAGCTCAGAATTAATGGAGACATATGAGAATGTTTGCACCGCCAGAAAGAGAGCGTGATGGCAGAGGGTTAAGGGTCAAGTCCATTAGCAGAAAATAACATTTTAATTCAGGCTGCATTTCAGGAGTATTTCCAGTGCACACACAGTTGACTAACCTTCTGCTAAACAACCACCCTATTGAAGGGGGAAGAGAATAGTGGGCGTAGCTCACCATTACTGAAATGAATTGTTGTTAGTCTCTGCTAAGTTTCTAAAAGACACAATGGATCAGGAGAACAAAAGGGTTTCTTTAGAAAAGAAGCTTTCTATTCACAACTCACCTGAAACTTTTTCTTTGCCACAAAATACTGCATCCTACGAATCACCTTAATTGCAGCGCGGTGGTGTTCTCGTAGTCTGTGGGAAAAATGAGGAAGGTGAGTGGGGTGAAAGAGCATCTCCATCCAGACAATACAACATAACCATCTGCAGTAAATGCTCCACTAACACGTGAGTGTGTAATGTAAGTAGTTGTGATTCAGCCTGGGAGCACAACACACTATTATGTCGACCTTCCCCACCTTTCAAGAAGGCTATAAAAATCCAGGATTTTACCTGACCTATGCTGTATGCTAGGTTTGCATACATTTCACAATAAAGAGAGGTGTCCACATAACCTCCTCTTATGTTTAAGCAAACCTCCACCCATCTTTCCCAGCTTCATTTCCACAGAAAAAACCCCAAAACTATCAAGTTTCTGCACGTTCAGCCATGCACAGCTTTTATACATCGTCACTCTAGAAATCCAGCTTTTGGAGTTTTTTTGTGCGTTTTTTGTGTTCCCTCCCACAAGTCCTGTACGATCTGTTTCTTTACTTAAACAAATTTGGATTTCAAAAATTATTTAAAAAAAACGCTTTAAAGATTTTTGAGTCGTTGACTGCTAAACAATCCAAATGGCCATGCGGTAGCTGGGTGTAACATCTACATGCACACACATCCCAAAACTGAAAAGTAAGGGTGTATAAAGAAAAAAGAATCTGAAAGGTCTTTAAACAAATATATCCTTCTCTTCATGTACATGTGTATGAACTGAAAACAGAAATAAAAAATAATTTGCTCTTTTTACTTTAAAATAACAGATTTTCATAGTATCTGACATTATTTTTTGAACAGTTCATTAAGAGCAACAAATTCTTCAAATTTTTCAAAGAATGCAAAAATGATGTATTGTTGTTCTTAACATTAAAATATTAAATCAAACATTTAAGCTGTGTGGATGATTTATTCTGCTTGCTCATTTTATTACTTTTATCAAGATGTACTTGAATGGCATTATTGCACAATCTTTATTTTCTTTTTAAGTGCATGAATATGCAGCACATCCAACTCTCATCCCAACCAGACTTCTGGTGATGGCTTCGGGGAAGCAGCAGTAAAAGCAGAGTTAGATATTCCAGATAGTCTATCTTCATAAAATGATCATTAGTAATACTGATACACCGGCATATTGAGCTGTCACTATGCCTTGCTTTCTGTCTGTACTGAACCTGACGGCATTCATACTCACTATGGGATGGAAAAAGTCATATTTAAGCTCTGTACAGGTTTGGGTCTTTGATATGAGATGGCGTGGTGTCACCCAAGCCTCTTCAGTTAAATACAGCCTGGAATTTCAGTGAGTCTTCATGTATTCCTCAGGACAAATTTTCCCCAGCAAACAGAAGTTCTGCACGTGCAAATGGTGGGTGCCTGCCATCTGAACAGCATGGCAAGCGCGGTTGGGGCGTTCCCCTTCTGAAAACTCACACGTTTTAGTGGGAAAATAGCTGTCCGCAAAGCCAGAACCAGAATCAGAACAAGCTTTTATTTTCTACTTGCAGATACTGCCTCTCAGATGGTTTCTTTCTGTTACAGAAGTTCTTCAGATTTAACAATGACAGAAAAGATTACTTTTTCCAGATACGGTGTAAAATACGGTTGCTTTCCAAACTAATAACGTACAGCTTTTCGCCACAGGTCCACGCATCGCTAAGGTTGTAAATGCCTTCATACAAAGTGACTGTGCCTCAGTAATTATGCACTGATCTGTGAACCTGCAGCTGGATCGGTACAGGGAGGCCTTTCCCTCTTAACGCCTTACTGAGGTGTCTCAGAGAGACTCTCTCCAGGTCCCTGCTCCTGCAGATCTGACTGCAGGATACTGGTTCCTGTTAGCAAACCGGAAAGTCGCTCTTCCTCACTGGGATGGCTGCCTGGATCGACTCCCAGGGAAAGGAATTAGCCTAATGCTAGTTAACGGGTATCTCTGTTCTGTCAGCCCTTTCTCCACCATTCTGCTGCTAGGGATAAGGATGACTTCCCCAAAAACCCAAGGAAATAAAGCGTTGGGGGTTTTAAGTTCTGCTTCACTGAGATGGGAGCCAAAAAGGTAAATGCTGCTTAATTTGTTATTAAATATCAAAGGTATGAAAGTGTAACTATCATGCAGCTATACATCCCGTTCATAAATGCACACAAAAACATGACAAATATAGAAATAAATTTCAACTGCAATAAAACTGCTTGTAGTATTTTGGTTTATGCCTCACTTTCTTTGGGGTGCTCTTCACAGTCCATTATTTCTGAGTACAACATTTTTCTTTGGGACAGACAGTCGCTAGTACAACACACCAAATCCCTCGTTCAGTCTCATCTATAAGCAAGACAGCCAGATAATAAAAATTGTATTTGCCATTCAGTGAAATAACAAAAGTATACCACTAAAATGATTTTCCAGTGCAGCTATTTTACATCGATCGTTGTTCAGCACTAACATGAACTTCCATGCCAGGAGGGAAAGTTAATATTCTCATTCTAGTCCTTCCCATTTCCAGCTCCAGTAGGAAACCTGACGGTAAGCTTGTTTCTGCTTACGCTGTAAAATCTAATTCTGCACAACAGGCTGTCCTGATTCCCCAAGATTAAATGCTTCTGCGATGAGGGAAGGGAATAAAGGATTTAATTAGTAGCCAAGGTTATGATTCACGGCTGTTTGATCTCTTTTGCAAACTGGTAACAAATGTTTTAGTAAATTGAGAGTTTAACCATTAACTGGCGATATTCGTTTTATTCAGCCACTTGTGACGTCTCTGAATTCTGGCTACAGAACGGCTGTCCACAACCTCTGGGGACACACAGCAGGCTTAGATGCCAGATAGCCGCTCTACATCACCGTCCTCACAGCAAGAGTTTCATGAATACTTTTTTTTTTACTATTTTTTTTAGGAGTGTGGCGGGACATGACATCACCCGAGAGCACTACAGGCAGCAGCAGCATACCTTCGCTGTGCTTGAATCCCCACAGGGAGTGGGAGACGCCCTTTGGAGAAGTACTGTCGTGCAGAGCGAGTCCCTGATGGCAGGTCGCCCTTCTTCAGCCTCTATGGATAGACGGAGTTTTCTGGGACTACGGGGATGCTCCAGAGAGCCCGCCTGCTTCAGCGTGGCTCTGGGAGCTAAGCTCTCTTGTGATTGAACTCCCTCCTCTTTTTACTCCTTTGGTTGTGCCTAACTTTGTGAGAAAGCTGGTTGCATGAGCAACAGGGCCCGCAGACAACGCTTTTGCCCTTTTATTAAAGAAGCTATTTTCCTCTCCTGAGCATCCATCAGGCTTTGAGCCTCGCTCTCACCATACCCAATAATCTCATGACAATCAACACCCAAAGGAACTTGCCAATCACCATTTGAGTGACTCCAATAACCATCAGCATATTACCTTCTAAAGTAAACTGAGGTAGTTTGCATACCCACAAAATCAAGCTACAGACAGCTGTTTCCAGTACTAGACAACATCTCACCCTAGATTTTTCCAAAGAAAAAATTGCCAACAGCTTTCACTGGCTACCAGTCATTTTCTTTCTCAAAATAAACAGGACATCAAGATCACCTTGAACACGGTACATACTATGTGACATTTCCTGTGGACTTAAAACTCATTTAATAAGGTCCTGAAGCTACCAATGAAGCTGTAACATTTTGAGAACCCGCAGGAACGATCCAGAAGGTTGAAGGAGGATATGACAACTCACCAACAACAGAAAACCATCCTGGTGGTAATAGGGTCAATAGATTCACACAAACGTACATTATTTGTAGGTACGAACTAGGCTTGCTTTATTTGTGCACTGCAAATGTAACCTGCTGCAGATACAGTCACTCCTCAAAGCATAAGAAATGAGGATAGAAAAAACCCTAGGAACAAAATACAGTGGATTGAGTATGCACATTACAAAGAAAGCCTGACAGAAATCCTAAGTTTTTCCTGCCTCCCTTTGTTAGGATACTTAACCTACCACGAGTCATTTGGAGGTAAGCTGATCCCTTCATTAGTCCATCAGAAATCTGGACTGGAATTTCACATAATTTGGAAAACAAGCATTCTGAAGAACTTCAGGTAATTTGACAGACGTTCTCATTTGGTCGGAAAGTTGTTATACATTTATAAAAGCCCCAAACAATTGTAATGGAGCCATTTGTTCATTTGACTGCAATATTATTCATTTTTTTCACAGCACAGCCAGCCAAACCCTCAACAGGTTCCCCAAGGTGGGGCTCACTGCCCAGTCCCGCACTCACCGACAGCCACAGCGAAGGTCACTGGCTTCAGCCAGCGCCCGCCTGCCTCCTTCCTGCGAGGGGACCTGCAGGGCCAGCCCCAGGAGAACGCTTCCCGGGAACACAGCTAAGAGTTTTCATTACAAAAAACAGGTGGCTTTACAAGAAAAGGAAGTAAGCAGTTACATGGTTTGGTTGGTTTATGTTTCAAGAAAAAGAAAAACTTTTTTTTTCTTCTCTAAATGAAGTTTTAGAAGATTAATCCCTATTTTGAAAATACATGGTTCTTTCACTAAAGAACAAGAAAGGAAAAACAATTACTAATTAGAAATATTTATTGTCCTTACAAAGCTGCTGAATTTTATATCAAATCCTTTGTAATGCCATTAGAAGTTTGTTCCTCTTTTCATCTCAGGAAGGGGTTCTACATATCGGTTTAGTGTTAACAGAAATATTAAAGCAACAGAAATATTAAAGCAACAAGACAGAGGAAAGGTGGTGCTAATTTCCTAGGTGTAACACTTGCCTTTTTGTTCATTTGTAGAACATTTTATTATCAGGACCATAACATCTGGCACAGACCTCCCAACGTACATGGACACTGATATTATCGGAGTTAAAAGGTCAAGACTGGCTATTCAGAATGAGTTTAACAAGAACGAACACTCAGGAGGAGAGCGCCACAGATTTAGAACAGCTTTTACAAAATGGCCATTTCTCAGTAAACCTAACACCGATTTGAAGTCAAGCTCAGTTTTCAAAAATATTTAAATTCTCTGCAGTCATCTTAAGTTTCTGACTTAGGACAGAGCTAAAGTATTAAGAAAGAAGGCTGAAGTCAGTTGGCCTGAAGTTTTTGGCACTAATCATTATTTAGACGAACTTTATCTTTAACACATCAGATTTTAATAATATGTTGTGCATGTGAACTGAAATATTTTTTCCATCAGGCACTGAAAAGTGTTCCTTGTCACAGAGTCTGGTGGAGGAGGTTCAGAGTAACTACATTAAGCCATTTCATTAGTGCTTTTAAGCCTAATGAAATCTTTTACTTTTAGTCCTCCAGGCACTTTTGGTATAGAATTTGCTGCAGGTCAAGGTTATTCTTGTCTTTTCACACGTTCTGTCATTCCCTGCGCATTACAGTTGACTGGAGTCTCTCTGTACTGGGCACTGTGTTAGATGCAGTAAATTGGAAGGGATTAGGTCACATCGCTGTGTATTCTGTACTGGGAAATGCTAGATCACCATACGCAGGAACAAAATCAGAATCACGGATTCTTTCAAATAATGTAGGCTACTCAGCTTTTCCTTTTGTTTATTGCTAGAGCTTGGCGACTGTTGTTTGCCATCATTACGATACATTTATTGTGGGCTCTCAGAATATACCCTGGCCCATAAATGATTCACAAAAACCATCTTAAGAACAAAACAGTAAAAGCTGCCCAGAAGTGTTACAAAAGTATGATGACACTTGAAGAGCAAACCAGTTACAAAACTGAAGTTTTATTATATGGGTTTTAGCCAAGCTTAGTGTTTACATAAATGCTCCCATAGTATTGTCAGTGTATGAATGTATTTATTTTAAATGGACAAACGTTCTTTACTAGACATTGCCCTTTAGACTTTCCATCCACTCATGGAATTGAAGTTAGAAATTAGTGACAAGACAGATGAAATTAATTCAGCTATCCCCCACAGTCACAGAATCACAGAATCTTTAAGGTTGGAAAAGACTTCTAGGATCATCAAGTCCAACCATCAACCCAACACCACCATGTCTACTAGACCATGTACCAAAGTGCCACGTCTGCACACTTTTTGAACACCTCTAGGGATGGTGACTCTACCACCTCCCTGGGCAGCCTGTTCCAGTGTCTGACCACCCTTTCAGTGAAGAAATTTTTCCTAATATCCAACCTAAACTTCCCCTGGTGCAACCTGAGGCTGTTTCATCTCGTCCTATTGCTTGTTGCTTGGGAGAAGAGACCAACACCCACCTCACCACAACCTCCCTTCAGGTAGTTGTAGACAGCGATCAGGTCTCCCCTCAGCCTCCTCTTCTCCAGATTAAACAACCCCAGTTCCCTCAGCTGCTCCTCAAAAGACTTGTGCTCCAGACCCTACACCAGCTTTGTTGCCTGTAGGGAATCCCGTTCGGAAGATCTCGCGTTGTACGGTTAGCTTAGACACACCCCTATGGCTTGCACAGAGCCCCACAGTGGCCACACCCCATAAAGGGAGTATATAAACCTGTGACGCAGTTTAATAAACGCCATTTTGCTCATCCATCATATTGATGTCGTGATCACTTGGCCCTGAGGTGAGAGTCCTCAGGGGTGAGGTGTTTGTCCTCGGACTCCAGGACCAGTAGTTGAAGTCCCCCGCTGCAGCTCCAAGAACATGGAAAGCAACAGTTGCCCTTCTCTGGACACGCTCCAGCACCTCAATGTCCTTCTTGTAGTGAGGGGCCCAAAACTGAACACAGTATTCAAGGTACAGCCTCATCAGAGCCAGGTACAAGGGGAAACAGTACAGTCCTCACAGGTTTAAATGCGACAGGAGCACAGAACTTACAGATATACGTAGAACAAGGAGAATCGCAAATAGCAGGTAAGCTAGATTTTTAAAACCTCTTTGGTCTTAGTAGTCAAAGGCGTTCTAGTAATTATTGGCAAACAAGTAATCTGGTTATGAACAACCTATGTCTACTGAACTCTTACTCATGCTTGCAAATTGGTCATGAACAGGTCAGTTTTCATCAAATACATTTGTTCATCTAAGCACTGAACAGTTCAATGCAGCAAATGATTTCTATGAAGACATTTGATTAACAATTTCTATAGAATAATAAGTTTCAAGTGTTTAATTTTAAAAACAAAAGTTGCTTTGAATTCAATGCCTATGTCTAAAAACATAATTTCTGTTCCCTACCTAGGGGAAATGCAGGGGCTGAGTTCCCATAGGAGTATTAGTGAGTATAAGTTAAAGAATTGCTCTGCAAGAATACTGTGTAAGAGTAACATCAAATTCACTCGTCTGGTGAACCCTTCAGCCAGTAAACATCTTGGTTATTATTTACTGAATGTGAACATTAGCCCCAGGGGAATTAGCTCAAGCTGAATTCACATTTGTAGGCTCCTCCCCCCACTATGTATTCTCCCAAATATCTGTGGTTGTTGTTTTTTTTTTTTAATTTAGAATATGTAATTTTAAATCCACAGTCATCTTTTAACGGGCTTGTATTTTATTCTACAGCAGCTTTCATGTTTTCCTTCCCAAAAGTCATGGGCTTAACTCCGAAATCCTTTCATGTAGTTAGAGCAATCCTCTTTTCTCTACCGATAGTCTGGTTTAGCTTGGTTTGTGGATTTTTGAGAGACATGCAAAAAAAGAACAAGTTTAAAAAAAACCACATTGCCTTTGGAGGATTTTGATGTTTTAATATCTTCAGTTAATACTAAAAATAGCCTACTGTTATAAGAAATGTTTTAAAGAGGAGTAAAATTGTGTAGGTTTTTCATAGTCATGCCACTGAGGCAGGGTACGTTAATTGGGGAAGCTGTTGGAAAGGTGCAGCCTCCCCGTGAGGCCGGCAGATCAGCGACCACAGCTTGGAGCGTGCTGTGATCTCCCCGGCTCTCAGCTGCGTCTCAGCAACGAGGCGATGCTGGCGTACAGCTGGAGAAAGGCCCAGATGCTGGCTCGAGCACGGCACCGGGGATTTTCTCCTGCTTCGGGAGCCTTTGCGCAGTGATGGAAATCCGATCGGACACATTCAGCAGGTCAGAAAGAATCCCGCGCTCTGTGCTGGTGGCCTGGGAGAGGTGTCCAAGGGGCGGTGGGGAAGCAGGAGGTGGGGGTTCGAATGGAAAGGCAAAACAACCTCAAGTGACTTGACTTCTTTCAGGCAATAATAGCAATTTGAGACTCAGAGCAACTCTGGAAATTACAGCTCAATATTTAAAGGCTAAAAGCCTTTTAAAATATGTTCATATCAAGGCAATCTGAAATGAATATTGCACGGGTGAAAATAATAACTGCCACGTGGGTCAGCAAGAGATGGCATGAAGTGCAGAATTTTTTGGAAGCTGTTTTTCCGATAGGCAACACAGGTCTCGGAAGGGGCTTGTCTTCCTAACTCACCTGGAGCACGAGCTTCCTACCTATCCTGCCGCAGGATGACTATACTGTTGTAACTCGAGGTGGATTTTCAAGAACAGCTTTCTGCAGAGCATTTATGCGATACTGGGAGAGTGGACCCAGGGTAAGGAAGATAAACACACCATTAAAAGCAAAGTTTTCCAGCATGCTGACCCTCTACTCCATTCCCAGCACAGGATTTTGGAGTGCAACACTCAAATTTGTTCATCTTCCCTTGGGGGAAACGGTCCAATACATAGTATGTCTAGAACCAAGACGAACTGCTGTAGCTAGAATAAAGGCCATGCACACGTTCTCAGAACTAGTGGTATGCTGGGGCAAACAGACGCAGTGTCAGAGATTTCCTTTGTGGTCTGCCCACAACGATACTAGCTAAGAACATAACCCTTACTAGAAAAGCTTGTGCTGAAATCGGGCAAGAGCATGAGATTTCTTGTACGCCCTAAATTGCCTTTGCTGTGTATTTTCACAATTCTGGTTTTACTTACGTCTGTTACCAGGGTATGAAAAGTTGTATGAAGGACATGGGGCGGGGGGAGGAGGGGTGGTGAAGAAGATGACAAAATTATTTTTTGGGATCGAAATACCCTGCAGAGAAAGCAGGAAAAATATAAAACCCCATTTTGCCAGAATTGGCTATTGTTCTCCAACTTTGGTGATATCATTATCAAATTCCAATTAATATTGATACCCAGATCAAATCACAGTGAACTTCATTCAGCTCTTTGCTCTCTGCATCTGTTGAGTCAGAAGGCAGTTGCTCTTTCCACATGGTTTTGAGGCCAAGCAATTTGAAGGTAACTAGACATAGATGAGAGGACAGATAATTAAATAATAATGTACAGCACTGCCTTACAGACACAGGCTGACACATTAAACTCCTTTTCTAAAGAAGTTGAAGACAGAACACAACGGAGCGGTAGCTCAGCACACATGGAAAGCTGTTGATATTATTTTGCAGCACCTGGTTTAGAGCAATCTTTTCAGGTTAAAAAAGTATTTTTTTGTGGAGCTTGTCATTCATGGCTCTGAATTAGACAAGAAACTGCAGGGCTACGGTCAGTGATACTAGGAGGAAGTAACCATAATTGCCTATGGTTACTTGCCTCTCTAGTGTTCACCTGATAAACTTACAAAACCTTTGAATATTAAAACTGGTTGATGTTACACTCCTTCCTTATGCTTAAGAAGCTGTTAACGCTGCACGGTAGGTCTTTGTGGTATTCATCGTAGTGAGTTATGAGACCACTGCAAAGCCAAGGCTGAGCTTGACTTTTCGATTTGGCTGAAATTGCATTGCCCAGAATACACATCAGACAAAACCTGTACACAAACATACCTAATGCCAAGTATGAGACATAAAAGCATCAAAATTATGATGAACTCATTAATTATCAATTATTTGTTTCCACTCTACATAATACGTTAACACGCTAATTTAATGTATGCTGTATCCCACATCTTAATTGAGACTCATCATGTAATGCTACTAATAACATCCCATTTAACCTTTTGTTTTGAGACAGAAGAAATAAACTTTTATTAGGTCAACTACTGATGCAGTTCATAGGGGATCCATGGAAGGTCAAAACAATATCATTTTGCTACTTATTTAACCTCACACAATGACTTCAGCCAGAACCTCCTTCAGTTTTTTCCTGCATCTCAGTAACACACGTATTTTTAAATAATGGTGAATAGAGACAAAAAGGTTGGGTTATTTCTTTGTAAAACCAATTACAGGCAAGAGTTTAGATTCATTTATACACCCTCACAAGTTCAGGCTATTCTACCAAGGCAAAGTAGGTAAATCAAGAGAGTGTCTCAGCTGTTCAACACAAGTGAAAGGCATTACACAGTTGTTGACTCCCAAAACAAAGCAGCTCTCCTGTTGCAGAGACAGGAGTTATGGCAGGAAAAAATATCTGTAAGGAAAAGGCCACAGCAATATTTACATTACCAAAATCAGTGATAATACTATTTCAGAAATCCCAACATTTTTCCTATTGTTTTCTACTGCAGAGATGATTGGCAAATTCTCCTGTCGTTTAATAATGATTAAGAGAAGATGGAAGTTGCTGCTGTGAAGCTGTTTCTAAGCACTATATTCTGAAATCATGCTGTATGAAAAAAACCCATCTTTGCCACAGAAATCAGCTGAGAAACACGAGGCCCAGTGCTGCACTGATTTACACCGTGAGACACTGGAAGGGAGTGGAAGCTGATGGACCGTTAGGTCGCTGTGGCTTCTGGCCTGCTGTCTCTGTAGGGGCTCTGGACGTAACTTGTGCAGAATGATATAAGTGTCGGCTCACAGCTGCACTTCTTAGTGGGTGTATCCTCCAAAAATAAAGTGATAGAAGACTATAAACATCATAAGGGTGTTGCTATAGTCTGTGTAAGCTGCAATGAGAAGCATGGCAAACCTTGAATAGATAGCATTAGGACATGGGGACTTCACTTCCCACGTCAACGCCATCACTTTAGAGAAAAAAGCAGTTACAAACACAGTTCAAAACTGCAATTTCTGCAACTGGAAGCTTTCTCAAGGATTTGTTATTTTACAATGGTGGAGAAACACATGGGACTTAAACTTGTGGAGAACAGCCTTTTCCTATAAATCACAGAGCGTAATCTGAGACCTAGAAACAGCACAGGGGCTCACATTTATGGATTTAAAACAGATGAAGAGCAAGCATGCTCTTAACCCTTTCCCCATAATTTCTTCCCAGTACAAAATGAAAATGAAAACACGAGTACTGAACAGAAATTAACCTGGTAAAAATCAAGATGAATACAATTCTGTAAACACCAAAAACTTCGGCTCTTCGACTGACTTCCCTAAGGACACAAGCACAGAATTGTCCTAAAGCAAAGCACTGTAAACCTGTTAGAGCATAATCCACTCCTCGGACTGTTCTTTCATCGACTTTTATTTAAGCAGTTTATCTTGTTGAGATTAGGATCTCCCTTCTAGAGCAAGACCTGGCAGACACAGGCCTCTGGTTTTGAATATCAGGCTATATTTCACTGGGAAAGAAGTAACCAGCAGCCTGTCGTCTCACCATAAGGTTATAAACTCCTTAATCAGGCAACAGGAGAACTAATACTAACACATTAGTGATAATTTCTCTTCAGAAATACGTAAGAGCATTAAGGTATATAAAAAGCATTTGTTTATTTTCTTTTAAGATCCCCAACCATTTCTCTATCATTTTACCCTCTCTTACAGCTCACTGGACCAAAAAAAACAAACCTCAAACCCAGTATAGCCTGTTCAAACTTGAATCCTAAAATGCAGCCTTTTTGGGGTGGGGGTTTTTTTTGTTTGTTTGGGGGTTGTTTTGTTTTTTTTTTGTTTGTTTGTTTTTGTTTATTTTTAAATAAAAACCCGCAGTGTAAAAGAATGGATTGGGCTATCAGCATTGCCAAGAGGCATTAGTCTGTACCTTGTCAGGGTCAGAGCTCCAGTACTTCCAGAAATTCACTCACGTACGTGACACAATGGTATCATTAAGAACAGAAACGGGCTCGGATTGAAATAAAGTGTGATGGTACATCATGTCAAATCTCTACGCCAATGTAATATTTTAGAGCAAACGTTAAACCAACCAACCCAGGACAGCTGAAAGGAGAAGAGGAAAGATAATTTTAAGCTTACTACAAGACCACTCATCTACATGCACAGCATTTGCCCGCGGAAATCCAACCTCTGTCCCTTTGTTGGCTGCCGTTCAGTGAAGTGGTACTTTTGTCCTTGTCTCCTGATGAAAAGTTAGTTTCTGTACTTCACTGAAAAGCCTGCAATTCATATGAAAAATGGCTCTGAAGTGGCAACGATGGGCAGCTGAATCTTTTTCAAGCGGAGTAGCAGCTACCCAAGAACATTAGAAAACCGCAGTATGAAAATGAATTCAGTCTTAGCTACTGGACATGTTGTGGGATCGTTCAGAAAATGCAGTCATGGCTAAAATTTTGTGCTACAATGATCAGAGAGACAACCTAAAAAAATCTGAGCCCTTTTGAAATAGTTTGCTGAAACTGTTTTACATAATTTTACTTGCACAGAAAGAGCTGGGGGAAACAGAAAGTGTAAAAGAGCATTTGTTATTACCACTATTCTCTCTTCCGACCAATATTTGACATGTCAAACCATGTGTTAGTAGATCTCAATAATAGTCACCACAATTTCAATTTTTATTTTTTTTAATAATTTCAAACCAAAGACCAACTTTTTCACAGTTTCATACTTTGTGGAAAATTTAAGATTAGACCCTCAACAGCTTCACCTGCATCTTCTTATCCGTACAGCTTTTTAAAGCTGCGGTCCAATTTCAAACCCAGCCTCCCTTGCTTCACTTTAATCTTGTAGATGCTCAGATCCAGACCTCATCTTTCTCTCTTGTGAACCCAAGATGATATTTCCATGCAGACAACTACGGATGTCCCCACTGAGATTATCAAAGATGCCTATCAGCCCATTTAATTAGGTTAGAATACACAGTTCTGAAAAATCTCATGAGGTACCTAAAGAACTGTGACAATCTGACCTATTCCATACGTAACTAGATGTACAAATTGTATGAGTGTGAAGGAAGCCGCACTTCATATCTTGAAAGCCATTGAAAATATGGACTGAATTATACGTTCAAAACGGCTAGCTAGATAAGCCTTCTGTAAAGCACATCCTGTGCAAAAGATCCTCCCTAAACATACAACGTTGCTTTGAAGCCCCCATTCTCACCAAAGCAGGTGTAGGACTACGAGCAGGAGTTGCCTTATTGAAGTCAACAGCAGAACACACGCCTAAACTTACACACTTGCTCAGTGTATCAAAGGATCAGTAGAAACGTGAAAAAAAAAATCTGTACATACAAGGAAACATTTCAGATAGCAAACGTAGATTACATATTGAGGAGAATTCTAGATACTTACTTCCTAACTAGGTTTGTATCTTTTGTGTGGAAAATCTGATCTGAAACATGAGAGTTCTCCTGTTCTATCTAATAGTTAAAGAATATGCTGTGTTATTGCTATTACAAAAAGACAGGAGAAATTTTATGAGCTGATATGCTGGAAGCAGAAACTGGCTGGGACTAACTCCTCTGGTATGAGAACTCTGTTTCTTTCGGTGGCTTCAAAGCACAAACACAGCTCAACAATGTATTTTTTCACCTAGAATTATTCACTAGTAAGTTAGATACGGAAAACAGCATATGTTTTAATTACTTCCTCCCTCTCAATTCAGAAACCGTTAACAAGCCTGTTGTACTTTTCAACTCATGTACTGTTACACAGAAAAATATATTCTGCTTAATATTCCTATCTC
The DNA here is from genome assembly GCA_013399095.1 of Psophia crepitans. Lineage (NCBI taxonomy): Eukaryota > Metazoa > Chordata > Aves > Gruiformes > Psophiidae > Psophia > Psophia crepitans. The sequence continues at coordinate 149,480 of VWZZ01001709.1, forward strand.
ATTGCTTCAATATGTGATGGTGAGGATTATTTACAGTCAAGTACTTTGTTAAAAATATTATCCCATTTTGTAACTTTGCAGTTTTGCAACACACATTTCTGCAAAGCAACATTTCCTCGATAAGGGTTGAGCATCACCTCAACTACTCTCAGCGTAGCAGATAGGAATCTCTTCATCCTGACCACTTCTAGCTGGGCTCTATTTATTGTAGAAATCTTTTTTTTTCTTTTCCAATGTTATCAATACGGTCAAGGAGTCCAGTATTCAAAGAACCAATATGACCATGTGCTTCTCTTGGCAGTATCAGTACAGAGAGTTAAACAGAAATGAAAAGTGAACGACCAATGTCCAGAAGCGTGACTGCAATCCAGGATGGGCAGTCATACTAGCAGTGGAATTAAGGAGAACTCAGCATTGCCACTATTTGTGTTATACTTGTCTGAGAATCTGGAGATTCCCACCTCCAGATTCACGTTATACATTATACCACAAAACAGAGAGCAAATGTTAACAGAGGGAAGTGGAGAGATATCTTGCTTGGGTATAACACTGTGACAATTTACCTTTTTTTGGGTGCAAGATAAAACACATATAACACACCTATATAGACACACAAGCCACAAATGTCTTACCTGCAAGAGAGGTAGAATGAGAAGCAATTAGCCAAACCCTCAGCTGGTTTGAATCAGAGCTCCACTGATTTAATTAGATAAGCAAACCTGAAAGTCTTATTTAAAAGAGCACTGCATCAGGCTCTGGCCTCCTCTTTCCCAGCCATGCCACGCCACCGCAAGCCAGCTCTCTTCTCTAGCTGCCTTCCTTCACATTAACTCTTGCCCCCTCTCTTCTTTTCTCTGACTTCTCTAGACTTTCTAATTACCTTTTTCTCCCCTTTACCTTTATGTTTTCTGCATCTGTCCTGTGGTTCCTCCTCCCTGTTGTATTAGTCACAAGTTACTTATCCCCATTTTCACAGCCCTTCATAGCCTACTGTGACTCCAGCTATCAAATCTCATGGGTGTCTTCGCTCTGTGTGCCATCACTTCATAGTCACGCAGGCACGTTTGCACGTGTCCTTCTTTGCCACCTTTGAACCAAACAGGACTGCAATATAACTTTTTTCTATTTGTTCTTACTCTTCGGCTGCACGGCATCTCTTCTCAATAGAACGCAACTCAGAGGCTATACCCTACGTATTCTGAGGAGCACAGACACTGAACAGAAACATAGCAAATTAGGCTTTCAATGCAGTTATTAGTTTTGTAGCTGTGCTTTCTGTGTCAAATTAATGATAGGGACCCCCTAAAACCAAGCAAGAAGTTGCCATTCTAACTTTCGTGGGGAAAAAGGACTTACTAAGCCACACTCTTCCCAGTAAGCACTTTACAGATACACTGGTAGTACAAGAACATAAATTATTTCCATCTTTGAATTACTATTTCGCTAAAATATCCATTTACATAAGCTAGTGTACATAGTAATATATGTATATGAAAGTATTCATTTAATATAAGGCAAGTAAATTAATGCAGGTTGCAGACAAGAAGTGGAGAGAAAAGAAGTACATTTTAATTTTGAAAATACCAGAATCGAGAAGGTATTCGAAGGTGATGAGAAGTCAAAATCATGATTAACAAGAAGACTTTCAACAGCCATCAGCAGTGATTTTTCACTGAAAATTGTCTGGGAAAGCTGGGAAAATCAGTGGTACTTTCCTACCAGCTCCTTTTACCCCTTGCATATGGCTCTCTACCCGTGAGTGCTGCACAGGCCACCAGCAGGGAGGCGAGCAGGCTAAGCATACACAGGAACACCAACACAGAATTAATGGCGTCTCTTTTTACCAGCACTGAAGGTGCTAATGGACGACGCCACCTTCAAATGAAGAGCGGGGAGGTGATTTGACAGTTTACATTATTCAGGTCTCTAATTTCAGTCTTTATTATTACAACTCTGCTCACTTTGGGAAATGAAAAATTAGGAATTTCGAAGTGATGCTGGAAAGCACAGGACTAAGGATGGCCTTGCTGAGCCCACGAGTGGCTTGCTGTGCAGGTTTAACACCGCTTTCCTCCCTGGCTTGTACGGAAAGAGAAAGCAAGCAAAGTGTATTCTGCCTGTGGATGGAGTCTATATTCGCTCTTCCCACCCCTCATATGCCCTTTTTATTCATATTGTTTTCCTCTCCTTTCAGTTTATGAAAGCATACTTTCACTGGTTCAATCTACTGAGACCTTAACTAGAGCCTGAGCTACACCGCAGGTATTTGCGCAAATAGTTAATCACGAGGATAGGGGCTTTTCCACATTCAAAAGTGAAAGTGCATGGGATATTCCCCCCATTTCTCTTCCTCTGCATATCTTTATCACTCATCTTTTCAAGGCTTTTAAAATACAGAAGAACAAACATTAGAAGAAAATGAAAGTTGCCTTTTCTCCCAGTATTTCTGAGTTTGTATTAATTTTCCTGGAGATTTGCTGATGAACAATTCATGTGTCCTGAATCCCACTTAAAAATCCTATTAAATGTCCTACAGTAAGCAACTACTAGGTTACCGTAAGAATTAACGTCACATCATTAGTGCTGTTTTAAATCTGACCTGACAGCCTGGTCAGAACACAAGGAAGAACAAGATGATAAATTGCTTAAAATTCAACCAAAACCAGACAAATCACAAACGTGTTTGGGTACCGGAGTAGGTGGGCTACAGGAGGAGACTCCGCCCTGGAGGGCGGTAGTGGGAAGCTGTTAAAAATCAGTGTTTGCCTGCTGGCTTACGCAAAACAGCAGAGCCAGGCACAGCCAGCTCCTCGTGGGCAGAACACGCCTGATGACAACACGCACGACACAGTGACTCCGTTGTGCGTTTCAGAGGTTGGGGACTCGGCGATGACTTTTTTCCAGCCTTTCAGGCCTGACGTCTGTTGGCAAACAGCTCTGTGGAGCTGTCGATGGCTGCCCGGCCGCTGGGCTATGCCTGTAGCAACGCCAGCGTGAGCCCTCTGAAGAGTCACATCTCTTCAGGACAGCAGGGCTTAACACGCAAGGCAAACCCGCTTTTTGCAACTGAGAATTTCAGCCTCTAGCGCTTCTTAGTAACACTGGATTTTTTAAAATGTATTAAATAAATTCCTAAAGACGTAGACAGACAACTAACTACAAAACACTTAGGCAAATCCTACTGATTACCCACCTGTCTCAGTGTTGCCTTATACCTATAAAAGTCTGGCCTTTAATTGAAACAGAAACCCTTTCACTTAATCTCAGACCAAACCAGAAACAAATGGTTTGGTCTTTGGAAAAGTCTTGGACTTTTCACATTCAAAAAGGCTTAAATATCTTTTCTTCGTCCGATTTTTTCCTCTTTGCAAGCCAAGACCTAAAGCACCAATGATGCAATGTCACAATAAAGAACATTTTCACAGAATTTCCAGCCTGAATTGGAAGCAGGAAAAAACAAACGAAAAATCAGCCCAAATGCTTTTCCCACAAGACTTTAATGACCCAGTTTGAAAACTCATGAGATTTGGATGAGTCTGAGAGACTCCATCTGAGGCAAACTTTACTCAAATCTCTGAATGTTTATCCACTGCTAATTTTATTGAGAAGACTAAGATGGCATTGCTCTCTAGAATGGGTTGTTCAAATGGGTGTTTGTCCTGTAACCAGATGGCCTCTGCCTAGGTTTAAGTGCAAGTCTAAATATACGTAAGTATACTTTCCACTCTATTTTTTAAGTTTAAACACTGTTCTCTTTTAAACAGTATTTACATGTGTTGTCTGTGTGTATGTATACAGAAACCAGATAAAATAGAATCACAGAATTGTTTTGGTTGGAAAAGACCTTAAAGATCACCAAGTCCCACCATTAACCCAGCACTGCCGAGTCCACCACTAAACCATATCCCTGCCCACCACATCTATGTGTCTTTAAATACCTTCAGGGATGGTGACCCAACCACCTCCCTGGGCAGCCTGTTCCAGTGCCTGGCAACCCTTTTTGTGAAATTTTTTTTCCTAATATCCAATCTAAATAGAGCAACAACAAACGCATTATTTAGTCACCTAGTTATACAAATATAAATTGATTTTTTGCTGTTGTTTTGTTGTGGTTTTTGTTTGGGTTTTTTTTCTCAGGTATTTTCTTTTTTCTCAAATTGTATGGCAAGTCCTGAAATGTTTTATCCTACACAGTAGCCTGTACCGACACCTCTAGCTGCTGCTTCCCAAGAACACATTAATACCAAGTTATCAGGGCAAATATTTGGTTGTAGTTAGGCCTAAAATAAAGGTCAAGTAAAATCCTACATGATTTTTCATATTAGAACACTTCCCTGAATCTGAGCTGAAGTGAATGCTGTTATGATGTGTATGATGTGTCCTTAAACAATAATTGCCATTTAAGACTCACATTCAGACAATACTAACATGCTAATGGGCTAAAGACAGGGTGTTTTAGTACAAACAGCTGTCCCAAAGCTTGTTTTTATTCTAATGCTTGAAATTATTAGAGCAAATCACTGTGTAAGTTCACCTTCAACTACAATGGGCGTTTCTTAAATAACAATAGCTGCATCAGGAATTAAACTACATCCAAACTATATCTAGGCAGTCCTTTACCATACTGATGTCTTATAAATTTCTAGATAAAAAAATGAAATCTCACTTCCTGTCATGTTAAAGGGTACAGCACAAAATGAATCATCAGCAGCAGGAGCGCAATCCTCACAGCTGTAACAGAAAAATAGCTTTATTTTCTTCCCCTGTGCGTACACCTACATTTTTTTATATATATTTGATTGATTATTGTGGAGCGCCTCTACCGAACTACAGGATTAGTCCACTGTTTTGTTTTACAGATAAGGAGAATATTAAAGCAGTTGGTTTGAAGACTAGAAAACGGAGGAACCGCTGTATCCTGTAAATGAGGTCAGGCCCTTCCAAGTCTGTTGATTCTTGCAGGGATTTTATATACAGCACCAATGTGCAAGCGTCAAGGTGCTTTTCCACTTAAAAACAAAGCAGGTAGACATCAAATTCAAAGGCCCCAAAGACAGAAGTCCACGTATCTGGTTCAGTCAGTGGCAATTCAGAGCATTTAAGTGAAACAGATAAAACAACTGGTATGAATCCACTGGAATAAAAACTCTGCCCTATTATGCGTTACTCCTATACGTTACTCAGTTACTAAGCCTTAAATAAAAACATGTGCATTATATCATAACATAGAGTTGTTTAGGTTTTTATAATGTACTCTCACCTAAGTAGATAATTGGCAATGAGGACTGAACATGAGAACTTTTGACCTAAAAGCACATAGTTTTCTTCTGAATTCAATAAGAACATACTCTCTCTTGTCTCAAGACTTCAAACAATATACAATGGTAATGAATTTTTTATTAAAAAAAGGTGCTTAGAGAAGACTGAATGGTTCTTGGAGGCTCAGAAAAGGTATCCAGGATGGTGGCAGCTATCTTTACACAGGAAAAATGACAACATAGATGCTGGTGTTTGCCAGTGCTCAAATCAGTGCTCAGGAAGTATCAAATGTATAATCACCTGTTAGTGAAAGAGAACCAAGGGAACGTCCAGAAAAGCAGTTATGCTTTGTTTTTCTCACACATCCTAAAGTTAAGTGTCCAGCTATGCATTCACACCAGTTGTTGAAGAGAACGTAAAAGGCAGAGAGGTCATAATACAAGAGGATGTGTTCTAAAGTTACTTCTCATCTTCATCCATTTGTGGAGAGCTGTTCTTTCACAAGGGTTAACACAGATCTGTGATGGGGTGAAATCTTGGCCTACTGAAGTCAGTAAAAGTTTTGCTATTGACGTCAGTGGGTCGGAATTCCTTCTATTATCTCTGGATACCTGGAGAGCTGCCTGAACATCTGCTGAGGTTGTCTCTAAAAAGCTGGAGTGCAGTTTCTTAGAAATACTCAGATCGGCCGGTGAGGGTAATTTCATCCCATTAAAAAACACTTACAAATTAAGGGTTCATTAGAAGTTGCTGTGCCTGACTTGCTTGGTAGATTTATTATGGAGAGATCTCATTTGAGAAAACATAATTGAATACTTTCTTGCTTCACATAACCACCTTTTTCCAGACCCCTGTCAAAATGTGGTATATTAAGCAACTTGTCCAGTTACACAGCAAGCCTGTGGCAAAGCCAAAAATTCTGAGTTCCACGGAATTATGTGAACTCCTTTCCTTCTTTCTTTTTTCTGAAATGCCAATCAAGAACGAGAACAGGAGGAAAAAAAGAGGGAGATACATACTGGTGAACGAACATTTTTCTAACCCCACATTTCCTACCAGCCCAATGAATTAAAGTGCAGAGAAAACATCGTATACGCGCACACCCACAAATATAAAACAGGTAATTTCCCAATTTATGAAGAGATATATATCAATACTTGGCCACAACATATTCAGGCATCTCTGCTTATAAAGGCACAAAGAACAAGCAGTGGTCTGCACAGGAAGAAAGCCCTGGTTTATGGTTAGAGCCAAAGCGTGAAAGCCAAGTGCACCACTGCATCTGCTCTCAAACCTGCCTGAACAACAGATTTTCTCAGTCCCCAGCTCTCCCAAACTTTTCCTGTGCCTATGAATGGCAACATTTGTGTGACCATTTATAGCACAGTGACAAAACAGGAATGCAAAATCTGTATTAAAACAAAAAAGAGTTTAGATAGATTTCTCCATAGCTGCTAACTTTCTCTCCTATTAACACCTCTATTCACATTTCGCCTCCATCGCTCGCTTTTTGTATTTAATGTAGCTTTCTTAACTAAGCTTTGCAATTATACAGATTTCTCTTTAAATTTGCCATTCTGTGTAAGAAATAAGTGCATTTTCTAAAAATGATTTTTTATAAAAACAGGGTCATTGGCAGGAACACAGCCTCGCTATGCTCGCTGATGTTAAAAATAAATGAACAGTATAGTCTAAGTTCATTAGCCCAAAGCAGAATTGACTGATATATAGGTGACATTAAACACTCCTCAGCCACACACTCTTGCTATGTTGATGTTCATGCCAACCTAACAGTACCTGCCTGTCTCAAGGGTGCCTGTCCTGAAGAACGTATTCAGCCTTTTAATATTCCACTTTATCTGCCATCACTTCAAGCAACTTGTATTCAGCTGAGCTAATTCGAGTAATTTGACAGAACATTTTGAGAAGTGTAGCAAGAAACATCCAGCCTTGCTGTAAGACTGTGCAATGCTTCAGCAGGACACAAAGCCCCTCCATCTCCATCCACAGCCCTAAAGTCTCCTCTTCCCCAGACTGTGCAATACACTCACTTCAGGGGCATCAGACATCACAACAGCAGCAAGATGTCCAGTGGTGTTTAAACTCTGACATTAAACTCAACCAAGTATTTTCAGGGACTCAAGAGAGATCTTGGTTGAGAGGGGGAAAAAAAGAGATGCTGGGAAGACAGAGGAGCATAAAATTAAAAACTTTTGTAAATGACCATACTGTCAGCATAATGGAGCCAGACATGTATGGGGCTCTAAACTATGTCATTTATTTCCTCTTGAAGAAAAAAAGAGGAAAAAAAAAAAAAAGCCGCGTTTCCGGCATTTAAAGCATTAGGACAAACTCAATGTTTTCTTTCAATTACTTCTTCATGGGAAATTACAAATCAATTGTCTCGAGGAGCTGGGACTTGAACCGATAACATGACCTAAAATAGACATGATGGGACTCGTCATAAAAGTCATGAGAGTTGACCCCCATTAAAGACAGAAAAACAGGTCCCAAGCTGTCTTTTAGCTATGCAGCTAGCACCAGCTGAGGAAAAGCAGGATTAAAGCTGGGGGCTGCATGCAGGTGACTTCCCCGCTCTCTCCATTAAAACCTGGCTCCCAGTACGAAGAGCAAGATGCTAATACTCATTCCATACAATGATGTACACGTACACTGAATTTTTAACTTGGACTTGCTTGGACTCCTTTGTTACCTAAACGTCAACAGCCATTCACATTTTCCATGGAGTTTGCACACACAGAAACTTGATGCGTTTATACGAGAAAGAGCTCGTCCAGGAGTCTGAAACAAAAGACATTCTAACTTAACTAAAATATCTTGCAGTTGCAATTCCATGTTGCTATGAATGTATGAATATTTCCACCGAGTCCACAGGGCAATACCTCACGTGATCTAACGCACACTCGTAATATTTTGTAAGGACAAGGCAGAAGGTTTTTTGCCCTTTTGTAAATGAGAAACAGCTCACCAAAAGATTGTTTTAGGAAAAAAAAACAGATCAAAACGAGGACTAGCACATTAATTTTGCAGAACTTGATGTTGGTCAAAAGACTGTGGACTGTGCTGAGGTACAAATATTCAGCTGATAATATTTATATAGTGAAGTTAATACTTAGAAATATAGTGATAAAATAGAGAACAGGCGAAGCCCACGCACGTAGACCCTTCAGATAAAGAGGCAATGTGAGATGGCGTATTTCTACTTGAGGCACTTTATCACCTACTTTCAAATTTAAGATTCCTCCAACAGACCTTCTACCCCAAGTACTGAGGTCTTGTAATGCCCAGAGCACTTCAAGACAAAATTTACAGCTTCCTGGGAAATGCTGGTGTGAATAAAAACTTCACAGCAAAAGCGTTAATACAGTGCAGGGAAATACCCCTGATAATTTTAAATTCAGATCAAACCTTTGTTCCAAGTTCATTTTCAAAGTGCAGTATGTCGCTAGCAATTTTCTATTACAATGCCATGCTGTTAAATTTAAAGTGGTTTACCAGATTTATGGAAATCTGATGTACTAAAAAAATACAAATAAGAACCCACTATTCTTGCAATGAGTAATACTCCTGTTTTTTCAGCTTTGCCTTTGGCGTATTGCTGTCACTGGGGAAGGTACAATTCAAGCAAGAGAAAGCAAGATTTTACTTTTGCCCTGCTTAATTTGCCAAGCAATTCCGCTTCTTATGAATTGAGTAACATACTACAGCCTTTAGTGAACAGTAATCATTGGAAGTATTAGGAAACAGAAGCTAAGGATTAACCTTGCATTAAAACTACTGTTGACCTTATAAGAGTGATTATTTATTAGTCTGTGAAAATCATGACATAACCTCACAGCTCATATAACTATTCAGGTGTATTATAAAAATAAATAAATACCATCCTTCTCCCACCGCCAACAGCACTACACTTGAAATCGTCTGCATTTAAATCACTTGAAGTTTTAATACTGATGTTTAAGAGGTCAACACAAATACAGCATTCAGATAATTGTTAAGATTAAAAATTAAGTTAATTAGCAAATGTGATAATTGCTGCATGATTAAAAAACTGCCAACCAAAAAGAAAGACTCTGGCCTGCCTCGTATTTGAGATGTGTAAGGAATTTTGCTTAGAACACAGAGAGTTAAAAAGCAACTACTTGGTCGTACTCAGTTGTTTGTGCAGCACCAAATTTAAATCCAAGAGAGATTATGAGAAAATTTGCTGCAGGCTGTCAGACCTCATTAAGTTAATGGAACTGGTAAATTGGCTCATTTCCAGCACATTGTAGAAAGAAAAGCGCTTTCAGCTCAAGAGTGAAGGAGATCTAGTTTCGGTTTGGCAGCTAAAGGAGATTATTAGCTATAAATAATGGCTGCACTGAGATGACTTATATGGGATTGCTTGACCAAAATGAAGGCGAAGAGACAAAAAACATTAACATTTTGAAATGAATGATACAGTGTCTTTGTTGGATGGAATCTAGAACAGCTTTGTAGACATTTTCCTTTTAAAGCCTTACTATTTACAAACCCATCTAAAAGTCTTCGTAACAAGCTTAGCTACCACTAAACTCATTAACAGAGAGAAAATTCTTCTCTTTGTTGGGTCTTTGAATCTCTTTAAAAGCTGTTATGAACCCAACGGTTCAGTGTGAGGTGGTGATGTGCTGTGATGCAGTCCCTACTAGAAAAGTATTACATTATTTTGGTCTGAAATACTGCGGCGCGTTTTCAAAGCTAGGGCAGCAGAAGGGTACCAGGACCCAGGCAGGGCAGGGAGCAGCATTCGGCTGACTCAGGAGATGCTAGTTTCCTGAGTGACCAGAGAAGACAAAATGATGAAGAATGTGAGAGAGAGACATTTCTCTTCTGACGATGCGATGTGCAGGGTAAACCATTTTTCTTACCTCAAATTTCTAAATGGTACACTGGCTTTGAACTAAAGGCGACCAGATTATCCTCTGAATTTACACCAATAAACCCAAAATTGTTTATGAAAAAATTAACAGTAGAACATATGTCTGGATCGCAAACACTTCAGAAATCTGGGGCTTACTCAGATACTGAGATCGCAAAGTTCAAGTCGAGATTTCAAACATCCCTGTGGCCAGGAACTTGTTCTGTTTGTTTACTTATAGTGAGGTCTACCTGCTTTGAAGTCAACTGGGTATTCTTCTCTTCTTCAGTGGTTTTTTTGAAACAGGTGTTGATTTCACAGCACTTCAAAAAACCAGCCAAGCCCTATTTCTTCTGCATAAAATGGGAACGGGAATTCTACCGTTTACTTAATTCATTCTTCGTCCTCTTATTGTTTCTCAGGAATGCATTTTAAATTAAAATTAGACCAATTTCTCTGTGCATTTTGGCCTTAGCTCCCTTGACGAGCAGTTGGTGCGGGGGTGAGTATGTGCTTGTGAGCCAGTTAGGTAAGAGCACCTGTCACGTGGCAAACTGGATTAACGCCGCAAAGATCCCTTGTCACCATTGCATGGGAGGGACGACTTCTTCTGAGCAACTCAGTCCAAACTGAAGCCAACTACCTTCACTTGTGACACCACCGATTTTCCCAGGCACCCGATCACAGCGGGCATAGGAGGCACTTCAGTATCTGTACACATCTGCTTTTATTTTAGATTTACTGGTGAGTGATTGGTGAATTCTGCCAAAAAAAGAAAACACCAAGTTCCCTTCTTATGAATGAAAGATTTATTGTGCTCTAAAACCTTCTGCACAGAAAATGCCGCCTCCAAAACCAGCCGAGCATCACTTTCACCAGGGATCTGGGGGAGCGATATATCAGACCGCAGGAACACCAGTCACGTTCTGATGCTGTGGTGCCAATTTGACAAGTTAGGCATACTAGAAAACCCCTTAATTCACTGTATCCTTTACACACAGGGTGAAAATTCTGCATCTAACACTATTACTTACACTTTCCCACCCAAAAAAAAACCCCAAACCAAAAAACCAACCCACAACCAAACCCCAGCACCAGCCTGAAAGCACTTTTTATTTTTAACACTGTTAAAGAACAGCTTACCTCCTGTAGACAATAAAATGCAATGTGTGAATGTTTCTGGAGGAATACTCTCTAGGAAAATTTAGTGCTTAGTCACTCTGAAACAGGATACCTGTTTACTTACATGAAGAACAGCATTCCTGCAAAAAGCCCTCCCTACCCTTTAAGAAAGGGTACATGAAGATTATAACTAAATAGCTTACCCAAACGTTCAGTTTGAAGAGAAAACAAAATTGATGCCCTATATAACAGAAACCAGAGAAAAAGTACATGGAACTACCAGCTACCATCATGAACACTAAAGATCACCCATCCGAAAAAAGCTACTCTAGCTTTGAAAAAGTTGTAACCTTTTTTTTTCCCTGCACGCATAAAGGAGTGAAGAAAGACTGACCACAATTTCAGTTTAATGTTAAATATCAATTTAATATATAAACAACTAAGTAACAAAAGCCCAAGCAAATATAAACACGCAGTTTCTCCTACCCATCAAATAATACAAGAATTTTCTTTTTCCCTTGTAACTTCTGAAGTACATAAGTAGACTTAATTCCCTTCCATTACAAGATTATAGACTGTATGTACTACAGGTTTATAACAAAATATCTCATTAATGTATCCAGATAATACAGACAGGATCCTGGTCACCAAATACACCCCAAGAGACATAAGGACTAAGTACCTTCTGGTGTTCCTCTTTAAACACTGAAAGTAAGTTCGGTAAAACCCCTGTGGTACTTAGGGACATGGTTTAGTGGGCAATAGGTGGTGGGGGGATGGTTGGACTGGATGATCCTTGAGGTCTCTCCCAATCTTAATGATTCTATGATTCTATGAAAACGCACATGACAAGGTTCTCCAAACCTAGTAGCGTTTGAGATTCTGCAGTCCAATCAGCCTCATCTTTAAACTGGACTTTTGTTACACTTACGGATTATGCATTAAATTTAGGTCAATCTTCTAACCAGCTGAACGTTATAAACCCTGACAGGAGTGAGGATTGTTCGTATTCCTCATGATAAAATTACATCACTGTTTTATATGGAGTCTCTAAGCCTGTATCTAGGTGCCTGAAGGCAGGAATGTCCTAAGGAGGGTAAGGAGTAAGAGCGGTTAGTGAGGAACCTGGAAGGAGAGAGGGAAGAGCTGATGCAGTCCCGTCCGCAGGTGGGGCGGGCGCCCAGTGCCCAGCTGGGAGGAACAGAACACAGGGAAACAGGGAGAGAAAGAGAGGAGCGGAGAAAGACAACTGAGAGCTGCTTGAATTGAGGGAAAACAAGTCGGGGAGATATTTGAGCACATGAACAGACTTACTTGATAGAGACTTGGTTATATAGCTCATTTCTTTGAGGAAACAAGTTTCAAACAGTCTGAACAAAGTGTCCTATTTCGATATTCCAGAAAAAACAATGTTCAAAGAACTGTAATAGTGTTGCTTTGATATGCGCTGTTTTTTCTGCAGCTGAAAGTGTCAGTATACTGAATTTTCTGACTGTAGATCAAACTATAACATACTGCACTGCATCAACTGCCTTCCTATTTGGACATAGGAATGGGGCATTCCTTGACCACTTGTCTACTGTAATTACATTGATTTCCATAGAGGTTTCGCCCATTTCCAGCTGTTAATTGTGAACTTTTCTGTCCTTAATGTATTCCAAACAAAACAGCAGCCAAAATTACTTGTTTGCTATTCAGCATCTGTCTTTTGGGTGCGTATCAAGACTAATATCCCAAAAAAACAGTCATTAAAGTCCACGTGCCTGTACATTATGACAATGACTAACAAATGAGATGCTTATGGTGAACTTAGTTTAAAAAAAAATAATAAAATAATCGTCTTCACTCATAAATTGCTAGTCACTACACAGATAAGCAATAGGAAAATAAAGGGATACTACAGCAATCACTCAACCCGGTGACTCAGAAATTCCACCTGGCTATGTAAAATACCGGTGAGTGGTACCTGAACGTCGGCTTCCACAAAACACCTCAGCAGTTCAAGGCTGATACAATTTGTCAGTGTAAATAAGCCGAAATAGTTCATTCAGCTTTTCCTCAAACACAGAAATGTGCTAAACATCTTACACCTGCTAAACGTTTCCCAGAAGAAAAACCCCATTGATTTTGCACACCCTGAATTTTAACCTGAAGTTATGCCAATCACTTCTGTACATCCATTTCCTAGCAACATTAAATTTTCTGCCTCCGTATTGCCAAAAATAGCTACTCATAAACAGAATGAAGTGAAAAAATATTTCAGAAATAATATATGCATATATATAGCCCAAGTGTGAAAGACTCATACTATTGACAAAAAGGAATACATTTAAAAAAATAAATTACAGCCAAACACTGTTTTCAAAGTGGCGTATGTATTGCCTTGCAGAGGTCTGGAGATGTGGATGGGGAGTTTCAATAAAATCTATAAATGAGGAACTTTCTTCCAGGAATGAATTATTAGGAGTATGTACTTCGAGATACTTGAAATTAAACTGAGAAGAGCACACCAAATGTGTCTTATGATAGCCACTTCTTTTAAAAAAACCTCATGTACCTGGCACTGGTTGAAAACTAATGACTGTATACGCAGATAAAGGACAGAGAACGCACAGATACCCTGCCCTCTGCATATTGTCAGACAGGTCTGACGCAATGCATCACTTATACTCAAGGTAAGGCAGGACAGAACAAACAGGCCCACATTCCTTTGCAGAACTTCATTTTCAACATCGAGATTATTTTTTACAACTATTCAGGATTAAAGAGAGGTCAATAAACCAATTACTTTGGGCAACGGCGCAAAATAAGTACTAGTAAAGTAATTAATGCCCTTTTCATTGTTTCCACATCATGGAGTGTTAATAAATTGGGCTTTTGTCACTATCCAGTATTTTCTTTACAACAAATTTCTTCATTCCAATCCATCTTTTTTTTTTTTATGGCTCCCTGTTAATGCTTTAAAATACCAGACTAATTAGATTTGCATTTCAACTGTTAAGTCACAAGCTGCATTTTCATCTCTGTTCAGACTCTATTTTCTGATATTCCTAATGAGGCAATACTTTTATTTAAAGGGTGTGATCCTTTAAAGAATTTCTAGTGGCTTATTAGTTATGTGAAGAGGATCTTTCAGGAGTTCCCACGTATATCACTTAAGCGCAGCGGCACGCACATTAGCGATACGCGCTAGCACACCATTAAATCCCAAACCTCCTATAACCTGAGTTCATCTTTTTACAGGGTCAGCCTGTTCGTAACTGCGGCACTCTAATTACTGCCTTCCCTCATCTGATATTTTGATTCCTTTCATGCATTTGAAATGTGTTAGCCTGACCATGGCAGTAGTTACATCTGATTTACCTCCAGAAAAGGCGAAGAGAAAAAGCAGGACTGGGCAGTGTCATCATCTATGAAGACTGCTGGGCAGAAAAGAGTGCTTTCCCTGTATTTCTGTATCTCCCAAGGGAACCGTCAATAAAAACACAATTCAGTAAGGAGGCTGGTATCACAGACAACAATCCACTCAAGTGTTTTTTAGAGCCACCCACATTAAAAAGGGTCCTTTTCTGTAAAAGACAACTTGAGTCAGGAACAGGAAAATGGGAAAAGACAGTAATTTCTTTTCTGCCATGTGAACTGATATGAGGTTTTGCTCTGAAAGGGAAAGAAGAAAATACCTTTAACATCTGCCTTTGAAAAGGAAATTGCAGCAGTAGGAGGAGCCCTTTTGCTGAAAACACTGAGTAAAACAAAAATCTTTCAAGGAATTTTTCTTCTTGAGGGAAAAAGAAAAAAAAAAAAGAAAAAAAAGGTATACTCTCCTGCTTAGCTGCTGCTACTGAGATTTACAGAAAGAAAACCAAGGTCACACCAACGGCAAGACTTGGACCTTGTCAGATATACGGAAGGATGAGAAACCTCGCTCCACGCAGGCAAGCCAACCAAACTGCCGAACAACTGGGCTTCCTCCAGAACTCAAAGAAAATTCAAGGACCTCTGTAATCCAGACCTTTTGTACGGTAAAATACTCTGCATGGTTGGTAGCATCACGAGTTAACTCAACAGTCAGTATCACTGTACCCCAAATGCTTCTCAAGCCTTGGAAACATGTTTGGAATCAGCCCTCCAACATCAGATGCTGAAATCCTACACATTGACATAAATGCTGTGGCGAGTTAATGCACAGGCAGCACTGAGATCTGAGCACATACGTCAAATGTTTCTGAAGCCAACAAGAATTATGCCCATATCTTAGATATAACTTTGGCCCATGTGCATTTCTGGTCTTTCTCCTGTTTCTGAGCAGCTTGCGGTGAAGAGAAGGAAGGGATCAGAGCCAAACATGCCAAATGCTGCCTACATCACCACCTCTGCTTCGCTCAGTGGTGAATGAAGTCATTAGCCTGAAAATCTGGATCTGGAAGAGGCTTTGAAACCACTTACAGCCTCCAGTATTCCACCTGGGAGATGATTTGCCAAGGTGCTAAGTGGAGACAGAGCCAAGGTTCCTGGTTCAGCCAGCCCAGCTGCATGGCAAGAGCCTCCTGCCAAGAACGTGGAGGCACAGAACTGCAAAGTCAGACATAAGACTGTGCGATTCCCACAATCGTACATCCAATTTAAATCCCCGTGCTGATGTTTGTAAAAGGCCTTGAAGATGAAAAGTACTATGCACGAGTCCTAAGTAAAATTATTAAAACAAACACTTCATGAAAAGAGATTAATTATGCCATTACTGTTTGCACATGTGATTTTTCCATAAAAATAGAAATCTGGGCCCCAGTTCAACCAAGCAGTTTAACATATGTCTAACTTACAAGTACAGGAGTGGTCCCATTTGAGTTAATGGGACCACTCCTGCTTAAAAGTGTGCTTGGCTACTTGGGGCCTTGGGATTAGAGACACAGGCACAAAGAAACAGGTACCTAACACCTCTTTAAGCATCTTGATCCCAAATAAAAATGTCTTCTTACCTCAGGGGAACACGACTACCTAGATACCAAAGTTTCTGCCCATAAACGTCACCTCATGCCTAAAAATCTGCCACACAGAATGTGCCGGTATGTCCCGATACTGCCCCAGCGGTAGGCATCTGCAGGTTCTCAGGAGACCTCTCCAAAGGTGTCTAGTGCTGAGGACACAAGTACTGGATGAAACCTTGCCCAGATCTTGGCTTGGAAAAGGCAGTATGACTCCTACCACTCACCAAGTATTTAAAGCATTCACTTGGGAAGAGTGAAACCAAATTTCCCTCTTCCTTTTCCCAACTCTGCTCAGTACAAACACAATTGAATGGAGATGACTCCAGTCCTACAACTGCCCGTGAAGCTTTTAACCACTGCATTGAGTTTAAAGGCTGCAGAGCTACCTTTGAGGGATAGGGTTAAATACCATTAAAATTCCAGAGAAAACAATGGTGAAAAATCATTGTTAAGCTCTTCAAAAAAAAGATGTTAACATATCCAATTTTGAATGAATACTGGCCTGTAAGGAAACCAAAGGAAGCACAAAGTTCTCTAGACAGGGTCTTTCAGTAGTCCCCATTGCAAATACTGTTCTTGCAGTTCCTTTATTGTACATATTCTTTTACTAACTTGAAAGCACAGTTAACGCTATCTGCACTTAACTCGCTTGTTTAGATTGAGGATGGAATATAACAGCAACCAGAACTTTATGGCTTATCACAGAGTTTATGTTTCTGACGATATTTATTACTTTTATGCTATTCATTCTTCAAAGGGTCGCTTGGGCTCCTCTTGAATAGTTTTCTTTAAAAGTTAAATTCAAGGTGTAAAACAAATGACAAAGCAAAAAGAGCTCAAGACTTTTTTCCTTTTTTTTTACCCTGAACAATGCACAATAACTGCCCTTTTCCTGTAGCCACAGTCATTGCAGAGAGACCAGGAGGAGGTTCTTTTCATTGATTTATATGCAATTGCCATCCTGAGAAAGAGATCCTACAACTGATTTTTCCTTCCTGGAATGGCTTATGGGTTATGTACTGGCACATGGATTCATTAAAAGAGAATCAAAGGAAATTTCTCAGGAAAAAGAAACCCTCTCTTCCTTGTTTTAGTGGTGCATATATCATTTCATGACACACAAAATCTCTCAGACACTTATTAGTCCTCCTAGTGAAGCATATACTTTGTTCCCAGAGATAAATGCTTTCTATATTTTCAGATCAATGTAGCGGCAATTTTTTCAGTGTGCAAATAACCTGCAAATTAAATCTACACAAATGTTGACATTTGGCAGCCAGAGCTCTCTTTACTGCTTGAGGAATATCTGTTTTGCTTTGCAAGCATTCTTCAAGTGACACAACTAAGAGCCCCCAAAAGCCTTCAAGAAATCAATGGGAGAAAGAAGGCAATTCTGGCAGACAGAGAATATAATTTTAGGTAGAGAAACTTTGCACCTGGTACCCCCTTTGTAAAAAAAAAAAAAAAGTAATTTATCTGGAAAAAACCCACACCACTTTGAAAGAAAAGTCTGGATGAAGTGAACACTAGAGAGAGAGTAAATCACTTATCTTTTTGGAATAAGAACAATAGGGGTTTTTAATTACAGATATTCTATATAGAAGCAATTCAAATGCTATGTAATGAAAACAAGAGTGAAGTACAGAACCTAGCAGGAAACCTGTATTTAACAGCCACGTAAACCACCGTTATTACTTGATGTCCTCTGGCATAAAAGCCATTGCTAAGTTTTTCTTCCTGCATTTAATAATATTCACTTGCTATTTCACTCCAATTCGACATTCTCTTACACACAAACACACACATGTAGATACACTCCTTATAGCCAGCTCTGTGAGAACTCTCCATCTGGTCTGCAAACTGTAGAATTTCCTTTCCCATCTATCTCAGAAATATAGTCCCATGACCCACGGGTCACCATCTGCTCAGTTACACTGGCACAATGCCTAGTATGCTTGAGGTAATGCCACCATCCTTTCCTCCAATTGTAAACTCCCAACAAGGCAGACATCTACCAGAGTGTTTGCACACAATGAGGCAGCTCCCAGTGAGATTATAGTTAAGACACCACAGAAATTCCCTTCATCTACAGTAGCCTAGGATGTGGGAATGACCAAAGACACATGCAGTCTCTCTTGATCAAAGGTCATTCTAAGGAACAAAGCAGTCAGTGCTGATGTGTCCAAGATAGCATAATATAACACACACACATAATTGTGTCCAGCATGTGTGGTTCCCCCCCAGTTCCTCTCTTAATGATCTTTGCTTCACTCAGTATTCATTTGCGTACAATCTCCTATTCTCAGGATGCCCTAGAGCAGAACAAATTATACTAAACATAAGTGAAATCAAACAAAGTTTTCATTGAGTACCATTCATAACATTTACAAACAAGTCTCTTGTGTTAAGTTTCGCAGAAATAATTGGCAGGTTCAGTTTTACACAGCTAGATTTTTTTTTAGGTGTACCTACGCAATACAGTAAACAAAAAATCTCATGTGATTTATTTAAGAATAAAGGTAGTGAAAAATTGAGACAGTTTTTATATCATGAAAAACCAGTAGATAGGAATAAGTATTATACAGCATGTGCTAAGAATTTTTCACTTTTTTTTGGTAAGCATTATTAGATTAAAAAAACCCCTATGAATTCACCAGTTTCTGTACTAGACTTTATAGTTAAAAGTCTTCTTTTAAAGTATTCCACTATTTTAAGTACAGAGTAACTCCAGTGGCTTAAGTGGAATTACTGCAGGTTGATATACTTACTCACTAAAATCCACTATAAAAATGAGAATTCAACGTTTTGAACTTGAGAAAAACACTGTTTTTCTGCTTTTGATTCAGCTTCAGGTTTTAGCTTGGATAAACACCCTTTTGCTTTTCAGTAGGCACTGGGCTCGTGCTACAGAGGTACGTCTGTTAACGAACAGAGAAGTGCGTTAGCAATTTACCTCTCTATCGTACCTCCCTTTTCTGTCCCACTCCTCAGAAACACTCCGTGCAATTTTTGTTATGCGCTTATCTGTGGCCCACTAGCCAGCAAGTGTTTTGAAACAGCAATAAGTCAAAAGCCCACTGGTGGGACAGAACTGAAACAGGCCTTTTTCTACAACATTGTGCAATTTGTGCTTCTCCCTAAGCCATCATTCCAGCTTCGTTACTCAACTACGTAACACTTGGTTCAGGTAACATTACACTGGCAGAGTAATTTCAGCAACATTATGCTTATTAATCTTCAGGAATGCCAGAGCTAAAAATAAACCCCAAACAGTGTGAGAATCTAGGCAGGGTTACGACAGCATTTCTCAAGGGATCAAAATGTCGTTACGTTTACTCCTGAGAGGGAATTTTCCTCTCAGCCCTTCAATCCTGCCAGAGGAGAGGTCAGCCCTCCAGCCGGCTGTGCACGCGTGTGCACATGCACCAACACAGGTGGCGTCACCTGTATAGCTGGGCACGTCGGTAGGGATGAGGCAAAGCTTCAAGGACTGTAAGCTGAATTCAACCCACACAACTAAAGCAGGTTTGGGTGAGAAGTAATGCGCACCGAGAAGATAGCCAACAACGCTCTCCTTTTATAACTGCAGGAAAACGATCCTCACTAAAGTAACACAGGTACTCAGGTCTTTTTTGAACCATTCCTTGGAAGCACTGAAGAGCAGCATTGGCCATTTAACCCAATGCTCATCTACGTTTTCCATGGGAAACCACCTTTTTGTTTCTAGCTGGAATTTAGCTGTAGCAAGCCACTTACACTGTACTGTTAGATGAGGCTCCAGGGATTCGTGGCCTGTTGGTCTCCAGGAGGTAGACTCCAGCTTGTGGGGACAGGGGGCAAAGCTGCCTACAGTGACCTGTTTCTGAGCAAGCCAAGTACCTAAACAGATTGACTATTTTTGGTAATCCAACAAAATATGCACGTACTTTGGTGTCTTAATACCTTTGAGATGGTCTGAATTAAGAAGAAGCAGAAGCATGGATTATTAGAGAGAGAGAGGGAGAGCTGGAGCTGGTGGTGGCAAGGGTGTGTGTGTCATTTCCACATACACATGCATGAGAATCATCAAACATGAAGGCATGAGGAACGGCTTGCTTAGCTGGAAAACAGCTGTAAGTGAAATCATTGGACTCCTAGAACCTTTTCCTTGTTATACTTGGAGTTAACTGTTGATTTTTCTAGTTAAGATCCATATTATTTCTCAGCCTCTACGCACATGACTAGACTACATCTTCTCGTTATACTAATTTGGTAAATCACCTCACTAAATTTTAAATTAAGAGACAGTTATGGCAAATGACTAGCTACAATCTTCTGAATTATTTCCTGCGTTGTTACTTAATATTCAGTAGCCAGCTGTCATAATGGGAACACAGTCTGAGTAGATACAACCAAGGACTTCAGGTGGGCTATAGAACATTGTGGGATAAACTTCTGTGTCTTTCAGATAAAAGCATACCGGTAGCGTATTAAGCAGGTATTTGCATCAATTACTATAGGAAATTAATTTTGAAAAAAATCAAACTGCATGGAAAGGTTACAACAAACCCTCAGAGCAGAATGTGTAAGGAACCTGGCATTTACTTCAGCGAGTGACATGAACCCACGTTCTCACGCATGTGCTGGTTCCACACCACGCCCCTTCCCCAAGGGGCATCACGACTTGCCCTCGCTACGCGCTTCTCCAAAACACGTCTGTTACAGGATTAACCGTTTGAAAGAAAGGTGACCGAACAGAGCAGAAAGATGGCTGAAGGATGAAATTTATTTTTTTCCTGGATCAGTGTGTTTATTTTTTTGCCTCGCTCAGACCATTCCAGTAACGTCGTCGGAATATAAAAGTAATCCACAAGTATGAGACCAGACCGAATGCTGATTAATATAAGTGTCTTAGATCCACAGCTTCGTGTATGAGCTAAGCTTGGGTCAGAAATGCCAAGTTAAATAGTGGCACAACTCTTAAGAAATAACTTGTGACTTGGCCAATCCGTAAGGAATCAATAACAAATTAAAACCAGTCAGTAGCAGTGCACTGAATAAGTGAATCATTCTTCCCAAAACAAACCTAATAGTAAAGTTCACTTGTCTATCAGGAAATTAGTGCTGTATTTTTGAAAGGTGCTAAATTACTTTTTAAAGATATCATAAAACAGATACTGAAAACCAGAACAGTTAGAAGGCAGCTTTCCAAATTGCTTCACTCTTACTTAATAGGTAAAAGTACCATGTTTATGCTTAGTATTTCATTCTTCAAAACTGGGTAGAAAATTCTTTTGTTTCACTTTTCAAATGTTTACACAGCACAGCTTTCCCAAGAAGCCTTCTGGAAAAGTTTCCAAAGGATTTGGGAAAGATTATAAAATAATGTAATTGTGGATTAGCTCTCAAGCAGTAACTGAACCCAGAACACCACTGGAAAATGGGCAAAAAGTAAGATATTGATTCATTATGTGGTGTTAGCTGAAAATCTACTTTGATAAGAATCAGAGCTAACAATTTTGATTTGTTTCCAGGAATTCCAGGAATTGTGACTAAGTATGAAATTGTTGTTCAGATTTGAAGGAGTACAATATTGGGTTATTCCACATGAAAATATCATTTAACTAATTTTAAATGCATGCGTATTCAAAATGTTGGGAGAAGTTAAAAAAAAAAGGAGATACTTGTATTAAAGGATTTTAATAGCAAATTTGTGCTAGTAAACTCTGCCGTAATTGAGATTAATTGCATTCTCCCTTTGGGAAAAATTCTGAACAATACAACTAAAATCATATTTAACAATTAAACAGCTCTTTCTTTGCTGACAGTGGGGACACGAGGAATCTTTCAATGAGCTTTGAATCAAGTACGGTAACGGATGGAGCAAAAAGTTTTCTTATTCTGTCAAAAGACCAGTTCACGTAAAACAGACTAAGAACTTATTTTCTTTTGGATGTTTGTGCATTTCCTCGTATCCTTTCACGTTGTAACACCTAGAGAGTGATCTCTTAGCTGAGGCACCTCTACCACAACTTACAAGAACTGTTAGAGTTGGGCAGATGTGTGCAACCAAAGATCCAGCCCCAGTGTCCATCCACAGAGCATCAAAACGCAGTGCTAGTGAGCAATAAGCCCCATAAAATGTACTGCAAAGCGTACCATTATGCAACTGCTAGCTTTTTCCTCCAGTACCACGGTCTATTTCTTCTTACTGGCGAGGAGAAAATTCTAAATACGTTTACACAAAAGAATTTACTCGGTAGAAAACACTCACTTTCCAATGTAATTTTTTTTCTTCCAACACCCCAGTGAAAATTTTCTATAAATAATTTCTCCCTCCAATTAACATGTGTTATAAGAGCAGCAGAAAGATCATAAATTATTGTGGCTGTAGGCTTTTCTGTGTAATTTATTACTGAAAAGTCACGAGCACCGCTTTGGAAATGCCAGCCTGTGAATCTGTAAACCTAGGAAATTATGAACTAAGCTGGTCTCTTTTCCCCGAGGTCAATTAGAAATGACACCAGCAGACTTCTCGGTGACCTGGGGAGATTTATAGCTTACCATGTTAGGCCTATGGTTCAGCCAGAAGATTAAGATCAGAACAGCACCTGGAAGACTGTCATCAGTTAAGACAGGCTGGACCAATGGCTCCAGGCTAAAATGTGCACAGGAAAAGAGGTCATGTCACGGAGCTTTTGTTTTCACCAGGGCTAAGGCACATGTGGAAGGAACCCATCTGAGAGCGCTGGGCTAACAAAGGTCTAATACACGGGCATTGGACCGTCCTGTAACAGGAACAAAGGCAGCAAGTTGTCAAGGCACTCTCACTCCTCCCGTTACTAAAAATCACCTCCAAAGATATTCGCTACTTGAGGAGGCTTCGCGTGATTTGCAAATTGCTTTTTCCATAGTGATTTTTACAAGTGCAACCATCAGCTACACAATGCCTCACGTCGTAAGCCCTCGCACAATTTAGGATAAAAATTTAATCACTTCAGTCCGCTGTGAGAATCTTTGGAGAAAACAAAAAAGGCTGTGTCTTTGAGCCACTCATAAATATTTTATAATTTGGTAAGAACAATAGCCTACAAGGTTAAAGTTCAGGTCCATAGTAGTCAGCGATATCCTTGCAAGACAATAAAAGGGAAAGCGACCCTTTGTTTTATAACAACTTTAGAAACAACTTCACCGAGGCGGTAGAAGCTTACAGACTTTCCACCGTATTCAAGTCAGTTGTGCAAGTTGCCCTTATTACAGCTTTGATAAACGACGTTCGCAGCGGAAAAGCTGTTTCGTGTTTCTGAGCATCCTGAGGATTTAGATCCATGCCAGGTACTTGACAGGGACATATAGAACAGTGCGCAGCTTAGAAAACAAATGTAATTTTCTCAAATGAACTCCGTTCAAGCTCAAAGAAATATTTGCTTAATTTCTTCTAGTGCGTGTAGGCCCAGATAGGAGGACAATAAGGGCAGTGGAGAGCAGATCATAATGTTTGGGTTCCCAGCGTTTCACTGTCTCTAAAATGGGGATAAAAGGAAACATCTGACTCAGTGCTGAGAAGCTTAATTAATGCTCAGAATGCTATTTTATAAGCTGGACAACTGAAAACCCTGGACAAGTAATTACTAAAATCTGTTACTTTTGAGAAGTCGATACAACAGGTAAATCCTTTGTCTCCATTTTTTTTCTATCTTTCACAATATAAAATTATGTCCTCCAAAAAAAAAAACCACCTGAAAATGTCCTAACTGAGGATTTCCTAACTTAACTCACAGTATTCCTCATTTTGGTATTCTCTCTTGGTTCATAAAGTCCTAAGCAATAACTTCAGACATGCATCTGAACACTAAGCTGTATTATTTATCTACCAGATTAAAACATGTCTTGCACCACGCCATGTGTCCAGAAAAGACAAAACCCAAAGTTCTCTTTCCAGCTTCACAGCCCACCATCTTTGTGCACATAATTTCTCATTTCTGCATCAGAAGTTGAGGCTCTCACAGTGCCTTGACAGTTAGATTTATTCTTGTAGTTAAATATGGACAAAGAAAAATGCCTTGATTTGACCTCGTTAGTGTTCTGAGCTCCTCCTAGAATTCTTTGACCCAGCTGAGTACTACTGTAGTCTTAGAAGGAATGGTAAAATAAAATCCTTAACAGTGCTTTAAGTTAAAATAGGTATTTTTTTAAAAAAATCATGGGAGCTTAACAAGCTTTTGACACATTTGGGTTTTTTAATTGGCTTTTTTTTTTCTTTTCTCAGTTTGCTCAACTAAAAGAACTGAAAAGCTTTCCTACCCTTCCCTCCCCCTCCTCTCTAGGAAGGAGGGCCAGTGCATGCCACAATATATTTGACACCAATCTGCTGAGAACTAGCGCTCTTAAATGTATCTAACAAGTCTCTCTAAAGTTCTACACGTGCAAATAAATGCAGTACCTATAGAAATAATGCTAAATGCCCACCTACTTGATGGAACTGACAGAGAGGGAAAAAAATTACAATGAAGTTGTAGGCATGGCCTCGGGGAAGTCAGGAAAGAATTAAGCGTAAGAGCGTCAGCTGGCTGCCACGTTCGTACACAGTGGTTTTCCCAGCTGTTTGATTAGCCAAACGCCTGATAATGATCCCAGAATACCAGATACAAGCACAGAGCATAGTGCTTTTCTTGCTGTTTATTTGCACCAATTGCGAACATCACAAGCCTCTACTTCCTATCTTTACAAAGATCTGTTCAATATGGACTTAAACTGCATTTAGAATATTACATTTTCCTCAAAATTTAATGTTCCTCACAGCATATTAAAAAGCTCCACAGTAACCACAGTCAGGATAAAATATAAATGTTTTTAAACGTTTCAAGCTGTCACATATATGTCCTCCATGAGATCAGAGAAGGAATAAAGTCAAACAGCTCTTCTCCCAAGGCAACTTTTCCCATGTGATGCAGTCCAGAGACCGGCTTGTTGGCATGTTATTATAATCAACTTTCCATAGCTTTTACCAAGGCATAATCCTCAGTATATGTTTAACCAATGCAGATAGATTTTCAAGTCATACAACATAAAACAAGTGCACAGGGTGTTATGCATCATCAAGAACGCAGTGGATAATGTTCAGTTATCCACTTCTTTTCTACTCCAATTCCATCCCCTTGGATGCTCTCAACTCTTATTTGAATGACCCCAGTGTTTTAGTCTTAATAACCTTCACAGCAGTCCATTCCAAACATTTATTACTCCTGGGTTAAAAAGTATTGCTCAGCTACATCTGGTCTTAATTTGCTTTTGTAAAAGTTTTGGGTTTGGCTTTTTTTTTTTATTTAACTGCGCTATTTTCAATGGAAGAAATACACCTAAAAGCTCTATTTGGGGAAAAAATTACACAGGCCAATGCATGTAAAAGGGTGTGGCAAGCATGCCTTTTGTCAGAAAGCCTAATTAAAGGGCACGGTCTGATATTAAGAGCTTATGGGCTTTATTGCCAGAGAAATGTCTGTCATTTCTGTGGACGTCCTCCACTCAGGAGTTGAAATATATACACACAAAGGAAAAGGTTCATGCTGGGAATCCTACTGTTGCTCTCATTTAAGTATGTGATGAACAAGATATCTTAGACACATTCAGTTCTTTTTGCTTGCGTACATACCGCAGACAGCATGTGGCAGAGCAGTCCGGTACTGCGGAGATACCAGGGTAGGTAGGGATCCGGCAGCTCTAGCCGCCAAGGGCCTTCGGCAGCTACGCAGACCATAAGCAACGCTAGGGAATCTGACGGAAATTAAATTCTCTGAAGCTGTATTAATAAAGATATCCTGTGCTGCGATAGCCCAGAGATTTATATACAGCCACCTTTGCTCAAACCTGCTCACCTCACCCTGTATTAGTGCACAAGCTGCTCTCATTGCTGTACTAGAGACCGGACAGGTCTCTGATTAGCTCAGGGGGCTGCAAAGGTGGACGGGAACCCACCTTGGTTGCTCCTTTGCTCACGGACCATCTGCAATTTGTTGCTTTTTTCAGTATTGGCAGGGCTGTCTCAGACATAACCCGTGGGTAGTTTCGCACACTGACAGATGCAGCAAGTTAACGGAATTGTTCCTAGCATGGGCTCTCCTGGATGAGCTGTAAGACGGAGTGTGGGGGGGGAACCCAACAAATAAAATCAAAGTTCCTGCTAAGCTACCAAGCAAACCCAAGAAGAGTCGCACAGACAGATTTTCTATTCCACCTCACATATCATGACCTGAAAGGGCTTCTGCTTTCCTCTGAGTCGCTGTTTGAAAGAGCATTTTTTAATGCTTCATGGAGCAAAAAGGAGACTCTACCCACCAAGAGGGAACTTTATGAAAGTTCACATCAATCGACAGCGGCAGCAGCAAAGCAAACTGTGCTACATCTTGCTTCAGTGCCCTTCTGGCACTGCTCTGATTGCAGCGCAGACAGTAAACAGTAGCGTGTTTGTGTGCAAATAGCATTCTCCTGAATGATGTCTGCACCTGTGTAAACTGACATCAGTATCTTTTTTAAAAATTCAGTTTATTTAAGGAGTTCACAAGAGACACCTGTTCCATGCACAGGCACAAATGACATTCAATGAGCTGGAAAAAAATATGTCCCGGGGTGGGAGGGCAAAAGTGACTTGGAGGGCTCTGTACGCAGGCATGTTTATACCTCCTGGTCCTACAACAGACAGCTGCTGTTGCTCTGATTTCTGGTCTTCCTGGTCTAAGACGGTATTTGCAAAGTAAAATACAATTACACTGAGTTTTACGTACTGGGGACGAATGGAAGAGGAGGGCTGGAACAGGCCCTGGCCATCGCCTCTGAGAACAGCAGCTCCCCCAGCTTTCAAACGCTGTAAAATAATGATGGCTTACACAGGAGCGGCTGTGGCAGATTTTCCTGCTTCGCTCCCTGGCCAGGCTCTGTTCTCCTCTATGTCCTTTTACAGCTGGCACACTACCTGGTTTTGGGGTGCTTTGGTTTAGTTTGGTTTTTTTCAGTTGGATTTTTTGGTTTTGTTTATTTTTTGGGGTGGGGTGTTTTGCTTTTTGGGGTGTTTTTTTTTTGAGACGGGGCACGTAGGCTCTGAAGGTTTGGTCCGCACAGCAGTGATGCTGTTCTGCAAGGACCCCGCTCCCATTCAGGACCCCTGCCTCAAGTATAGTAAAGCAGGAGACTATTTCTGCTCTGCAGGGAACAGGGAGACAGAAGCTGCTCACACTCCATTTGCCTGAAAGCATTTTAAAGAAACAAACATCGACATTCGCAATTGCTAGCCACCTGGTTGGCTTTTACTGAAGCAATAGCTTCTTTTAAAAGCGTTAGAAATGCCTTTTTCAAGCTCAAATGCTGAAAATAACTGAAATACGGAGGGATGGTTATCTGTGGCACAGTGGGTGCAAAGAAGAGAAAATTTCTGCGTTCATGAACAAGCGGCTGACTCTATTTGGAGGATATTCTCCCCATCCTGCCCAGAAGGGAGCAGTAAGCATCAGGGCTGCGCTCCCAATATGCAATACTTTTTAATAGAGGATCAAGGAGACAAGATCATTTACAGAAACGAAATCCATTAGTAGTCAAAACTGGAGGAAAAAGCTAGCTGGAAAAACAAGGATCTAATCTAAAGAAAGATATTTAGAGGGAAGCGAGGTGGCAAGGACAAAGACTTCCAGATGACTGTGGTGGGCAGTGAGGAATTAATTCCACCTCCTCTCATTTCCGTGGGACAAGAGGCAGAGGGCACCACCGCAGCGGTACAGCCACTACGCACCGGGGAAGCATCAAGTCGGACAGATACTCAGAAGCACTGCGGCCGGAAAATTCGGTCAGACTGAAACACAGCCAGGTGAAACATGACAGCTCTGTTTTTAAAAGGGGGAAAACAACGACTTTGAAAATGAATAAAACGCCCACAAAGTAGCAGAGGTTGGGTTACTGTGTACAGCTCTTATAATACACCTGTCAGAAGGCAAATCCGGAGGAAGAAATGTATTTGTGCCCTCGGACAAAAGCAGCCTTCCTGCAAAAAGAACAGCCGCCTTCATTTCAGTGAAAGAAGTACGGAAATCGCCCCGTATCAGGACTACACATCCCCAAAGCACCCACACCTTGTGTCTCCTTCCTCGAGCAACAAATAGCACATCTCATATCAACACTTTGGACTTGTCAAAAATGACTGTAGCACAGGTCATCACCTGCAGCAGGGCAAATGCAACAAAAGATAACCAGCAGCTTGGTTTAAGGCTACCAAATGTACCCACCATTTTTATCAGAAAAGCGCACAAGATCTCACACCTCATTCAGTCTCTACTATGTCCCTTCTTTGCTGATAAAAAGCATTTTCCTGAGAAAAACGTCACTAACGTTTAAATGCTGACTTTTACTCCAATCGAATTTGAATGTGTTCATTTTACAAGTAATTTTGACCATCGTACTGGATTAACAGCTCACATCCTCTTGATGTTTCAGTGCCATTCCAGCATCACACCCTAGTCCTTCCCAGAGACTGTTCCCAGTCCCAGTAAGCCAGCCCTCTCTCTCCATGACACTAACGATGGGAGGCAGATGCACAACTAGTTCTTCACCAGTAGGAAGGCCACATCACAAAACCAGTGATACAGAAACAACAGAGGTTCAACAGTGAAGATCCTCAACTAACTTTACAGTATACAGAGGTGTTAAAAGATAACGCTTCAGAAATTAAGTTTGAAGGGTATTTTTTCAGGGATTAATAGAATTGCTGAGGTTGGAAGGGACCCTTGGAGATTTTCTAGTCCATCTCTGCTGTTCAAAGCAGGGTCAACTGGAGCCGGTCGCTCAGGGTTGTGGCTAGGACAGCTGTTGAGCATCTCCAAGGCGGGAGACTCCACAACCAGTCTGGGCAACCTCTGCCAGTGTTTGAGCATCCTCACAAGCTAAAATGCTTTTTCTTATGTTTTAACAGAATTTCCTGTCTGTCTTGTCAAATACAGTAGAGCAGGGCAATTGTCCCTTGTGAAAAATAACCCCTTATAATTTGTCTATAGGTCTGTGCGCTGACACCACTTAACTGCAATACCATTGTGCTACCCAAGTGGGAGCCCAGGACCAACAACCCCTTCACAACTTGTACGTCAGCAACAAGTTTGTAGCACAGAAGACAACCAAGCTGACTAACTGCTTTTTAATCTAGGCCTGAGTTCACAATGACACAGCTATCTCTGCACGGACTCAGCACGCTGAATACAGTGTAGATGCTCATGGAAATTGAAGACAAAATTCCTTTCCTTTGTCTTGTACCGAAGTCAAGGCTTTGACATTTTTGCAGTGATTTGACTTCCTTTAGAGTTGGTTTTGTTTTGTTTCTTTTTAAATATGCAGAATTGCTAAAGTTAAGTCCAGTCCTACAGAAGGAGCCCATCTCCCTCTTGAGGATATTTTAATTCTTTGAGATGACAGTCTGGAAAACACCACGATTCTTAGAGCCCTTGTCTCAGCATTTCACATACAAACCCTTTTGTGCCCTGTCAATTTTAACACAGTTTATTGAGAAGTTCAATCTAACCCAGATGTTTGCTGACAGAAATTTGACAGGTGATGACAAGATTCCATTAACTCAGTGTGCATGATGTGTCAGTGTGCATGATGTGAGTTTCTGAGAAATCTTATTCTACGCTCCTGGCCCTGTATCCTCATCTACTGCTGTGCAAAGCCTTTTAACTGAAGGAAAAGACAAAAATAATGTTTGTATGAGTTACTGAGATTTACTTACTCATATATTTCTTCTTAAAGTGTGAAACAGACATGTTATGTGATGGTTTGGGAAATAAACTGCTAGTCTGACAGCCAGATTAAAAATAAGAGTAATTGTATGCTTGTAGATGCAGAATTAGACAGCTGGATAGGATTTACAAAACCACTTGAGCAAGGCAGGTTCCTAAGTTTTCTCTGGTATTTCCCAGATCCAATCCGCTTCAGAGTGACTCTGCATGGCAGTTTGGTCTTCCATGTCATTTCCCGACTGTAACGCTCAGGCTGAATAAGGCAGCGACTGGACCAGCCTCCCAGTACCTGCTCTGCTCCAAGGTTTGGGCTGCAAGGGGCACACAGCACTTCTGAAAACAAAAGCCTCCACTCTTACCTTAGTTAACTCAGCTTGATAAATCAAAAATGTATGCAATTTCTGAACTAATACGGGCTATTTTTGTCCAATGCGAGGCACATATGCCTAATTCCAAAACCAACAGTTACTTCTATTCCAGTGCACACCTTCCCCCTCACTGTGTTCCTATGCCTCCTCCTTCCTCACCCTCTGAAATCTCCTTATCGCTGCAATGAGATACGGCGGCTCATGCATTATGATGGAGTAACGACACTTGGATTGCTCATGGCACAAGGCCAGACGGCTACTAATCAAACGCACCAAGTCAAGTTTCACTGCTGAAATGGATGATGGAAAGGAGCACAGTAAAATGAAAGCAGAGGCACTAATTGAAAACTCATTTAATGCAGCTAGGAATCCTGCAGTGCACAAGAGAACGTGTTTCTCGCTGTATCTTGGAACCCTTAAACACGTGGATGGCAGAGCAGAAGAGATATTGAGCAATTACCTCTGCCTTCTTACAAATATAAGGTAGGTAGCAACTACATATGCACCTCAGTCCCATGGAAGTGGAGAAGAAGAAATGCATCTTAGAATCATAGAATCACTAAGGTTGGAAAGGACCTCTGAGATCATCAAGTCCAACCGTCAACCTAACACCACCGTGCCAACTAGACCGTGTCCTGGAGCGCCGCATCTATGCGTTTTTTGAAGATCTCCAGGGACGACGACTCAACCACCTCTCTGGGGAGCCTGTTCCAATGCCTCACTACTCTTTCTGTGAAGAAGTTCTTCCTAATATCCAATCTGAACCTGCCCTGAGGCAACTTGAGGCCATTCCCTCTCGTCCTATCGCTAGCCACTTGGGAGAAGAAAGAGTACCAATTGGTACTTCTTAAAGAGTACCAATTCAGAGAGTACTGATTTCACATACACACCCCCCACACACCCCTGCTAAAACCTCAACAAAAAAGCAGAGGCAACCCAGATTCTGATGAATGTAAATGTGCTACTTAAAACAGTCCCTACAGCATACCTGACTAATGGTACAGGTTTAACTGCCACTGAGAACTTCCTTGATTTAACAGTATTTCACTGAAATTTAGTTTAAATTTCATGATATTATCTCAAGGGTGCAACCATGTAAATCTCATTTCTCGACAATTACTTTTTCACATAGTGTATATTGAAGAACTTCTCTCTGTCTCAGAGAAACAGATTATCTCACAACTCTTTCACAATCCCATATGTTAAATAGCAGTTAGGGGGGGAAGAAAAAGTTTTCAAATGCATGGATGAGGTCAAACATAATTTGCTCTCACACCAAGCTCTCTTATCTCCAGCCACTGCAAATTCAGTAAGTCAACATTGAGGGAAAAGTCTCGGAAGCAGAAATCCTAACTTTTATCCTTTACTGAAGTGTGAAGACACTTGCAGGGTTTTTTTTTTAAGCCTCAGTTTTGACAGCGATGTGACAGATGAAACTGGCAACCCACACTGATTTTCTGACCTTCCTCCAGGCTATGTGGAGTGAAAGGGTTTTTTTAATGAAATAAACACTAAAACATTCCCAGTGACCCCTTGTTTCAGAATTAGGTCTTTAGGGTGAATATAAAACAATAAAAAAAAATAATGAATCAAATGTTGAAAAAATTTTCAATAAAATCGTAAGAACTGGAAGTCCTGAGTGTAAGTTGTGGTTTAATTTCCTGTTCCAGACTACAGAAATCAAAGGCTCTGAACCCTGCATGAATGCCTACAGAGCCGGTCAATGACACCAGAAGCCTGCAGCAATGTTTGTTGTGAGACCACTGTTTCCTAAATTTCAACTTTCTAAGTGCAGTGGGAAGACACCTTACCAGTACAGACACAGGTTGGGAGAAAAAAGAAAAGCAACCAACAAATGACACATGACTGTGGAGCAATACACAGGATGGATCTCCAGCCTTTCTTGATCTTTAACTTTTGGTAGGAATCCTTCCCCTTCTTCTAATTCCGTTATTCCGAGTAAAGGCAAGGAGGTAAAGAAGAGAAGCAGAAATTAGTGGAATGTTCAGAAGTGATTTCCCAGTCGCATTTTACCTGAAGCCAAACCAGACATTACTTCTCAATGATGAGTGAATTTGAGCCATTTAAATGGAAAAACCTGCCTTACTTTCTCCTTAAAAAACTGAGCACAGTTTTCAGCAGACGTTTCAAAGTGTTCCTAAACACATGCAGATCGCTTTCTGGATCTAGCTGTTGAGAACACAGACATACAACATGTGAGAACTTACTTGGTAAGGGAGACTTCGCATATCAATTAACAATTTTGCACCTCTTAAGTGGTAAACATAGCAGTCATTTCACAATTCATAACTCACTATGGCTGCCCCATTTAAATTAAATATATCCCCAAATCCTGCCTCAGGAAATAAGTTGCGAGTTCAGTTAGTTTCTGAACAGCTCAAGTATATCATTAGTATGAAAATGATCCCTTTTTATGAGGTGCCGTTATTTCATAGGATATACTTAATGTTTAGGAATGTGTACATCATATACTGAAATTATGTACAGCATATAATGAAACACGTATAAAATTGCGGTAGCACTAGGAGCACCACTGCAGTTAAGACTCGGACAGACTCTCCTTTATAAAGTTATATTTTAATAATACAGAATTCCAAGATGAAATCTGGAAAAAAAACATCACCAAACCAAACCCCAAATATTTGGAGGATACAGGCTAAAATTTGTGTTTTCTTCATACTGAAGCAAACAAAAAAACGCAAAACAAATAAATCCTGTCCTTAGTCCGTGGTACATTTTCTTGTTGGAGGATGCAAAAAAGTTTTGCAGTTTACAAGGTTTCCAATTCCTGGATTTAATATTTTTTTTATTTATTTAGTATATTTCCTCACCTCCCTCTCTTTTTTTCCCCCAGTGAAACTCAGCAAATTTACCATCTGTCATAAATAAAAGCCTGCTTGTCGCCCCGGTTCCTTGAGAGAAGACCTTGTAGGGAAGCGTGACTGTAAGTCCCTATTATTCCAAAAGCAAATGTGTCCGCTTTACACTAGATCAGTAGAGACAGGCAGTTTTATCAACGAAAAGGATGTCTATGAATATACTTATAGCACTGGGGGTGTGTGTGCATGAGTGTAAAAAAAAGAATAAAATCACAGCACACATACGCATTAAAATGGAATACTTTGACTATTTGATTAATTATGCTTATTTATAAATGCATGTTTTAAGACCAAGAGCAGGATGCTAAGTAGATACGCTGAGGTGGTGAAGAGCAGATACTGTTTAGAAGCTGTCTGCTTGCCTATAGGTATTTTTTATTTCATGGGCTCATTGAACACACTCTGTTACTTTCAAAGACACGTCTCAAGCTACCTTAAGCAAAACTTACAGAAGCTACATCCTCTAGTGCCCAGACAAAGGTTAATTCAGAAAATAACCAACTACCTTGGAACAGTAAGACACAATCTCCTGGGAAAAGGTTCGTGAAGAATAACAGTAAAGCAGATTTTTGTGCAGTGAATTTAATAAAAGAATTTGCTGCAGAAACATGTAACCTGAAAAACACTCCTGCATGTCTGATGTCAAACCCGACTATTTATGCCTCAGTACATTGGAGAAATTGTTCATGCCTACGTAAAAATTGCCCCCATGGTGTCCCTAAGGTCAGTTATTTGCATGGAATTTGCATCAGAGCTCAACAATGCCTGTGGAAAAAGAGACTATTTTCTCCCTTTTGTATGAGGACGTTCAATACTCACAATATTTTTTTTTCAAGTTATATTTTCCAGTATAGATCACCTCCAAGAGCCAAAGAGACTTTACACTGTCCTGTTCCAGCAAACGCTTCTGTTCATGGTATAGAGAACTGTTTATGTACCACTGAAGCGTGCATCTGTCTAACAAACTCCATGGCTTCACGTCATCCTTCAGCAAGAAGTTACGCAGCAGAATCACATCCCACCTATTCATATATTTTTCAAGAACCAGATTTTCTGTCCTTTACTCAACCAGAAATCAGCCATCACGGATGAAGACCCTCAATTAAGAAACCTCTTAAAGTCCAGCAGCCTATACAAAAGCAAGCGCATGCTTAAGCCTTCTGCTGAATCAGCTGAGTGGAGAGAAGCAAGCCACACTGCATTCAGACGGGGAGAACTTCCTTAAAAGCAAGCCCTATATTATTAATTTTCTCCAGAAGTTTACTAAAATATATCAACCCATATGAGCTATGAAGTGAAATCCTTGACATACTTTCCAATTGAAAATAGGACACGCAAGTGATCGACAAGTCTCTTAAGGGAGGAAGTCTAGCCTCATGCATTGTAAACCATTAGATCATTTTCAGAAAAAGAGTATTTTTCAAAATTAGACATGTTATCACTCTTCCTCAGCAACAATCCTAATTTTAGTAACGCATTCATTCTTACAAAATGTTCTATAACAGAATCTTCACATTTCCAATCATGAATTCCCTCTTGTCTTGCCTACTGATAGGCTAAATTTCAGAGGCTCAAAATGGGAAGTGCTAGGTAAATAATTAAATACTTTTCTGGATGGTATATAAAGTGTTACATTAAACCACGTTACACTGAAATGTAAAGCTGCTTACAAGACTCAGAAGATTTCCAGAATCTAACACTGGAAGTCAGTGTTTTGTTCTGACTGTTTCTCTTTTGATCGTAATACTTACACAGCACTGCAGTAGGCAAAAACGCACGGTGTGTCTAATGCTCTCCACAGCTTTTGAAGCAGGGAAAAGCATGTTTCTCGTGTTATAAAAGGATAGAAAGAGCCTACATCAAACCAGGTCTAGCTAACGGGAAGGGAGATCCTGGAAACAGTCAGTCCGGAGCAATCGTCCCCTTGATGGCATTCCCTCCAGGCAGGGCAGCCAGGCTGCCTTATGGTGGGGAAGGAGCAGCCCTGCTCCCCAGCTAAATTAGTGCAACATTCCAAATGTCTTTTGGACAGAATGGGCGCGCTTTCCTATGGGCCACAAAGAGAAATGGTCATGCTCCTGCTCAGTGCTAACAATAAAAGCCGAAAGTAATTGCCAGTCCATTGATTTAACAAGGGAAGGCCTTAGGTTTTTAGTGTACCAGAATAATTATTGCGTGACAAATTCTGCCAAGTTTCAGTGTAAGAAACTGGAGAGCCCAACAGGTAATTCTCTTTCTAAAGCTGTTAATATTACAGATATTCTTGCAAGTTACATCACGGGTGACTTTCAGCCCTTAAATGCTCGCTCAGGCTGTATTTCGCAAGAAGGAGACCAGACCCTGTGCCAGAATATGAAGTAAAGAATTCTGAAAAGGCAGTTGTGGACAGGCAGAAGAGAGAGTCAAAAAAAACCAGAGGAAAAAACAAAGAATAGATCAAAACATGTCTTGGATACTGATAAATCAACAATGCCTCAAAGGTATCACATTTTTGATGTGATACCACCCTACAAATCCAAAAACAGGTCTAGCATTTCACAGTGAAAACAAATGCAACAGGTATGCTATACAGTTGTAAGACAAATTTGTTTTCTGTTTTCTGGCTACTAGACAAAGCTCTTCCTGCATTCAAATGTAAAATCCAATACTCTATCACAAAATTTTTCCTACTGTCTTCCATTGTGGTCTACAAATCGCCCTGGAAGAGCCCCAAAAGCAATGTTTGCCCTTATTGCTGCACTTTGTTATGTTGTGCACTCTGCAATTACTTAGACTGTTCAAAAAAGGAGAGGGAGAACAACTGTGAAACTCGTTGTGCAACCGCAGATGACTTCATGTTAACCCCTGTTACTGGTTCCACCCTCGGGTCAAATGCCTATGAGTCAGTGTCTAGCACAGATGAATGATGTCATCCTCACACCACCTCTTTAGCAAGAAAATGTGGTGGAGCCTTTCATTGTCTGATCTTAAGAGACCCTGAGTTACTAAATGAAGTTCCCCGAGATAAAAAAGAATGTGCCTGAACTTAAAAAGACAGGAAATGAGCACATCACTCCAACACCTTTGAAATATGTTCTAAGAAAAAGATTGTGATGGATCATATACAGCAAAAATAACCAACAGGAAGCATGTGTTAAAAGCCAAAAAAAGATTTGCGTACCTCACCCCCCAAAAGCCATCAGAAAAGAGCCATAAGTATTTCATCTGTCCATTCTAACACACACAAGCGACCTAAAATAAAATGGATGCAATCTCTCTTTCGGGTACCTGAGCGAGGATTGATCAGATATGCAGGCAACAACTTGAGTTCAGTGAAACCTGAACGTAGTACACCTGTGTGGATTTAAGGAGACTGTTCGATATTGTTTTAATACACCGTAATGTGAAAATAATCCATTTGATTGCAGTGCAGTTCTTCAAAAAAAATCTTTGAGAAGAGAATCTTTCAGATGCATCTGAAACCATCAACTAATTAATGACTTTTTTAAATATGGGAAAGTATAGAAGCAAGAAAGAAGTGGAAGGGGCAAGGATACAATAAAATGTACTCCTAGATGAAGAAGGCGTAAAATCAGTCAGAAAATATTTAAGGTGGAAATCGATGTGACTTTAAACATGTTCCACAGTGCCTTCCTGGTTGTGAAAGCTCCTGTGTATGAGGACTAGCATGACTCGTCAGTGCAGGAAATGAGCTTTGCAAGAAGGGCGTCGTAACCTCCTCAGGTCCAAAAATGGAGTTTCACAGGGGAAGGAGGATGATAAACCAAGTAAAGCCATGAAGGGGAGCCTTTCTATCATAAATTCTATCGCTTTATAAACCCTGAGTTAGAGTTCAGCACTATGGGTTTAAGAAATTTCTTATTAAACAGATCCAGCAGCACATGGAAAAAACCAGCAGCAACTACTGTTTTCTGTAAAGCTGTGATAGTAGGACAGGATTTTTATTTTTTTCGTAAATACAAATATATTTCCAAAATGTAGTTTTAAATAATGTGACTGTTTCTATGGGTACTGACAGACTGGTGTTTCCATGAGGCTCTAGCAATCGTTAATGTAACACTGGTTAGGGATACTGGTAGGATGCTCGTTCTCTCTGCCAGAAGAAATATCTTGTCATCTTTTAGTCTATGCTCTGCTTTCAGAAAACAAATATTAAACCAGACCAACATTCAAACAAACCATCTTTCAGAGGAATTCCAGTAGGAGTGAAATACGTATAACTAGGGATATAAAGTATCAGATTCCACTTCTGTTTGACAACGTTGGCAGCTAATAAATTCAAATATATACATACACAAGGTCCGCCCTTATTTACATTTTCTTTTCTTTTTTGTCCAGCTGCCATTTTTTGGCATACAGAAAACAATCCTCTTCTTTTGCGCTAGATTCCACTGTAACAATGCCCTTTCTTGGTAGTCCTCCCTCTCACCCTACACCCACAAATCACGATAGAAAACTGCTCAAAAATCAATCTGCACTTGAGCAAACACAAGCCTGTTGTCCTTGGGTTTTTTTCACTCTTGTCTCTATTCATGCTAGGTTTTTTTTTTCCTCAAAAACCTGATCAATTGCCCCAAAGAAAATGCATGCAGTTTGCGTGAGTTTGCAGCTTTCCCTTCCCATTGTTGTGACAATTCCTATCCCTTGTTTCCCCATCCAGTAGGTCTGTGGTTACATGGTCTTTCTCTCCTTCCATGGCTCGTGTAGTTGGCTGCAGTCTGTCATTCTGATCTTAGGTCCGAGTTTCAGTCTTTCATGCTGTATTGAAAGCCTTCTCTCATCCTTCAGAAAGGTTAGTATTTATGTTAGACCTTCATTTTCACATTCCTTGAGGTCATTGTCCTCCATAAGCCTTGGTAGCAACCAAAATCACAGGCCTTTATAGCTACCAGGATCTCTCACGCATCTTCTCCAAACTGAGGACTTCTTCCAGTCCGTAAGAATAATTTCCTTCCTTCCCTCTGCAGGCTCTGTTTTAAAAGATGGGCTGTACTAATAAACAGATAAAGGCTATTTAGAACCGAGGTTTAATTTAACAATGAGCTGGGTGTAGCTCAATCTCCACAGTACAGAAAGTGGTCCCCGAGGAACCCTCTAGGGCTTTGTACGTGTGTCGTACATAAAGAAAAAGGTAACTATTGTGGTTGCTGCATCACACTATTGTCATTTGAAAGTGTCTAGTATCAGGTGTAACCTCAGTGGTTTTCATAATGCAAATTATTAGTCTAAATCGCTCGGACCATTTAGTTTTTGTGTGTATTTTTTACATGCCAGGAAGAATCATCTCTCCTCCCGCCTATGGCATACCTCTGTGAAAAGACGAGATCAACACAGGACTAAGTACCTGGGCTATTTGAAGATATAATGGTACAATTTTAATATAATGCCGGGTTATCTGAGTGTGCAAAAATTCATCACTAACAAAATGGCATTATCACCAATAATTTTTCTTTGGTTTATGGATCAGTTGACACAAGTGTGTTAACAAAGCAAAATGAAGTCGTTCTGGATTTGGCTTAAAAAGATTACTAATAATTTATTATGCGTGAACAGATGACCACCACTTCAGTTCAAGTAGAAAAGATCTCTATTTCCAGAGCTAAATGCCACGATCTGAGGTAGCAGAGTTTCAGGTGTGGGTTCTGCATCATCCTTGTGGCAATTTCATCTTTCTCCCCAAGTCTAAAAGGTAGATTACACTTCCACTTCTTGAAAACCAGTTTTGCTAAATTACGATCATAGACATGCTATCTGGGGAAGGAGGAGTTTCAGGCTTGCTTCGTCATTCTTAGAACGAAGAAGCAGGAACACAATCAGCTACATCTACGCTCTGCTCACTTCATACATTCGGTGCCTAAGTATTCCCATAACCTGGAAGCTCTGCAGCACACAGCTTAACCTAAATAACTTAAAATAGCACAAATACGAACTTCTGACTGCTAGGCTTCCAGGACCAAATATGCACCTTGGAGAGGAGCAGATGCTCTAAGCTATTCGAAGCCTAGTAAATTTGATATTCTTGGACGATTTTAGTATTTGTAAGAAATCTGGTGCACCCAGTTCTCTTGCCCTCGGCAACAGTGTGAGATGCTGCAAAAGGGTTCGTGCAGTCCAGCTCAGAAAGAAGGAGGGTTTAGCCTGTGATGTCTCAAATCTTAGTACACCCCCTCAGATGAGTTGCAAAATACAGCCAGCAGTTCTAGTGCTCAGCTTTTTTTACTGTAAAGCTCAAATGACAGTCAGGCTGAAAAATTCCACTTGCTTTTTTCTGCACCTTGGTATAGAACTGAACTCTTTGAGCCCTGAAAACGTTAATAGGTGCTTTCAACCTAATAGGAAGCCAGAAACTGTAGTGCTGGTTTAGAGGCAGACGGGAGTGTATAAATAAGACTATTGTTTCTATGGCTTAAAGCTTAAATATTGTTATATGGTAGTTAGAGTATAATAGTCTATTGTTTCTATGAATAGGTTCTCCTGAGCACCAATCAACACCTTATCGTTAACATTAATCACTGGGATATCTTCTCCAAGATCAAACAAACACTTCTTGAGAGTTCAAGCTTTGACTTCAGTAAAAGCTTCGGTGTAATAACAGATTAGATTTAAATATCAGCAACTATATCCTTATTCATCGAATCTTATTTTAGTGATTAAATGTTACATTAGCTGTTTGAAAAGTTTTAGGAAGATTGTAAGTATGTGTGCAAAAAAAGAGTAAAATTCCACCAACCAAAAGTTAGCCTAAGTATCTTTGGTTCTGCTCTTAACATCTGGCATATGGAACCATAATCCCATTTCAGTAAGGTAAGATTTTTAGAATTGCTCTGATTAACAGTATTATTTTATCAAAATACCAAGTTTTTTCATTTTACTGTAATTGTAAATAAGTTTTAACCTTCTCTTGTTAGCAATGAACAGGCTCTTACTTTTAGAAAGAGGAATGTGATTCTGGATCAAAACAGTCTGCAGGGTAGCCAGGGTCAGATGCTTTCAAAGAAAGAAATCTCATATCCAGGCAGTTTTGACAAAACGTTTCTCAAGAGCTCATATACTCCAAGGCTCAATCGTTGTGGCAAACTCGTATTTCTTAAAGCATAATCTTTTGTACTCCTAGGTTTTTTAAAAACATTGATTCTGTAATTCCAAGTTCTTTTTACACTTCCAATTCAGCTCAATACTCTTCTCAGATGCTACAGTTCTCCATTATTCTAAAAGTACAGGTCAACCTCCTCTGCACAATGCAAAATTTGATAATAATTCAAATATGTTGTATTTAATTTACACAATTTCTGTCACCTTCACTAAAAAATTCTCTACTTAATTTTTCTTTCTTACTTCTGTTGCAAATGTTGTTGCACTTTGATTTTCCCTTAAAGGGAACATTGATATAATATTGCTTCCATCTACATTTTTTTTCTGTAGACCTGAATGGGATCACATCAAGGTCAATGCCAAGTACTTAAAGAGTTATTTTTATAAGTAATAATTTTGTTCTGCTGTCTTTTAATTATTCTGCAGTGAGGAGCTTTTTATTTTTTTAACATTGAGTGCAATGTGTAATTAGTAGTAATGCAGAGTTATTCTTTCCTAAGGGTTGCATCAATTTGCAGAGGTGGAATACCTACTTCCCAAATCGTCCAATCTTCCTGTTACTTTTATTCATCTCAACCAGACGAAACAATGTGTTTTCCAACAGGTAAAGGGATATTTCCCACTCACGCTGGCC
Organism: Psophia crepitans; assembly: GCA_013399095.1. Taxonomy (NCBI): domain Eukaryota; kingdom Metazoa; phylum Chordata; class Aves; order Gruiformes; family Psophiidae; genus Psophia; species Psophia crepitans. The sequence goes on from VWZZ01001709.1 coordinate 190,491, forward strand.
AAGTACTGTCCCTGAGGCTACGGACAGCTGACACATATTAGAGAGCAGCCTGGCTCTGCACCCCACTGTGTTAAAAGCATCTCACCTCATATAAAAGATACCAACTGCCCTGGCTGGTCATCAGCATGCTTTGAAGAACACGGGTCACAGCAGGACGGGGCACAAAAGGCCGCCTTCCCAAGAGCCCTGCTTAGCTAGCGGGCATGAGCCAGGGGCTGACCCAAAGCAAGCACCAGCACGGCTTCCTCCTCCCAAGCCAATTTTTGCAAAAACCAGAGAGAGCGTGCTTTAACACTCCAATCTTTTATGAAGAGGAAAGAATATATTTAATTATTCCCTAATGTCATTCCAAGGACATACTTCAAACTGATGCAAGACAATGAAGATAGCTGCAAGTTCCATTTTATCACAGTAAAATCCAGATGAATTTATTTCACCAAGTTTTCATCTTGAAAAGTGCCTCTACAGCAGTAACTCTTCGGTGACAGCCCCCCACAGCTTCATGTTATTTTTTTGTGCCTGAGGGTACCCGGAAGCCAACTGCACAAAAAATTACGTAGCCTACTTAGAAATACGTTTTCCTGAGATAACAGTAGCAAATTCCCTTCAACAAAGATTTAGTCCATTCACCTGCAGCAGCAGAATGTAAAATCGTTTGCAGTTCCCCATACTTTCCCACAGAAATGAAATAATTTGAGAAATTCTTGAAGACCACAACTATACTGAGGTTTAAGCCACAAACTTTCTCTGAGAAAACAGTTTGCGTAGTTCTCTGTTTCTGCAGTATGTCTTGTACGCTTAGGAACGAACATTTTTATGCAACTGAAAAACAGATTTATTTAATGGTTTTGTGCTACTACTCAACCAAACCCTTATCTCATTCAGCGAAGGCCACAGCAGAATGGGCTGACTAGGACCATACTCCTCCCAGTTAGTTTTCTTTCCAAAGAAAGATTCAGCTTTTTTCAGTTTATCAACCTGACCATGTATAGTGTGGACATGAAAAATGAGCAGCATTTTCAGATCTCCTATACATAGTATACTGACCACAATGTAAAGGAAGAAAAAGATTGGGTGAGCTGCAAAGTGAAAAAGAGGGTGAGTTGCTTAAAACAAAATTTACATAAACAAGCATTAAATAGCGCAGGGAAAAAACAAAAGTCACAAAGCTGATAGTGACCAACAGCAATTCTGTTTTGCTGACAGTGGTTTTAATTGATGAAAACAATATAAAGCAAGGGCCTGTAACCAACAGGAGGCAAGTGCCCTTAGACAGATCTTAAAGACAGGTTGTTGCTAGGGTAAGGAAAAATAGTGCGGAAATGGAGTGTTCTGTGAAAGAAAGGAACCTGCTAAAAACACACTGTCACACTTCTGCTTAAGGCAGTGTCTGAGTTTGATTTTGGCTAATAGAAGGAACAGCTCAACAGGACCCAAGTATTTCTTTAGAAGTCACTTGAAACTTTTAAAGCTTTCTAAATTTAAAAGAAGAAAACAACAGTAAGTTCTCTCCTCCTCACACTTCACAAGAGAGCCTCCAGCCCCAGCTCCATCAGTTTCTTGCTAATCTTTCTTTTGTGCCGTAGAAAACTGGGTGAGGTGACAGCAGCCTTCCAGTTAAAAGCTGGCCAGGATCCATCTGAGATTCCACCAAACAAGATATGGCAAACTCGCTCCTTCACAGGAAGGGCTATAATACTGACACGAAAATCCAATAACCTCCTACGATGAAACAAGTCTTGGTTTTCCTCTCCTTCTGAAGGATGACAAGGGAAGGGAGTGCCGAGGGTCAGCAAAATACTGTACAAAATAAGGGACGAACTATCCAACCTAACAGGTTCTCAGGTAGCATGGGAGACCCATCCCATATATAATATTTTAAATTTTCTGACAGAAAACCCCTTGATCTTATCACGATCTCAGATACAGCCTTGCTTTGGCTGAGAGCACATTTTCCACTGATGGAAATTCAGCTGGAAGTTTCCAATAACATCATTTTTAGGATGTATGCCAGCGCAATTTGATGTCCATGATGTCATTTGGGTTGATTTGTCCAAATGCATCAAACAAAACTGAAAACGAATCCAGCCTTCAGGAAGACGCATCAGTTGCCTCCTGTAGCTAACCCAAACCAATGCTTCCAGCAAAACCAAACCACTGTATGCCTCATGTAGTTGAGACAGTGAGTAAGGGCACTTGGAGCTCTGAAGCTTTCCCCCGGCTTCTTCATATCCTTACACATACGCTACACTGCCCTGCCAAGAACTTATTACGCTGCTCTTTGAGCCCTCATTCTCAAACCTTACAACCTTTTTTCTTATCTACTACCTGTTATCCACATAAAACTGAGCATAAAACCCCCTAACTCCTGCTCCCTCAGGGTCTGGACTGAGGATCCGTGCTTGTATGGAAATACCCGCCTCAGCCAGCCGCTGCATCCTTTCAGGTTTTAAGTAAATAACACCATTCAAAAGACAGGATGGCAATGACATCCTCATGTTTGTTTTCATTCCTCTCCAACAGCTGAGAAGAAATATTTTGCTCTGAAAGTTCAGAGAAACTAACACACATTGCTGCTAAGAAAGCTCAAAACTGTATGACAGTGAATCCATCAAGATGCACTTTGCAAACAAACATGCTTGAGACTTTGTGCCATGAACAAACACGATTTGAGGGAATCGGCTGCCTTCCTCTCATTCTCATCAAGGTTCTCTAAACTGTGAGCAATAAGCTATTAGAGACACATGTCTCTACATCACTGAATGAGCTTCTATTTTGAGAACTGCCAAGTGAGCAAACTTATCTCAGAAGAAAGATAAAAGAAACGATGCCAATAGTTTTGGGATCAGTTCAGACCAAGTTGGCAACAATCAGGTAAAGTGACAACTATTTTCATTGTTGTCTCGCTGTCCAAACCTACAGCAAACAGTGTTTCCAAGTTCCAGGCACGCTCTGAATGCTGAAGGTGACCCACGGCTGGGGCGATGCATCAAGCAGTTGCACAGACTGCAGCCTCGCACAGCAAGGATCATTTTTGTTACTACCAAATCACCATTACACGTATTTTATAAACCCGACTGCATTTGTACATGCATATGGAGATATTTTGAACACCTGCTGACTGGTCCTTCTCATTCACATAGTGCCTGCTGCAGCAAGGAAGGCCAACAGGATTAACACCTTACAGAAGGAATACATTGACTAAAGGAATAAATTAAGGTGATACTTTTAAGTTGAAATATCAGATGCAGCATTTCACTCTGCCTTTATTGAAAACCACCTCTGACATTTATAAAGCTTATAAGCTGTCAAAATTTCACTTAATGCTTCACTCAATAATGAGACATGAAGTTGCACAGTGCCTCTTCCTACACCTCAGAGCAGGAGTTTAAACAGCATGGGATTTAGATGCAAGCAGAGACATGTAATGCTTTTTTAGGCACAACCTGCACGGGGCTTGCAGATACGATATCAGATCCATACCCTTCAGGAGAGGTAGTTGTAGATCCAGCAAGATACGTTAGGTCACCTAAAACTGCACTAGGTGTTGACACCCGAGTCTCTCCCAGTAGAGTAGCCTTCTACAAAGCCACTGAGACTGCCATTAAATACTCTAAAGCGTAAACCCTGATTTCAGTTTTGCTTTTAAGATCTGAAGAGATTTCCATGAAGGCAATTAGCTGCTGCTCATAGAAAGCTTGCTGCACCTACCTGATGGTTAAAGCGAGATACCCATTTTGAAAGCATTTTGCCAGTGCCTGAAAGGTTAATCCCCGCACACGAAGGGCAGCTTGCTATAACTCTGTATTCTTTGCTATTTGCTGCGGGGACATTGTTAAGCCCAGTTGTTCTTCTTGAAGCACTGAGTCTATAACAGCAGATGGGGTTGCCACTTGCCTAGATTGGGCGGCATTAGAGTTGTGTGCAAATGGACCGCGTACAGTCCTCTGCCTGCAGTAGCAGGGAAAGAAGGGGCACAGAGGCTGAAGCAGGGAACGTCCTGAAACGAGGGAGGCTGAAAGACGCTGGCAGCTTTGAGAGTAAGGTGGCTTCCTTACTTTTGAAGGAACTGAAGTAGCAGCGTATGAAAAATACAGAACGAGGTTTGCTCTTAAGGGCAAACAGCACGAATGCGTTATTCACAGAGCGTACGAGCTCTGTGCGCGGTGCCAAGACACTCATAGCATCAGTGTACTCACGTGAAAGGCTCAAAGACCACCCATTTTAGGGTCACCAAATGCGCCTTATTTTCTCCTCCTTGGTAAACGATTACAGGACACTGGCTGCCAAGAAAGGGGTATCTCTCTTGGAGCAGTGGGCAAATGGAGGCTCTAGGTAAGGATGACCGGATCAGAGGGTAGTGGGAGCTATCCTGAGGGAAAGTAGGGAGGTTTAAGTGAAAGGGTCTAGCAGCACTGAAAAATACAAAGGAAGCCTGCTGACAGCATGTGTCGTACACAGACCTGCCCTTTCCTTACACAAGTTTCTGGCAGGGTATCTGCTTACCTTTCATCTTGCAAAGTCCTAGCTGAGGTTTGTGTGAGGTGCCCTCCCTTTTCTCTAGTTGAGAAACCGAGCAGTTTTTCTGAAGGTGCTCTGTAACTCTTCTCCTGCAAGACGGCTTATTTCCGATAGCACATAAATTTCCCTCCATCCCAGGGGCTTTGTTTAGGTGTGACTGGACTATGCAAGATCTCCGGTCAGAAAAGAAGGTTTGCATTTAAAACTGTGAAGGTAAGAGGGTATGTCAGCTTGCAGGCTCCTAAAACTTTAAACTATATTGGGATGATTGCACCAGCCTGTCAAAACAACATTTGTCAACCTTAACTAAACTTTCCGCTACTCTCTGGTCATGGAGAATTATTTTTTTTAGTTGAGTTAGTTTTGTACTTCTCCTGTGAGCACTGTTTTGAAGGCATAAACAATTACACCAATTTTACACCTGCTGTTATTCTTGGGTCCAAACAATTTCATAGCAAACGATTCTCATCAGAAATATTATTCCAGGAGTAGAGCCTCACAACAGATAGATACCTAAGTAACATCACTTTAATCTACTGGAACACCAGCTTCTGGGAGGAGAGGGGGAAGTTTTCTTACTAACAACAAATTCTAAGTGCTTTTAAATGTGTGTGTTATTCCCCATTTTACACGAAGAAACTGGAAAGATTGCTTTTCTGATATTTGACAGCATCTGCTATTGAATGCAACTGAAACAGGAGACAGATAGGGACAGAAAGGACTGTATGACAGTCCATTTGCACACAACACTAATCACTCTCGACATGTTTGTTTAGAGATCTACTTGTATACCTCAGAGCTTGGACATACACATTTTTTGAAGTCTTAAGAATAATTATTTATCCATGGCACCACAGCTACACATGTGAAGTAGCAGTCTGACCCAGTAAAATACGGATATATTTTGCTCCTCCGTATTTGTTCCAAGCCAGGCTACTCGTTGCTAGACTGCTTCGAACGAGGACGTACCCTTTCATATCCTTTTAGTTACACAAGCAGGAGTTTCTATTTCCTTGTTTATCCTCAATGAAAGGGTGAGCAGTCAAGTCAAGCATTGGGCAATGCAGCAGATGTGCACAAAGCACCCATCTGACAATGGCCAGGGTTCCCACTGAGACTTTTGAGTAGAGAATAATTGCACTTTCTTTTGGCATGAACCAAGGGTACAAAATCACATTTACGTGTGCAAGCCTTTGCCCTCTCAACATGTGTTCTCAGCTGCAGTAGAGTAGCCAGCGAAGGTCAGTTTGATTTTCAGTCCTAAAAGCAAAGAGTGATGGTTGGAATGTGGGAGATAGTAACATTTTAAAGCATAGTATTTCCTCTCCTCCAGCTGCACTTAGGTTTTCTTATTAGAGTTTGCAGGAAAAAATCTTTTAAAAATGTCACTCAATAATAAACAAGCTCAGGTTTTTCAAAACCCAGAAAGAAAAAAATAATAAGAAAAAAATCTGATATTGCACAGAATTACATTTTTATGCTCTCATTTTAAAAAAAAATATCTCAAATTGACATAGAAGTTCAGTGTGCAGTTTCAGCCTATGTGCTGTTTTCATATAATGACCCCTCTGTGGGTTTTTTGACATTACTTCCCTTTCTGATTCTCAATTCTTTCTAAGCATAAAGGACTCTCAATCTAATCTTCCATCTGTTACATTGCCCTCTTTTTCCTTTCCATTTTTTTCCTCCTTGATCGATCTTTTTTGTCTTACTTCCTTTTCCCAAACCCTGAATTCTCCAGTACCCCTTCCCATTTGGGCCTCCAGTTCTTGGCATACTTAGCTTTTTTCCATCCATTAGCAGCACAATAAATGTTACCTGAATCTCATCTCTTGAAATGAAACCGAAGTGCACCTTGATTTGCTGCATTCTGGATGAGAATTAAATTGTAAACCAAGAACCAGAAATAAAAACCATTCTGCAGACGACCATACACACAACACTCTGGAAATAACCATTCCTAACACACTGATGACACAGCAGAGAGCTCATCCTTTGAGATAAATGAGTGCTAGTTCCACATCTGAATTAGCCAGAGATCTGAAAGCAGTACTCAGAAAAAGTTAAATTTGCGTGACTAAGTTCTGCAATACCTAGTGTAAACCTAGCTCACTTACCTTAAAAATAATAGCAAGAAATAACCTGTTTCTCACACTTTCACAAATATAAACAACTGACTTTCAACTGTATGCTTAATTTTCATACTGTTTTGATTTCTTATATATTTTTGAGAAGACAGTAGCAGATATCCATTAGACTGCCAAATTTTTAAACTTTCAAGACTTAATCACACCTGATCTTATCAAAACAGTAACCTGTAGAGTGCGTATAGGTTCATACAACCCATCGAACTCAAGACAGAAAACAGATATGCTTCTTGAAAGGTAGATGAAAAGACCAATTACAGTGAAACCCCCTGACTAACCAGACTCTCTGCAAACTTCTTAAAGGGTCACAAACTAGACATTCGAGATCAATCCACCAACTTTCTGTCCTTTTACTGAAGAACACCCAACCCTTTAATAACAGGATTCTGCCTCAGCTCACCACCAGATTGATGGTACTTCATACTTCATCCAGCCTAACACTTTCTCCAGCATGAGATCCTCCCCTTGTTCTCCCTCAAAGTAACATGCTTAGTGTAGTATTTAGGTAGCAGTATACTACCCTTACCTACTTCCATCCTGTGGTGTTAATGCTGGAAATGGGTCTGCACAAATGCAACCAATGTTCAGTGAGATATGTGTCGCCATGGCTCCATTTTAAACCATTTCTAACAGAAACTGCAACTATTTTAAGCTCACTTGCAAAGAGTGTGACTTGCAGGGATGTTTAAACGATTAAGCGAGCATTTTGGAGTTTTAATCTAACAAAGCAAGTTTTGTGGAACCTTTGTTTTGTCTTTTTAAATTTTATTTTAAGAGCTTCCTCTGGTTCTTGGCACCATCATACCGATATTTGTCAGGACAGCCGTTCTGAAGTCAAAGTACACTGACCATGCACATCCGCTGCTCCCGCATCACTCGGTGCTGGCCATCCTACGGGAGTGGCAGTTTAAGGGTTAAGCAGCAGACGGCACAGACCACTGCCACCTCAGTTACTGAGCCCCAAAACAGACCTGCCCACATGGACTGAAGCCTAGTGGGCATCGCTGCCTGCCCAGCCCTGGCCACCATCACAGGCATGTGATTGTTTCCCACCAGAAGGTGGGAGATCCCTCTTTTCCTCCCCCCATCATTCTCTAAAGCTCTTTCTAGGTACAAAGGCGGGTGTTTAAGGAAAGGTTGGATGTGGTACTGAAGGACATGGTTTAGTGGTTAATAGGTGGTGGGGGCACGGTTGGACTGGATGATCCTTGAGGTCTCTTTCAACCTTAATGATTCTATGATTCTATGAAAGGCAGTAAACAGTACCTTGCTAGGCTGGCCGGGCTGCAACTGCTCCCCTAGCGTCAGACCTCAAGGATCGCAAAATTAGCTGAACTTCTCCCCCCAAACCAACTCTTGCCAGATCTGTAATTTGCCAAGTGCAAACTACTTGGCATTTACAAATCCAGGTACTGTATTTTGGTCTCATCTGGAAAAACAGGTGCAGAAACAATAGGCAGACAAACATGTTACAAAATGATCGGTCACATAATTGGGGACTGCGGGGGAAGGAGACGGATCAGCCAAACGCCAGCTGCTCGGAATAATGTGCCCTCGTGAACAGTCCAGAAGATCAGACACAGATTCATGTGGGTAAGTGTACCCTTGCATCTGTAAGATGCTTTAAGAGAGAATGAGACGTGCACTCAGACAGAAAGACAGCCGTAACCATCAAAACTCTCAGCTCCTGAAATGCATCTGGGGATTTCTGTGCTTTGACAAAAATTGCCAAGCAGGGCGTTATGAAACTGGTACGTTTATAAACTCAGGCAACGAATGAAAAAGCTCAAATGCGAGTTAGATACACCATGTATTTAAGAAAAAAACAACTCACAAAGACAGGGAAACCAAAGCTGATGGAAGCTGAACTGAAGTTGAATTAAGAGTGAACTCAAAGCTTCACAGCATGGGATGGTTTATTAGCAGCCTGAAGACAAAGGCCACAAAGCAGTTTCACTCCCTTAGAGAGAGGAGCCCTATTATGGAGCCTTTCAACTCCCCAAGAATTGCCTTTTAACTCTCCCTCCACAGTAGGACAAACAGGGGAAAGAAATTAGTCTTGGATGATGTTAGCTGTTTTGTAACTTGTAGTGCTAGTCCCACAGGAGCTCTTCTGACTCCTGTCAGATTTATCCTCTTGGCATTCAAAATGGATTAACCTGAGGTATCTTTTTATAAATAAGAAAACCCAAACCAACACAACAAAACCAAACCCATAGCATTTTCTCCCTTCTCCCTGCAAAAATATGGGGATTAGTTAGATGGCAAAATGATATTTCCTGAATTTAGTAGTAATCTCTCCTTGACTGTAGCGCTACTATTAAAGGAAATGCCATATGCTAACACAGAACCTGTCCCATCAACTGCGTCACGCTATCCCCTACCTACAGCGTAAGCACATAAACCCACCCAAAAACTCCCTGCGCTTCCAGAGATCTCTGAGCCTGAAACGCTGTAACAAACGCACTCAATACACCAGTATATCCCCGTCAGCTTAAATTGTGTGTTCTTATCAAGAAGAGAGAAAGTTACAAATTTGCAAGCAATTTAAGAACACAAAGTACTCAACCATATTCTGGCTATCTGGTGCAGCTTACTGAAGAGAATTTTCTGTAGATGTGCCCAAATCCTGTCTGCCTGAAAACATCTCATCTGCAGGTCTCTTGCCATAATGACTAACATACAGCTAAGTCGTATGGCCTGTTGTCTTATAGTATTTTATTACTGTAGGGTTGTTAGGAAAAAGGCTGCCGCAGCAATGTGCTAACTTAAGCATCGGTTCAGAGCAAAAGTAATAAATATATATATTTGTTCCTGTGAGAAATGGATAAGCCATATCACGTGACGTAACTTGGGACTAACTAAATCTGCTTCATCTAGGTAGGTAGAGCTCAAAGCAGAATTTGGCCCACACCACATGGAAAAAATACATTTACTCTTGTGGAAAATAAAGCTGCATGTCAGGGGAAAAAGAAAAACCACATTACTTACTGCAGACACAGCTGCAACACGATGATCACATCAAGAACTTGTCTCTGCGCTCACAAGACAAATTTCATGATCTTGTGTCGCTGGTCACAGGCTGTGACGTCCTGCATGAGGTGCCAGGTTGCTTTAGGAATATTTTCCGTAAATGCTTCTAATAGTATAACACATTTTTCACCTGCAGGGCACCAACTAAACACCTCAAAACAACTAGGTTTTTTTGCATTGCCACAATAGATTCTGATGGAGCTGACGGGGGAAAAAAATAACCTGACACAGTGAAAAGCCTTCAGAGGCAGGGCCATCCGATCAACTTTCCAACTTCCATCACACTCCTGGTTTTATAGCATGCCTGGCACCATAGCATCTCCAAATTATAACTGTGAAAATGGCCAGTGGGGGTTTTTTCATGTGATTACCAACTGTTGGATTCATGTAACTAAAGCACTGCATGACACTCTAAGGTATCAAGGTAAGTTCTAGCAACACAATCATATCTTTCTTATTCAAAAGAGGAGCATAAATGTTTAAGTACTGAGCAAGCAAACAGTGGATTTACATCTTAACAAGAAATGCCTGGTATTTCAAACATCCAAATTTGATTTGTCTGCTGCAAGAGTCATCCTGAATCGCTATACTTCCAGCTCTAATAAAGTGGGCTAGTCTGCGGGTCTTGTCAATAGTGTTAGAAGATGGATTGCTGAAGAACAGAAATGGAAACAGCACAGAAAAATGTGAATAAGGGAAAAATGGAGAAAAAAACGCACTGGCAGGCATTAATTCACATTTAAATAGTACTGTGAGAAAGGAAGAGCTAAACTGAACTCGTCATCACAACTATTTGCATGAAAAATAATATGAATACACAAAAAGTTAAAAAAAAACATTATTACACAGTGTAAATAAAAGCTCACTCCATTTTTTGCATGAGTGCATGTGCATCCCTGTATACATTCCTATATATCCCCACACAGAGAGGACAAGCAGTCAGACGAGACCGTCACTTCTTTAAAGAGAGATACTACTTTCTGAGCCTCCAAAGCACACACTGCAACTGTATCGAACCTGCGAGGATTTAGGTCAAGAATACACACTAGCAAGGACTCCTCCATGATTATTGCACGATAAAATGAACAGCTTCAACAGGTCCTGTGCAGTAGTCCATGGGAGGAAGCAGGACCCCCCAGCTGCTCCCCTCCTCCCCTGCTTCTGGGTTTTGCTAGCAGGATGTGGAATTTGTTTTCCAACAGCACCTTGTCTCAGTGTCTGATTTGTCCCTGCCAATGCATCCATTCCCGCAGTTATATTCCAGCAGCCCCGCAAAACAACAAGCATCGGCTTTGCTGATTTGAAGCCCTCTTTATGCTAACCTCAAGATTCACGGTAACGATTACTGTTCAAGTCTGACACTCACAGTTCACCAGCATTTATGTATTACTTTGCTGAACACTTTTTTACAGGCATCCATACTGTTATTTGAAAGCACGGAGAATAATCTTTTTAAGTCTCTGCTGAACAGCTAAGCACATACTTCATGTTTTGATCAGGATTCATTACACTAGGCGTAGCAAAACCCTGAAAAGTGTGCTATTCATTTGGTCATGTACAAAAACAGCCTCCAAATCATCTGTATGAGAAGTGAAGAGTTTTTAAACTGCATTTCATTTCTTAAAATGTGGGGTCTTCCATTTTTATGACTTAGTATAATTGCTTCTCTCTTCAAACTGGTGATTTTGTCTAGTAATGTAGCAGTGGAACCGATCAGTTAAATGAAGCATGAACTGCAGCCTGCAGAGAGCTGGATTAAAAACTGCTGAGTTTTCAACATGATCCTTAATCAGAAAGGGTTTCTTTTAAAGGAAAGAAAATGTAAAACATAGGGGGCAGGGAGAAAAGGAGTAGGGATGGGATAATAGTGTTCTTTTTAAAATAACGATGAGTTTTAATTTTTATATAATACGTAAACTAACAGCACTGCAATTCATAAACATGTACTTCCATTAGGAATTATTAAAGACTACCATCATGGCTTAATTCTGGCTTTTTGTATGTTCATACTGCAACTTGTCACACAGGCTGCCCACAAGACTTGGGCAAGACAAATCACTGAACAGCAGTAGCGGCCTCACCCATTCTGGCTATAGTCATACCCACTCACAGACGACCCCAAGATGCTGAAACTCACAATGTGTATTTTAGTTTTGCATTGCCCTGGAATGAGTAACCTTAAAGGATCAGGAGGCATCTGTAAACTGTGGCTTTTGTGCAGATGAATAAAGTCTATTTCTCAAATAGCTGGCCGAGTGAAAAGAATGGGACAAGGAATGAAATGAAAAAAGAGAGAGAGGAAATGTCACGTTGCTTGCCCGCAAGCGCTGCCAAATGGACATACTTGGAAGGCAACCCATTTCCCCAGTTAATGCTGAGGCCATTTTCACTACTCCTGAGCTCCTTTTTCTTTTTGTTAATCCTGTGCCTTGCAAGGTTCATTAACCCTGTTTACACAGAAAGGTTGGGTCGGTCTGACATGCTAACAGAATGCATGCATATCTGCACATACACATATATACTTCAGTTTCTTTCTAACAAGCTTTCCACCGAAAAAAAAACCTGGAATGCATGTGGGTTTTTCCCCCACTTCGTATATATAAAAAAAAAAAGACCAAACAAAGAAAAAAAACTAGCAAATGTAGCACACACTTTCACAGAGAACTAAGCAGGAAGCATGAACCCAGAAGAAACTTTTCACTAATACTTGGTCCCTTCCTTCCCTAAGGTTTTAGAGAAGCAGCATGTTACTCCAAGAGAATGGCAGCTACCAATGGTCCAGAACACCACCTCATCCAAAGGGGCCCCGGAGCACAGCGTTAAAGCCAAAGACCAGCGTAACCCCAAAGCAAACACTGAACTGCAATTTGCTGGTTTACCTGGGGCTGAAAAGCGATGCTGCAGCAATTTTGAAGTTGAATGCCTCTAAACCAGTACCGGTATCTGGGCTAATGCAAAACAATGTTTTGAATATCGCTGATTTAATACAAGTATCTGAAAACCTGAGATTACATCAAACAAAATCCTGACATGGGGCTTAACAGAGAGTTTTCCCTCATGGGCTATGCTAAATCACATGTAATCCTGTAGATTAATCAGGGCACTGGGTAGGTGACTTCCACTGGGTCTGGAAGAGCTGCGTGGACAGTTTATGAGAGAACTGTGCAAAACCAGAAAGAGATGCAGCCCAAATCTCAAGAGATTTTAAATTGCAGACCTTAATACTTCTGGCTTGGGAGAAGGTGAGATCTCAGAGGTCTGCCTCTCCAGAAGCACTCTGACAAAATGAAGGGACACAAAGCAGTTCCCCAAGCAGAGAAGCATCTTTTCCTACAAGGCAGAAAGGTAGCACTGCCTTTTCCTTAAAAACAGAGCATTTTTCCTTTGATTTTCCTGACAGAATTGTCCTGTTTTTTTCGCAGAGACTAGAAGTAACCTGATCACTAGATCTATCAGCATGTCTGCGGCACTCTGTGAGCCAGTCTGGCATCACCCAAAAACCAGCCTGCAGTAGGACTGCTGCAATTAATATGCATTTGACAGAGGTATAAATGAGAGACTCCTACTGGCTTTGTTAACCAAAAATGCCGGTTTTATGAGATTTGTAGGCTCCTTCACGTGGGAAAACAAACCTACCATGATTTTACACAACCCAAGAGCTTGGTATCAGAGGTACGGCGGCACGACGTTGTACACAAAAAGCAGCGTGTGTTTTTTTGGAAGTCCCTTCCCACTGTTGATGCAATAGTTCCTGGTTATACAGTAATATATATATAGAACAACTGTGCCTAAACATTAGTACAGCAACAACCTTACTGTTTATTCACCAAGTCTCCTATGCTGAATTACCTCAGCCCAGCAAGGAGTGTATTGGTAGACTGCAAAAAGGTATTCGGAGAATCTACAGATATCCCGTTTATGACTTTGCAGTAACACTGTCATTCCTGATCTTGCCAAAGTTCACTTGAGTTTATGGGAGGAAAACTGGAGTCAAATTCTTCTTAGTCATTATGATACAGAGAGAGAGAAGAATAGGATACTGATAGGCAAATCAGGTACAATTCTGCTGCACATTAGCCTTGTTTTAATTAAGTCAGCTATGATCTCATGGCAGGATAATTTTTTAACGTTGGTGTTTAGGAGAAAGGCTTACATTGAAGGCTAGTTTGGCTGCCTTTAGTTAAGAATGTGATTCATGTGAGTGGGAGAAAACAACGCAGCAAAATCTGCATTTTTGTGTGCATTGAGAAAATAGGAGATTTGTATGCCAGAGAAAGAAACCCCAAAAAAGAGCATACATCTTTTGTTTACTTACACTGTAAGGAAATTCACTACAGGAAGTGATAGCTTGTCCCAACAGCACCATGACTAGTAATACAATACTGAGCTCTCACCGAGTATTTACGTGCCATACGCACTTGATGCTTGTTTAAACATCTCTCCGTCATCTGAATCCTGCATGTTCGTTTCACTGCTCTGAATTAGCAATAGTATACCATGCTGTACATTTACGTTTGTGAACACAAAAAATAGCTCTGATCCAGAATGTTAGGGTTTTTAAATAAAATATAACATGGTCTGAACTTCTTACCAATTACTACTGTGCATCTTTCATTCTTTACAGAAAGTCTCTTTATGGAGAAATTCTGAATACTTCGTTCTTGAGGCTCATTCATTTCTAATAAGAACAGATAATCTGATGGTTCCTCAAAACATGTGTTTTAAATTCTGAATCTTCTTACGTAATCCATTTTCAAGGCAATAACACATTTCTTCAAGCTGAACACAGTGTCCTGTAAGCTATGCAGATTTCCACTGGTAACTTATGCAAGTGAATTGGGCAAATGCATTAAGACACAGTTTGTAGTTAAGTAAAACGTGAGTGTTGAGTTTCACTGGCCTGAAACTCCTGATTGTAAACAATTTCCACGTACCTATTTAATACAGGGGAAAAAATCCCATCGTTACAAAACCCCAAGTTTTCACTATAAGGCAAACTGGATCATTTACAATATTATTCCGTCACTGATGAGACTTATAATTTCTTGTCTTGAGTTTTAAATACAACCAGATGCAGAACTGATAGGCAAAAACCCTTAAAGCAATAATCAGCTCTCTCAAGCTACTTTCTTAGTAAAGATACTCTAGAGCTGTTCAGACTACTCTCTTCGTTTCAGCAGTTGTATTGAAAATTGGTATTGTGCTGTGCGTTTTTCTCGTTTTGCATCACATTACCTGAAAAAAACCCTTGATACCCCTTCATGTAGCCTATAAGTTCCAAGACTAGCCGGGACTTAAATGTTTTTTTCAAAACAATACTTTTGATAAAAATATCTAGATTGTCCCTTAGTAACAAAGGAAACTAAGTCATGTTTTCAGAAATGACTGAAGAACTTGCTAGATTAAAGGGCTGTCTACAGATGGAATTATTTAGTAATGACTGCTCAAGAACAGCTATTCCTGAATAACTCCACGTGTAGATACACTTATTCCAGAATAAGGTTGCCTTATTTGTTTAATTCAGCCCATCAAAGCGTGTTTAAGCTAAACAGAAACAAGAGTGTCAGCACATGGAGTTATTAAAGAATTGCTGTTCCTAAATAATTCCATGTGTAGACAAGTGCTTGCGAAAACTGAGGATCAGCTCCGTTATCCCCAACCATGTTATCTCTGGTATCACAATTAACACAAGGCACTTTCTGGTACATTGCGCTGCTTCTTGCTCTCTTGCTTTCATTATTTCAGTTCAAGAGAAAAAAAAATTCAAATAAATTCAATGCTTATTGTTAAATGTGAGCTGAACAAATACAATTATATAGTTGCTCTTTTTTACGGATTGAGGAAACACTTTGGCACGTTTTGTTTTCTGAACAAACAAATCTTTAAGGATGGCACTGAATTGTTCTAAGCCAGCTCTTTATGAGGTATCAGGGACAACTGAAAGTAATTGCAATTTGGTTTTCCCGAGATGGAACTAATACGGCCAACTGCTGAATTAACATTGGATAGCCGTTCTGTTTTGTTTCAGGTAACAAAACAAAAATCTTGTTCATCTTGTTAGAGAGACTCACTACCGGGTAATCAATCACAGCGCATGCTAAAAGTCATTTTCAGCAAGGCACAAATCTGTCAAAGAGTGTAATTATTACTGAAAAATGTTCACAAATACCTATAATTATTGGACTTAACAGTAACACGTTAGGCCTGTCTGGTACACGGCGTTAGTGACCTCTAGGCTTTTACCCCTGGAGACCACAGTTCAAATCCAAAGTGGTAAGAAGTGAAAACAGATTTTGGCAGTCCTACAGCACCCAGCAGACCGAATCGTGAAACCACAACCCAGCTGTGTGTTACTGGAAGCCTGTGGTGAGGAAAGACCCCTTGCTGTGTTACCAGGGGGAGAGCAGATGCACTTCAGGGCACCCCTGAAACTCCCGCAAGCTGTGCTTGACTCTCGCCATTGTTTTTAGGGACGTTTTCCACGACTCTGTGAAGATGTGAAGTATAAAATTTTATCTTTTATACTAACCTATAATGCCTTATGTTATAAAACCAGTAGGATAGAGCCAGTGTTTTGTCTAACTGGATCATGGGTTTGTATTAGCTAAAACGAATGTACGTTCCCAAAAACATCTGTGACTTTATTCTAATTTTGTGTAAAAGCATGTGCTTACAGCTGAGAATGAACATGTGCCCATGATTTGCCCTAAATATACTTTAGTAAGAGAGAATCTCAGAAGGGAATAAGCAGTTAACAGAAGAAAAAACCTAACACTGTCATTGTTATAATAATTTTATCTGAAACTGAAATTAACTACTTTTTTTTAATGAGAAGGTTTGAAAAGCTTACAAAGTACTTAATTTTCAGATAACCAACATTATATCCTTCATATGTGACTGGATTTAAAAAAAAATAAAATTAAAAAGTGCTAGAAAAATATATGGATGGAGGGTTATTATATATAATCTCCTGTTACTGTGGCATGCACTCAGAAGCTGACAAGCACATAGTGCTCGTCCTCTGTCCTTTAGCCTTATCGTCCAGGCTTTAACTCAACGTTCGCTCACAGCTTTTGTGCCACAGCCCTGTGAACCTGAGTTCACAGAGGGGACCACTCATTCTACTCTATAAGCATTTTGTTTTCTCCGGCTCATGAATTGTGAGACCCCTTCTTTATTTGCTTCGCATTCGGCAGCCCTTATGATGAATACAGAATGATTAATAACTTCAAGGTCCTTTCCATGAGTGAATACAAATACTTTAGAAATATCAATACACTTCAAAATACTCCTACCAGCTGACTGGTACGACAACGCGCTCACTTTACAGATCAAAACTAGAAAGGCAGTGCGATTATGGCCAAAACCACCAACTAACTTTACCTGTGTAAAAGCTGATTTTTCAAAACGAAGGTACCTCTCAGTTTCCGTGATCTGATGGACCTGAGGACAGCTGCAGATACTGCAGATAATTCTACTGGAGTCAGCACCAGGACCCACTGAACACCTATGCTGAGCCCCTTGCATGTCTTTGCAGCATCTTTTTCGGTATCACCGTACCGTACATCTGCATTTTTGGTGACGAAATGAAGAATCAATTGCAGTTAGCATCACGTGACAGTTGACAGAGTCAAGTACCGCTTCCACTGATTTCAGCTGCAACTATTAATGTCAATTTTTTTTGAAATTCAGATCTTTAGATTTCACATTCCATCTCCAGAAAATGGGAGTGTTTTATATTTAAAAGAGTTCAGATCACAAAAGAATTCAGTAACAGAGACAAGATAAAGAACAGTGAATGTTCCCATGGGAACCGGAATATCAGTGTTTAACTTTTTACCCTCGCATTATCCCAACACCAAAAAAAATGAGTGTAAAAATGTTACAAAAGCCACATGTGCAATGTTTTGTTACAAAATCTGCAAACAGTGTTGGTGTTTCCAAAAGGTTAAGTAACCTTACGCTAGAAGATACCGGAAAAAACGTGATGGCATTATAAGCACTCTTTTAGGAGGCATCACATAAAGAAAGTCTCAAATAATAAGTATAGAACTAATTTTTTCTAGTTAGCATCGTGACCTAATACACGGCTTCCAAAAGCTGAGCAAACAGAAGATAAGGTACTAACTGGGAGGATTTCCACAAAATGCAAGCCTGTATTTACTTACGCGGTCTAGGCAGTCATTTAAAGTAGGCTTTTGCAGTGCAAAGTGCCATTAGGGCCCTGCTTATTTCAAAACTTTGTTAGACCCGTGCTTAGTATAAAACACCTGATACACCAGCTCTTTTACTCAGTCATTATTGTCACTGAATCCAAAAAAGATGCAGCTAAATGGTTTACAATCTTTTGAGTTTAATGAAATCTATTCACTACCAGAGACGTTTAGCATGGCTTTTAGCAGAACTGCCATTTCTGTGCTTTAAAAAATACATTTATAGCTCTCTGCTTCTGAGATCTGGGTCTGGATTTTACATTTATGATTTGTTGGGGTTTTTTTCCAGTCCAGAGCGCTTACTTTGAATGGATGCCTATAAAAACAGAGATGAATTTAGATTATCCGCCTTGTAATTATAAATCAGAACTACCTCCTGAACTTAGGCTTTGAGTAAATTCCAAGAGATAATATCTGAATAAACTGCCAAGATTTTCTTATGGCAGTATTTGAAAAAAAAAAAAAAAAGTCCATGCTAGGCAATTTTGATTTAAAAACTTCCATGGGCCACTGTGGCACATCAGTAACCAAGCCAAAGGATGCTTTGCTAACCCTGAGAAAGAAGAAAGGAAAAAAAAAAAGAAAAAAGAAAAATGAGGGTCCCTGCTTTGGTATGTTGAGTGAAGCCAGCATTAAAAATAAAACCTCAAAAAAAGCCCCACAAAAAAAGAATTTTCTGTATTTGATATGCCAGCTCTGCTAGTGAAAGCGGAAGCCTGGCTTGTCATGAAATGGAACATGCTAATTATACAAATGGAATACAAGCGAAAGAGGTAATACGTATCATCCTAAAAGGAAAAGAAAAAAAAATGTCTCAATGTCAATTTTTTTCAGGTAAGGATCTCAGACCTGGGTGTTTATAGTCAAATTCCCGCATTCATCGATCGGTATTAAAAAAGCCCAAGTAACTTAAGAGCCAACCACATATGAATCCACAGTGTGTCAGGGAAGTAACCCCCCCAACTTTTAGCTGTCAGATTATTTTTATTCAATATCTGCAGAGAGGTTTAATTACCTGACTCTACCCTCCAGGTTAGAAATCACTGCCTCCCTCATTTATTTACTGAGCAGCTCTAGGTAATACTTCCAAATTCTACACTTTGAACATCCAAACTGGTCACCCTACTGCAACAACTGGCAATACCAGACTTTTCTTGTATTGTTGGCTCTGATCTTTTATGATTCTTCATTAGTCTAAGAGCAGCTTACTACCCCACCTCTCATCCAGGAAAAAAACATCCCATTCTTGCTTCATTGCATGGAAAAGTTGATGGTACAGCTTGTTCTCAACACTCCACCCCGCCAACACATGTCTCTTCCCTTCCTTCCACTTCCAACACCACCAATGCTTATTCCGTAGCTTCCAGGGAGGAAGCTCAAAGTATTGCACTCACATTTATAATGGATAAATGTTTTTGTATTGTTTTCAGACAATATTATCTACAGTCAGTAGAAAATTGCAAAAGCATCGAAAGGAACCCAATTTTGTTAAAATACAGGACTTTCAAAGTTCAAGTTAAATGTGCAGTAAATCCAGATCTGAAAGAAATTGTTTTTAAAAGTTAACGGCGTCATGTTCATGTCACTCTTCCCCCTTTTTTACAGTCCCAATAAGCAGGCATGCTTTTCTTGTGAGCGTTACAGGTCTTGCCAGTGCAGTAAACTGAAATTAGCAGGGTACAGACATTCTGTCCTACTGGCATGTTCATATCTCTAAAAATTAGGTGTTGATTAATTTTCAGATATCAGTAGAAGTCTGATGGATTTATCCCTCAACTTAATCTACTTAAGTTCAACACTAATTCTTCAACAGGCTTCTATCAGTTCAGAAGCAGGCAATGTAAATTATTTCTAAAGAGCACTGAAAGAATGCCAGAGTGAAATGCGTATGTGAAATATTTTTTCTAACTTTGAATCTAATTCAATGTCCAAATTTTACCTTTATTCTCAAATATTCAAGGCTACACCTACCATTTGCTGTAGTTATTTCCCAATATATAACAACATTAGATTTCCCCCTCAGCTGCTACCCTTCATTGTCCCCTCCTGAACCCAAAGAAATGCCGAAATGAAAGCACGACTCACTCCCACGACTAGCAAAACTGCTTAGCATTTATATATTAAACCAGAGTCCCCTGCATTACCTCCTCTGTCAGACATGCTTTGGGTTTGTTGGGGTTCTTTTTGCATATAAAACATGCCACAAATTCTTACTTCATCTGCTACAGTATATTTATAATTTACGAGTGAACCAAACAAAAATGAACGCAAGGGTGAATTTAAAGAGTAACTATTTTTCTTCGCTATTTTTCCTCTAAGTACAACAACCACCGGATTTAGAAGCAGTTAGCCTAAGTATCACTCGAGTTCCACGGCCAAAACTAAAGGCATTATCTTTGGAGTCAATGAAGTCTGCAGCTGCTGGAATCTGGAATGGAATGCATCTTTTCATTAGGCTGGTGCCAAATTAGAAATGCCTGCTCATCCAAATGAACCATGAACGCAGTACTTTAGAAATATCTGCTCTTTGCATGTAACTCAGCATGCTAGAGAATGTGACAAGCCTCGTAACACCCCGGCTTTGGCACTTCTGAGGGAATGAAAAATGCCACTGCCAGTGTCCTTGACCGAGCGCTCGTGCTGCCGGCCTGCCCCAGAGGTGCAAAAGCAGAGGGAAACTCAGCCTCCGTGTCACAGCTCCACGCTGCTGCTCAAAACTGAATATTGGACTGTGAGATCGCTTACGTGGAGAGAAGATCCTAAAGTCCCAGATAACTGCAAACGGAGCTGAGAACCACAGCAACAGGCTGTTACCTTGCTTAACTTAAGACCGTGGAAATATGACGTGTCGCTGTACATCGCGGTACAGCCACATCTCCCTCAGGTAACACACTGAGACTCGTTTGATGCCCTGTCAGCCTAAGACTCTTATCTGCTCTTTCTCTGAGTGTGTTAGCCTGGAATCAGGGGTTGCACAAGGATTCAAGGTACCTAATTATGCCTTTTTTTTTCTTTTTTTTTTTTTCCCCCCTTCTTCCAGATAGACTAGAACTTGCTGCCTTACTAGCATTTTGTGCTAGCTGAGATTTCTCAAGCAGTGAAGGATTCAGTGAGTCCAGGCAGACAGAAACTGCAGCAACTTGCTGAAAACATAATAGGGGAGAAAATGAAATTAATCTCTTTTGTCTCTCTCTCAGCCGACGTTCAACGTATGTTATCCTTGAACATTAACAGCGTTTAATTTTAAAAGCCTCTAAGCGCAGTGATTTCAAAGACTGCGCTGTGGAGATCATTCCATGGGTTAAGTGCCCTTATGAAAAAATCTTTCTGAACTTCTGAATTAAAAAAAAAATAAAAATAATCCTTTAGTTTTTATCATGTACATCTCAGTGGATCAAAACTTGGGGGTTGTATGCTCTGGACCATATCCATGTAACTACAATAAATTAAAAATAAAAGGGTCATTTAACCCAAACTCTCTTGCACGCAATTCTGCTGATATTTTACTGATTATATCTAGACTTATTATTAAGTATTAGTCACAGAGTATGGTTAAATTTCTCTGACACTTGCACATATAAAATACTCTCATTAGCTGATGCAAGAAACTGCAAAGGCCAAAGCACGCAAACATCCATGATACAGAGTCATGGTGTTTATTATCACAAGCAGTCCCACTCTATGTCACAATTCATAATATTCATTAAAAAAGAAAGTGCTACAGTAGTGAACATTACAGCCACTTGACAACCCTCATTTGCGACAAGAAATCATCAGAGAAAGTCTGGTCTTTGAACAATCAAGTCTTTAGTGATCTTTTGTTACTGCATATATATGTATGACAACTTACACTGTGAAACCAATCTTAAAATTCGTTTTTTATTCCCAGAATGACCAAGAATCAATCGTACATGGTATACCACACCACTTAGGAGGAAAAATACAGCAAAATAAGGGCAAGGAACCTGCCAGCACTTTCAAGAGACACCTAAAAACCCCCCCAACAGTCAAACACACATTTCCCATAACTATAGTTGACAGGACTAAGACATGGCGCGGCCTTCTCTCAAGAAACAGCAGAAACCCAGCCTTGAGAGTGGTTCACGTGTCTCACATCACAGCCAGCTTAAACAGCCAACCCTGCTGATGTTTTTAGTTTACTGTAATGAGAAATTGAAGGAGAATTCAGTGTGCTCCTTTCTTTGATTTTACACACGCATATACACAGAGATAGCTGTATTCAGCAAACAGGGAATCAAAACAAGAGGCCTACGTTCCTGATGCCACCACGGAAGGCAGCTCACGCACGGCTGCACGTAACGCACCAAGCAAGCGGTTGCTGCTTGGCAAACCTCCGTTCGTTCGGCAGACCGCTGACGGCTAGCAGCAAACACTGCCGTAACTTACCTCTAATACGGAGCTTTCCATCGGTACATCAAAAGCACTTTCCGAAAAAGATGCATCACTCGCACTTCTTCAAACAGGCAACTGAAAGTTGCCCACCGCTATTTCTTAATAGCAATAACGTGCAAAACTAGCATGGCAACTGACAAAATCGTATCCTAACTGGAACCAACAAAACCACTGGATATCGCCAAAGAGAGAACATGCAAGGTGTGCAGCCACTAAGTACGGAAGAGGAAAGAGAAGCTCCAAGACAAATCTGAACAAAGAAAAAGATCAAACCCAAGTCCCCGGTTTGTTGCAGACACTGAATTTGGAGTCAGTGCACCTGCACTCCGCAGTGCCAGAGAGGACACTCTCATCGTGCCCTGTGTCACTGTCACAAGCTCCAGAGACAGCCTAGGAAACAAATATTCTCCCCATTTAGGAAGGAAGTATTTTCTAGAAGAACACATGTAAAGAAATACTGCTCCTGTTATTCCCATAGTGCTCCAATGAGCACGGAAGCATGGGAAGCTGCCCACAGCACGCAGGAGGTGCCTCCCTCCTGCACCACAATCCAGACGCACATCTCCTTCTGGTAAGCCATGACCCGTTTCAGCCATGCAGCAAAACCCAGAAATTATGCAGAAGGGTGTGCACAAACTTTCTGTTCTTAATATAAAGTCAGGCACTTCAGAATGTGCCAGAGGGTGTCTACAGCATGAGACTAAAATAAGGAAAAACAGTTATAAATTTAATTAACTCATTTTCAATTCAATATTCATGAGCCTTCAGATTTTGCTAGTTAATTATCATACAGTATTATATCATAATGACAGTTATTACACCAATAAAAGACCACATATTGCTGTTTAAATTTTAAGAGGTTAAGAAATGGACTACTTGAGGTAGGTATGTGATTTAGCAAGTTACAAATCTTAGCTTTTTTTTATTGCTGCAAAATCAACTTGAATTCAAGAGATATTTGTTCATTTATGCCAAATAAGTTTTACCCTGAGGCATAAAATTACTGTAATAGACATCATTCCAATCAACTATGAGCTATAAAGACATTAGAGAAAAGAAGTTACAGTCTATACAAATATATAACAGCTCCACTAGGCATAAAGATTAGATCCACATGCGACTTTACTAAATGCTTCAAACGTTACATCACTAATTATGTGATACTGTCACTTCTGGTAAACCACAGATGTAACATGAAAAATATTCAGCCTGGTCTCATGTAGATCTTATCTCAACGTGCAGGTTCCAAAAAAAACTGAACCAACCCTTTTGATCTCTGCGCTGTATTAGCTGTTAGCTTAAGACTGAGCTTGCTGAGCTGAGGAATTTTTGCAAGACTTGCTTCAAATCTCCACATGATAGAGGCAAGAGGTTGCACTTTAAATATGAAATGTTAACTTTCATTTAAATCACATATTGTAGCGTTTATGTAAATCATCAAGGTTAGCTTACGTTTTTGATATTAGATACAATGTCCCTTAGAGAAGTCCTTGTCTCTCTCATTCCTCTGGATTTTGCACAAACAAAAGCAAGGGTCAAGTTCAACAGCTTGCTGCCATGTAACTGTCTTAAGATTAAAATTTCTCCAAAGGTTTCAAAATTCAACAGCCACAAAAGCACCACATCAAAACGTTTTCTTGGGAAAACCCACAGGTGCAGGTAATACTGAATTAGCTGTACCTCCTCTAAATAACGATGGTCAAAACTTCATCACTTCACAGTGATGAGCAAGGTCCAGAAAGGTGGTTTTTTTCTGTTATCTTCCTCCATTTTACCAATTTTAACATACCAATGGCTACTACACAGATGTTCACAAATGTCTACAGCAGCTGCTATCGTCATGCCAGCCACCCTCTGAGACAGGACGCCATACCCTACAGATCACTAATTTGCATCTAATATGCATCTAATATACAAAAGAGTAGCTTCATCTTGGAGCCTGCTGTACCTGAACCTTCCTGAAGGAAGGATGATGGGGGAAAATGGAGTCCTGGCTTTCTCACATCTAATACCTACAGAGTGAAAATTCAGTCTCCATTGTAGCTGACAGACATTTCCCCATGAGCTCAACAGTGGTGTAAACAGGTTTTCATCCCCTTGGCCGTTGGCTATAAACACATACAGGGGAAGAACAATAAAGAGAGCCCATAAAGCAGAGTGCTAGTATTTTCTTCTACACTGGAGAATAAAGTAAACAAAATTCAACAGTTACCCTACTTGGGGTCTTCAACCCTTTTGTAAAACAAAGTGAAGAGGAATGGGGCCAGGGTGCTGGTCTGGCACTGCAGAAATTCTCCCGAGAACAGTAATCTGCAGAAGAAACAACCACGGGCAGTTTTGCAAGGCCGAGCTGATTTTTGTGAGGGATTTAATAACTGTCCTCTGCAGCAATGGGAGGAATAAACACAAGGAAAGAATAATCTCAAAAAAAAAAAAAGAGGAATAAAAAGCTGCACAACAGCAGCCAAAGCAGCAAAGAAATCAGGAAAAAAAAAGATTTATGAAGTTCCCCCTCTTCCTCTTTTGCTGCAATATACATTAATCAGGGTTCCTGTCTTTTTTTGGGGACCTTGATGAAGATGAGGTGAAACCAAATATGTTTAACGATGTCTGAAATGAGGCATGAAATTGAACCATTGTCTGATTCTGTGTTGCCTTTGCTTTCATAAGCAAGGCAGTTCTTGAAGCCTGGGTGGTACACCAGCATTCACTGGGAGACTGCTGAAGGGAAATAGATTTTTGCTGTCATATATTGTTCTTTTTCCTCTTTAAAGCTTAGCCTGACCAAGTGGTTTATAGACATCATCTGAACATGTTGCATAAATGACAAAACATACTAGTTAGGATAGGTAGGTTAAGGATGATCTTATGTCACAGTTTTATAACCTGACAGTAAAATTGGAGAAAAGAAAGAATACAAACAAGGAAAGGTTAGGAAAAACTCACCATGAAATGATCTAGAACAGAAAAATTCTAAATGCACTGGAAAATCTGGGAATTAAGTTATTTTAAACTACAGGTTTGATGCCTTTAGAATACTACTCCGATATAAAAGCTCAAACTGGGAGACTTGACACTCCAACAACTAAGTTTATATCCATTTGCCTCAAACTTGACTTGATTTTTAAAGATACTGACTGACCTGATAGGCCTGGAGCTACTCCGCAGTCATTTGTTACTAGTTTTTGTCAACCTCGATGCGGCAATAAACAGCAATATGATAGCATTAAAAGCAGGAATCGGATATGGCTCTGGATTTGGCATATTTTGCACTGGAAAAGAAAGCAACAGTTGCTATTTTAAAAAGAACTGTGGGGTAAGGGAGGTGAGGACGGAGCAAGGCGTTCACACGATGGAACAGACTTTTAGCTTTCTGCTGTGGTGGCTGCAACTGTGTGAGGGGACGGTAAGCCTTATATTAAGAACACATACATTTAAAAGAACTAAAAAAAATATTCCTTTAAAGGTTTTGTTCCCATCTTTTTTACTTTAAGAAATGCCAATCCCACTGCAGCTCACCAGCAGGAAGACTCATCTTGAGTTCTACTGCCATTTGAATCTTCTGGGGAAGCACAGGCCATACACAGGGTACGTGCAGTGTCCCTGAGTCTGATAAAGCGCACACCGGAGGGAAGGACCACCTGCACTTCTATGATTTCAGCAACCACATCACATAATTCCTCCATCAATTGACTCAGCAGCTGCGCCAGCACCAGTTCGGTTCCTGCTGTTCAAATTCTGTTGGAGGACAGCTCCAAAAGCTCACTTTCTCATAGTCAGATTTTTTCCCCTCTCTTTTCCAGCCTCAACTCATTCATGATTGGGTTGACGGTTGGACTTGATGATCTTAGAGGTCTTTTCCAACCTTAAAGATTCTATGGTTCTGTGATTCTCTGACTAGCTGACATCCATTTGTGCTTTTACTAGCAGCTCACTCCGCAAGTGTCTTCACTTTCGGTTGCTTTTTGTAGCTTTTTTAGTAACGGAACATGGCTACTGGTTGATTTTCTCCACATACTCTTCAGGTTTGAGTCCTAACACCTACAAGCACACCTCTCCTATTTCTGGCTGACAAACAGGCCAGAGGTACGTACAGTTCAGTCACTGTATAAACCACATGGGACTGATTGCTGCCCTGTTAGAAAAACAACCTGAAAAAATAGATGTGGTAGAATTTTGGATAAAAATAGCAGCAGCAATGTCAACTGTTTGAGAGTGTTTTCAAATGAGCTTTCTATCCCTGTTTAGCCACAGCACACGCATCAGGGATAAGCATCAGATCTGCAAGAAATGCATGTTACATTCACCCTGGCTTGTTTTTTTTTTAAATGTACATATTTCTGTCAACTGAGTACATAGAGATGTACTCACACATACATGTTTTAATACGAACTTTTCCTGATAGAAACTCTGCATATTTATGCATGCAAATGCAGCCAATTTTCCCATGGATCATAGCAGTTAAATTTGTAGAACTCAAGTGCTGCATGTCTGCATGCAAATGAAAGAAAAACAGAGAAACACAGCAGGAATTGGCATCTTCCATAGAAATGATGTGTTATGTGTATTAACAAATGAACAGCACACTCCCAAGGGAGTCAAAGTGCATGGATCAGAAGTTCACTTCCTTGCCAATTTATTTCAAATATTTCACTAGTTGTTCTTGCTGCAAAGAGCACACAAATACGTTTGATGTTCAATCAAGCCTCTTCAGTTTTTATACAGTTTGCATTCTACTTTTAGAAACAAAAAATATGCACTAGAGAAATAAACACAACATTAAAAATTAATTATTCCATGTTCTGTGGCAGTATAACATGCATGTGCCTTTGATTAACTGATGTAAGTTGAGTTAAATGTATCAAAAGACTATATTATGGTTGTAATTAATTCATAACAATGGATTTGAATAGTTACCCAAAGCAATGGGAGTCACAACTGCATGTAATAAAGCAATTCCAAAAGTAGTTTGCATGCATAGTTTATAAAGGTCCTAGAACTCTTTTTCTTCCTAGAACTCATATTTCTTCGATTATAAACAGCTGATGTAGGACAATATATTCAATTTTTCCAGCTATACTTCCAAAAAATATTACATTCATAGCATAAGGTGAACTAAATCATGCTATAAACACAGGCTTTGTGCATGATTTTAACAAATCATAGTCCAAAATATAGCAATGCATAAAAGGCTCAATATCCAAAAAGTTATCACAAAATTTCCCAAGCAAGTTCAGTTACACCAGCTGTCCTTAAATGACAAACCTGCTGGATTTTAGCAAGGTTTTGAGAGTCAGTGACATGTAAAATACACACAAAGCTGCCAGTGCTAAGCCTCCACTTTGCCATTGACCTCTCTTCAGAAGAGGGCTGCTCCCTAAAGGACCCGTCCTCAGTAACAGCCCGACCAAACCAGATCCACTGCACCTCAGAAGTTCATGGAAAACACCCTCTAAGGCGTCAGAACACATACATTTGCCATTGAAGCCAAAAGATGCTAAGCTCCTATGTGCAATATGATGTGAAAGTCAATATAACATTAAACTCCATATAAACGAAACCTTTCAAATGCAAGATACGTTCTCTTACCAAAGTAACATTAAAAAAAAACATGTGTGGCTGAGCAGGGGGTGGAGAGAGAGACTATATATTTTCTTGCAGCTTGTGATCCTTAAAATAAAGCAGCATAATATCAGTCACTTCTGCATCTTGTCCAAACATATAGTAAGGACCATTTGTATGTAAGGACTTTTAAAAATTTTGCTATCTATTTATGCTGATGAAGACTTTCTTCCATTAACAGTTTCTGTGAAATCAGTGTGACTTCTAGGCAGCACAAGGCACTACTTCAGCACGAGCATGGACATCCGAATGTGACCGTGCATCTCTGCTTCCTTTGAAAGTGATACAGCTAAACCACACTTCAACAGAATATCAGGTTAACACTTCAAGGGGCTCACAGAAGTGTACGGGGCAGGTCCTCAGCCAGTGAACAGATTCAAGAGCTGAGTGAAAGAGAGTCTTTTTGTTCTGTGAAAACATATATGATTTCAGAAATCGTTTCCATCCCAGAAGACGTGGGGTGGGGTGTCAAAAAAAAAAAAATCAAAAGAGGATTTTCAAATAAAAATGTAACAATGCTCCAGTTTTGGTCAAAGCATTTTAAAAGTTGGTTTTCACATTCCGAGATAGGTTAGCTTGTACTTCATTACAAAGTGTTGCCCGAACATGAAAGATCTTTTTATTTTAAAAAAAAAAAAAAAAAATGTCGGCAGGGACATTTTAACTATCTCAGATCTTTTTTTCCCTCATTTTTTTGAGTTGAGCCATAGTTCAAAACAGACTGTGTTGTAAAAGCTTTTTTGAAGATATGCCAGGTTTCTTTTTTGACAGCTCTCCCCTCTCAGAAATTCACAACAAATTGCTGACTAGTTCTAATGATTGAACTTTCCTGTAAAAATTTTCCCAAATCTATAGTTGAAGCCAATCTTCATCAAGAGTCACCCACGAGCAAGCCAAAAGCCTCAAAGTAATTTAAATGACATTCTGTGAACAGTAGGGGACCATCATCATTGCCAAGGGGAAAAGAGATGTTCTTTCCTGGAAAGTCCTGACCAAGTTTCTAAAGAGACCTTCATAACTGAGAAGTCTAGGCTTCAGACTAAGTCAAGGGGATTATCTTCTTCAGGGCTTTTTCAATGGGGAATGTGTGTTTCAAAATTATTTATGTGGTTTTCCAAATAATACATCCCCAAATTTCAAGGCTTCTGAAGAACAACATATATACAGATACTAAGGGACAACATCTCTAGGCTTTCTGATTACTGAATTGAGAGCAGCCCTCATAGAACACAAGGATGAACAGGAGATAAGTTGGTGTTATAGCTCAAAAGGATGAGAGCAATAGCGCTGTGCCTAAGCTAGTAACTCCATCTGATGCTGTTACGAAGAATGAAGAGACATCAGGGAAGCTGGAAAGAAACAGCCTAATGTTCCGCAGGGACTATATGCACAGCAAGCTAGAAAACTTCACCAGAAATAAGGCCACTATAATCAAACAACTGTACAGCAGTGCCTACTCCGAGTTAACCAGAATCTTTTAGCTCATATTATCCTGAGAATTAGGGATTCAACAGTCAACAGTTCTACTGGTCCTCCCTACAAAATACTTGCAGCAGAAAGGACACAGTGATGAACAATCCTGTTCCTGTTCATCCTTGACCATGCATGAACTCACCAGACTTGTTCAGTACTATCTACTGAATGAGGCAGGGAATTACAGGAGGGAAAGCCGTATGCCTGAGGCAAGGGTATATATTCATCCAAGGAAACTTAATTCCCACTTTACCTTTGCAACACTGAGCACAACATTTCAATACAATTTTTGGTTTACAGCCCTTAATGTGCTGTGGATGCACAAATCGATACACCTGGGATCTACTACAGACCTCCAAGTCAGCAGGACTTGATGTTCAACGTTTGCAGTAAGGAAGTGTAATTTGCGGGAAGCCTTAAACGGACTTTAAAAGATCTTGAATTTTAATTCTGGATTTGCTATTGATACTTTGATATTTTTGAAAGAACTCCTCCTGCTAGGGTGACAATATTATTGGAGTGAAGCCAGCGATGAGGCCTGCAAAACTGAAGAGAACGTGCTCTGGATTCAGTATATGCTGAATGTTGATGATAAACATCATTAAGCAGCTGTCCTACTAATTAAGTCCTGATGCTCAAAAACACAGAAAAAACTGTGCATCAATCAAACTGCTAATTATCAATGCCCAGGACCTAAAGGAGCTTTTGCTCCAGCCCTTCTACATCCCCATCCATAGCCACTGAAACTACAACAGCCTCTGGATACCGTAAAGACCTCTGGTCCCTTCCACTCCAGCCCATGAGCCCAACAATGTCCTCAACACTGTGCCTCACCAGACAGCACCATTTCTACAGATTTACATCTCTTTTCAAAAGACAACTGGTAAGAAAATAAAGGTCACCAGCAGTGGGTTAGTGTTAGAAGCAGAGTACCTTTTCTCAAGACAAGCCACCTGAGAAAGAAACAAAGCTCTTGAGCTAGAGTGCCATTGACAGAAGGTCTGTTACACTAGAGAACAGCCTGCTCACAGATTCTCTGATAAAATCCACACAGCATTTGTCAAGTATATTGTCTCTGGATACTTCATCTTGTCCAACTTGCCTGTTTCTCTTTTTGCTTGCTTATTTTTTCCCTTTTACTGTTCCATAATACAGGTTTTAGTTGCACAATTTCTTTGAAAATTGCGGGGAAGGGAGGAATCGGGTGAAGAATAACCTTTAATAGCTCATTCAGTGCTTTAATCATCCCTAACACAAGTTACATCAGGACAGCATATTTTTTTAGCAAAGTTTCTGGTACAGAGGTGCATCTTTAGAGATGGTCCCTGTGCCCAAATGAAACTCGGAGCACAAGAAGTCGCCATTCACTGTAGAGATGACCTAGCCAGCTATGCGCCTGGCTGGCATTCACAGGAGTCTCCCACAAACATTTTTCACATGCTGTTGTATGTCAGGCTAAACTCCAAGGGTGACAGAAAAGGGCTGTGATCTGGGACTCTTGATTGGCATGTGCTGAAGAAGAACGGCAGATATTTTTTGACCTAACCAAATTGTCCTAAAAAAAGTATGTCATGGTTAATGCTGTCTTCTGGTGATTTCTTACAGCTATTTGACTGAAATTACTTTTCCTTCACCATAGAAGCAAAATAATGTTTAAAGGGACTCTCACTTGAAATATCTGATACATTTCCCCCAAAATCAACTTTCTTAAAAAAACCCCCAAAACCACAAACACAAACAAGTGTTTCTTGCTCCACCACCGTCACCTCCCAGCTCCCTTGAAAAAAAAAACAACCAAAACAACAACCTTCAAACGAACCTGAAATACTGAACAAAGTAAAAAAAGGTCTCACTGGACTCAAGATAGGATGAACAATTCTACTGAGTGTAGCAGTGATTTAAAAGCCGCACTTCAAATGTCTAGAGATATATGTTGCTGTCAAACCAATTACTGAAACTTACTTGAAGCGAAATTATGCTAAATATTTTATTACTCTGTAAAGCATAGATATGCAAAATGCTACATTCTAGACTAGGACAAACTGTAATAGACCAATTCTGAAAAATGACGGGGTAGACTGAAAGACAAGTAAGTAGATGAAAGACAGCACCTTCTGTACCTGCAGTACCAGCTGAGTCACGGTGGGGATGTTGCCCTGTGCTGGTAAAGCCTTTTGCAATACCGTGAAGTTGCATTTCAGTGGAGGAGTAGGAGACTGGCATATTATTGAGGTCTGTTTGATACACATGCTATATGAACATTATTAAAGAAACTCAATCTCTGGGATCAGCTTACAGATTTTCATTACTTTTCAGAAAGAGTTTGAAATTTAAAATTTTATAAAACAAAGTGAACGGTGAAAGCAAAAAACCCCAAACCCATGTCCAACACCATAGCCCTGGGGCACTGCTGCCCACTCGTGCTATAAGGAAATACACAACTTGGTTTCTGTTGCAGATGATCTGTGATGTCCCTTCTACCCTTCTATGCTTTATTACGAAGCTGATAAATGACTCGCTAGGAACATGGTGAAAGCTTTTGGAATTCATCGTGCTATGGAAAACAAATTAGAAACTTAACTTGTTGCATGAGGGATTACCCTTCACAGCATGGCCTTTACAATGTGAAACTAATTATTACAGGGAAGATTTATGGTGTTTACAGTCAAGAATTCAGGGTCAGTTTGACCAAATTCATGTAACTTTAGACCTCAGCCCTGTCTGACTCGAAATAGAATGACAACTTCAACAAATCTAAAGATAAAAATAATGCTTTTTTTTTTTTTTTCTCTTTCTATTGAACTGCTTAGCAAGAAGCTGGGAAATAGGAGCTAAACAAGTCTAGGCTGAAGTATTTAATCTGAACATTTTTTTCTTTCTGAACAGGCAGACAACGCAGAGTGTCAGAAAAATGTGTTTTAATTTCTGTAGTTACTTTCACAGGAATCCACTAGAGGGTTAAATCCCAGAACCCACCGGGTGTTTTTATATGATCATTCAATGATCAAAATATGTGCTACTGATGTGGGAATACGATTGGCTGCATAACGAAGAGGCCAAACTGTTTATCTTAAGTGGATCATTAAAAGTGACAAGCTTATACTAATAATTATTACTGTGATAGGTTTTATTCATCATAACTTATATTAGTGTTACTGCAGGCTATCTGGAACTCTATTGTGGTGCATCAAAATAGGGTCCTAGTTATAAATTTCTTATTTATCATCAACAATGACACAGGGGCAAAGAAACAACTCTTCACTTTCAGATTCCTGAATGAGTTTGCATTAGTTTGCATGAGTATATGTATTCATTTTGAAACCAAACCATTCAACAGGTAGTTAAGCGATGCCCTTTTTATACTTTTTCATTATGCAATTATTCTAAATCAACCACCTTCAACAAAAAAATTACCTGCATGTATTATGTGTTATCCATATTAGCTGCTAATGAGAAACAGAGACATTGAGGGGACGTCCACACAGGGGTAAAAGATGCTCTGGTTTCCCCGAAGGACCCCACCCTCCTCAGAGGCAAGCGCAAGATCTCAGTACCACGCTGATGTCCAACGCAGGGGCAGGCTCCAGCAGACAAGAGAACACGGTGCCAGTGACAACAGGGAGTTGGAGCCCTGGGTCCAGAATTTAGTGCTACAAGAGAGTTGGTAGAAATGCAGTCGCTGGGAGCCTCGTACATGCAGCTACTGCTCAAACAGAAGTGCTGCCTCTGCCCCACCACACATTTTGTGTCCTGCTTTTGATGTTCGGGAATATGGTACCCTGACCCAGAAGTATCCTAGGTCTCTAAACTAATACCTGCACCTTGATCATAAAACCTCCCATGGCCCCATGAACTCAAAGTTGAAAGAATTATTATTATTTTCCTTATTACTTATGTTGAACTTCTTGTTGATTTGTATAAGATTTACTTACTGTAAGAAACATCCTTATTTATATAATTTTAACTTGTCTACTGTAATGAAATGAAATAATTTATTTTAATACACAAAAGCTCTTGCCATTTCTTAAGAAAGCTTATCAGCTATATTGCAGGTAGTTTCTACCACATAGAAAAAAAAAATCCCATATTTGGCACATTTTAGAAAAGCTGTCAAAGTTTGGTTCAATAAGCTCTTGAACGATGTATTCAGGTCCAACATATTATTTAACCCAACAGTACTCCGCACTCCTGAAATGGAAACACTATACTTCAAATGCTTTCCTAAGGGAATGGTGTTATCAAATTATTCTTGCTGTTCTCTAGAATACTCAGAGCTAAAATAGAACTGCATTTTAAATGAAACCACAGGCAAGCCATTTGTTATATATAAAAAATATATTTAAAAACCCAATAAAAATTGCAACACATGTAAGAGAAAAACCCTGCAAACTAACTTTTTTCTACTGTACACAAATTCCTTTGAAGGAACACTGTTTTGAACTTACCAGTTGAAACAAATATTTCATAGATGAAACCCCCCAGAATGGACACTCAGAAGAGTGAGGAGTTCCAACACACATTTCAAACACACTGCAGGTTCAAGAGATTCGAGACCCCCTTCCAACACACACACACACGTATTTCTCAGTTACTCAGTCTCAGAAACAAAGAGAGCAGAAGAACTAACGCTGTAAGACTTTCCAATTAAAAAAAGCTATAAATCAAAGCCTCGGTCTCATTCAAGTTTTGGCTAATTATTTGTAGAACTTATTAAGTAACACAAGCTTAGTATTCCAAAGATCTGACTCCTATTTAAAACGATCAACCCTTCCCCCTTTCCTACGCTCACATACAATTAAAATTATACTTGCAAATTTAATGTCAGTAAACCTGACAGGCCACATACTGGCTGCTCCTACTTTGCACGGCATCACACGTTTGGGTTATGAATCACCCAAGTCGGGCTGACGAACAGGCCTGCTGCTATTCACCAGAGACCCAGACACTCGGTAGCAAATTTCCTATTTGGATGGAAGGAACAATGCTGGCAGAAGTCCCAGAACCGCTCACACATACCACTAAAGGAACAATGTGACAACAGCATGGCAGGTTTATGATAAATATTTCAGAAATGTGTCTTTTAGCAAGAAAGGATTAATACAGACCTTGGGGATAAAAATATTCCCGCTAGTGTCTAGTTGGCATCTCTCTTATGCAAAATAACAAACGCAGTGCAGAGGGTAATTTCTGCTTGTTTGAATGCAAATGCATGGCTGTTAGGACCAAAATCCATTGCAATTAATTTTATGGTCTTTCACTGGGAAAGTCTGAAGAAAATTGTATCATTTAATTTATTCTTCTGAGAAGCTCATCTGTGTATACTTTTCCAGGATTTCTAATATGCACCCAGTGCCAATGAGCAGAAAGGAAAATCACCTTGATAGGAACTGGGTGAACAGTTCACCATCACCATTACATTTCAACATATGACTTGGCAGTTTTCACTAAATGGTGAACAGGGGTTATACACAAGACACTAAACCACAGAGGAACCTTGCAACAAACCCAAAACGCACACCATGCAGCTCTGTTTTGCTAGTCACCATCACGAGCTCGTGTCCCCAGGTAAATAACAAATGACTCCCTCAACAAAATACCGATAAAAGAATATTTACAACCTTCAGGTACAGTAAAACAAGCTACTGTCAAAACTGTAAGCGCTCCTGGGTGTATGGAGTGAACATTGTTTACTGCGACCCCCCTCTCTGTCAAACTTGTAATGAACAGGAGATCGTACTACTCGGGTGTACATCATAAACATTTATTTGAGTACGTATTGTTTTAAGGCAACACTGCTAGTAATGAATTTATGTTACTTCCCTGCAGGGGGAAGAAAGAAAGGTCTTTAAAGGGAAAAAAATGAGGCAAATATTTTAACATAAACTTTTGCTATACAGTGAGGTTCAAGCACTATTAGTTGATAAGACACTGAACACTGTCTACACAGTGCTCTCTATTGTTCAGAGAAATAAAATACTGTAAAGGGATTTTTGTGCTTTGGACTATTTCATGCACCACAGCTAAAGATGCCTCTTTTTTGGCTAACCCTACATAAAGTTTTAGGCTTTCAGACTGCCTTTACTAATGCAGATTCTTCGTGCACAGGAAGATTGAATTCAATTAATAAACACGTATGTATGTATAAGGCATACAAATCCAAAGGCAGTTGATATTACATTTTGAAGCTAGAGAGAAAAAAAAATACATGCTATTATAGTTAAGGATCAAGGAATACGTAAATAAAAGAGCAATATGCATTCTGTTAAAAAAAGATGAGTGATGAGAACAGGCAACACAAACCAACCGCCCTTAACATTAACCCACCATCGCAAATTCAAGACGAGACGTCTTTGATCATACAGACTTTGTTTGCATCATTCAGTACATGCAGTTTAATTCAACTGTCACCCTTAAAGAAACGTATAGAGTTCAAACATATAGGCACTTTATGTAGCATGGTGGTATCATGAACGTGCCAAAAACTGGCATTTGTTACTAAACCTGCGCAAAGCTCTTCACTGCTACTACGTGTAATTTGTCATAAGGATACCTCTTTCTTGGAAAGCGCTATTCTTTCTTGCCTGTCCTCTTCCTCCAAAAATGCTCCAATTCCTCTGCGCGACAGTAACATGTGAAATACTAAAGTTTGCACTTTTTCTAAGCCAGCTATTTCTTTTTGTACTTAACTTGTTTTTCTACAGGTGATTTTTTTTTGTAATTTCATTTTTAAATTAAATGATCAAACTTTTAATGGGAATTCCACTACCACCCTACAGGAGCTCACAACACAGAGTGAGAAGGGAGAAGTTTGACAGGAAAGCTACCGATCCAGGTCTTTACCTAAATTGACTCAGCTATCGAATCTAAGAGAGCTATGCCTATTACACTGATGATAAGCTTGATTTGTGCCCAGAACAGTAGAAGTACACCAAAAAAGAAGATAGCTAAGAGCTCTGACTTTACCACCCAGTGAAATCAAGTACTTACTAGCCCAGGCAGGGCACAAAACGGAGAAGTTGACAGAGCACGCGCCAATGTAACTGTTGACAAACTGGTTTTGCTCACCTAGACACCACTCAAACACACCTGGTGGGTCAATGGAGACATGCACAACCTCAAACCAATGAACTAACTGGTCGGTATTTTTGTATGCCTCTCAGCTGTCGACACCCAAAACGTCAAGGAAACAACATGATTTATAGCCACAGTAGAACAGCTGCTTGTAACGTTCATGAAAATACATATTAGCTATGGACATGAGTAGAGCACAGCACTGTGCAAACAGAACGTCGTTAACTTCTTGATCATACCGTTGAAGCAAGTGCTAGAATAATAAGCCATTAACCACTTTAATCTACCTTACGTTCCAAAAATAACACATATTACAACTGATCATTTTAAGTTACAAGCGTGTGTTGCAAGCACGGTATTACTGGTTCTGCTGATCTGTGCCTATACACACAGGGAAAATTCATCTTTTTGTCACATTCATTTAAATCTGGGTTATTTCCCCATCTTTTAATTAATTGGCCTGGATTTTGTCAGCATGAGATAATGAGGATTTAGTTTCTCCTAATTCAGTGATCATGTTTTCTGATAATCTTATAATCTAAAAGTAAAGTTTAAACAATGCTTTGGATTGACCCACCGACTGCTGGACAATACACGACAGCGAAGACACACACAAATGATAAAGCAATCTTCACAGCTCCGTAGATGGCACTAACCTACACTGACACGCTTGTATTTCAAAGAGGCGAGTCTTCCAGACCCTGAAATTTTCTTGTGATCAAAAATCCTATGATACATCACACACTTTGGAGAGCCAACACAAACCAGAACTTTGAGAAAAGTTCACATAGAGGGAACAACAGCAACTCCATCACCATGGTGCCATCCTGCATGGTCTCAGCAGTCCCTCCAGTTCAGTCCTGCTTTTGCTGGTAGTAGGATATAAACCCAGTGTAAGAGCTACATCATCTCTAGTAACTTCTCGTGTCAGGTGCTGATCATCCTAAGATGAACGGACTGAGTATTTGTTAGAAAGAACATACGGCAAGAAACCCTGTGCTTGTACTATGCATGAGGAAACAGGTTTGGAATGTGACTTTGAGGGTAACCATTCATATCAAAGTGATTGCTTAATTTTGCAAAATTAATCTAAAACCCTTCAGCAATAAAATGATAACACAAACCCAAAAATATTTAGGAGACATTTGGCTCTGTATGCACATGTAATCTTTTCTTCTTTAACATGAATCATGGTGAGAAAGCAGTCTCTTAATTTCTTCAAATTACTCCACTCCAAAGTGTTTGGCCACACCGAAACATAATTGTACGACATCCCAGTCACACAACCACAGCATCCAACAGCCGTGACCTAAAAGCAGGGCTGGACATTTATGGAAGACTGCCCTTTACACAGCAATTATACAGCAATTAAAGACGCAAGATCTATTCAATACAGGGGATATCAGTAGTTTTGCCTGCCCTTGTTTTGTACAATGTCCTGACAGCATCTGCAACTGACAGCAAACACAGATCTTATTGCCAGGGTTATCTACGTCAGAATTTATTTCTTTAAACTATCTCCAGTTCCAAAGTAATCTGGAATAAGGACAGAGACTTAGCGGACAGAGTGAGGAATCTATAAGATGAAGACATAAGTGAACGCGTAATTGGAAAGGCACAGGACAAGTCAGTTTGAGTTTAGCAAACAAGCATGCTGCTGATTTATGCCATATTGAAACCACTACTATCAGCCTCTAGCTGCAATTATTAATCTCTAATACTAAACCAGCTAGACTCACTGTAGTCAATGCGCTAGGAAGGAAGGGCAGTGGGATAACGAACGCCTCAATGAGAAGTGAGCATTGTTGAACTCCTGATTAGTGGTCAGTTAAGCAAACATAACAACCCTTGATGGAAGCAGTAGGTGAAGTGCTGCAATATACAGAGTACTTTGCCATTGCCCAAGACAGGGTTTTGGATACTCCAGTAACTGAAAGTCCTAAGATAAAAGCAAGACACTTTCTAAGCAGATTATTTACTGGTTAAACAAATAAAAAAGTGATATATGAAATGTAATACCGCAATTGCCCATTCACAGATTATTTTCTGTATTTCAATTTTAAAAAAAAAATGCCAAAAATATTCCTTTTATGTTTTCTGAAATCAATACCTATTTTTAAAACCACCTCTTTTGACCGGCTGGTCATGCTGTGTTTGCTGCACCCCAGTGTGCCATTTGCCCTCTTGGCTGCCGGGGCATGTTGCTGACTCATATTGAGCTGCTGTCGACCAGCACCCCCAGACCCCTTCCTACAGGGCTGCTCTCCAGCCACTCCTCTCCCAGTTCACACTTGTGCCTGGCGTTACTCCATCCCAGGTGCAGAATCTGGCATTTGGACTTGTTGAATTTCACCCCATTAATCACAGCCCAGTGCTCCAATCTATCTAGATCCCCCTGAAGGTCTCTTGTCCCTCAAGAGAGTCAACAGCACCTCCCAGTTTGGTATCATCAGCAGACTTCCTACTGGTGCATTCAGTTCCTGCATCCAGGTCCTTGACAAATAGATTGAACAGAGCTGGCTGTAGAATTGAACCCAGAGGAACACCACTGGTGACCAGTCACCAGCCAGATATAGCCCCATTCACTGCAACTCTTTGAGCTCTGCCCTTCAGCCATTTCTTCACCCAGCGCACTGTGAACCTGCTCATCCCACAGCTGGACAACTTGTTCAGAACGATGCTGTGAGGGACAGTATCAAAAGTCTTACTAAAATCCAGAAAAACTTCATATACCGCACTCCCTTCATCAACAAGGTGAGTGACCTTATCATACAAGGGTATCATAGAATTCCAGGTTGGAAGGGACTTGAAGGATCATCTCGTCAAACCTTTCTTGGCAAAAGCTCTTGTCTAGACAAAAGCACCACCCAACAAGATGGCCCAGCACCCTGTCCAGCTGAATCTTAAAGTGTCCAAGGTTGGGGAATCCATCACTTCCTTGGGGAGATCATTGCAATGGCCGATTGTTCTCCTTGTGAAAATTTTTCCTCCAGTGTCCAGTCAGAATCTCCCCAGGAGTAACTTGCACATATTACCCCATGTCTTTTCCATGTGACGTCAAACAGGACTTTCCCTTTGTGAACCCACGCTGACTATACCTAATGATTGCATTATTCTTTAAATGTCTTTCAATAGCACACAGTATGATCATCTCCATAATTTTTCCATGAACTGAGGTTAGTCTAACAGGTCTGTAGTTCCCTGGGTCTTCTCTCATACTCTTTTTGTAAATTGGAATAATGTTGGCTAGCTTCCAGTCAGCAGGGACCTCCCCAGGCTCCCAAGACCTTTGGTAGATGATCAAGAGGAGTCCTTCCGTATCATCCTCTAGCTCCTTCAGTACTCTGAGATGAATCCCATCAGGCCCCATGGACTTGTGAACATTCAGCTGATACAGCTGGTCCCTTGCAATTTCAGTGTCCACAAATGGGAAGTCACTGTCCCTGCACTCATGGTCCTCCAACGCAGGGGACCGGGCAGCTCAAGGTTTATCTGTATCAGGCTGAGGCAAAAATCACATTGAATGCCACAACTCTGTCTTCTTCCCCATTAGTCAGATGACCAGCTTTAACAAACAACAGTCCAATGTTCTCTTTGGACCACTTCTTGCTATTAACGTATTTAATAGAGCCCTTCTTGCTATCTGGAGCAACACTGAACAGTTTCAGCTCTAAATGAGCTTTGGCCTTTTGGGTCTTCTCCCTGCGTATATGAACCGTGATGACTCTGTACTCTTCCTGCAAAGCCAGATCTCACTTCCAGAAATGCCCAAAGCTAAAAGCCATTACCCGGATCCAAGAGTTAGGGAGCTATTAACATTATTGGTACAGACTAGTGTTTTTCCAGGAAGCCAAACCAGGTTGTGACATCAGCCTTCCAATTTTTTATTCTCTTCCAAACAGAACAAAACCTACAAGCCATTTGATTCTTTTTTTCCAAAATAAATCAAGCATTTCTGAAGACATTGTTCTACATAGAAGAAAGGACATTGCCGACATAAATTTTGTTCTTTGAAAGAAAATAGCAAAAGGA
The DNA here is from genome assembly GCA_013399095.1 of Psophia crepitans. Classification (NCBI taxonomy): domain Eukaryota; kingdom Metazoa; phylum Chordata; class Aves; order Gruiformes; family Psophiidae; genus Psophia; species Psophia crepitans. The sequence continues at coordinate 231,016 of VWZZ01001709.1, forward strand.
TCTGACACTACTGCACTGCCTAACTGTTGCCAGCTAAATTTAAATAAAACCTTGGCCCAAAAGTGTCAAGTCTATACATCCCCTAAACCTGGGGGAGGAGAGTTTAAGATTTGGATCCTAATTCTGCAGCACAAGCCCATCTCTAATTAAAATGAATTAGACTTAAGACGGAGAAGATAGTAAATACATAACTTAGACTCCTGTGTTGACAGCAGTCTGTGTGCCAAGTTCTTGCCGAGGGCAAATTTCTATGGTCAAACTATAAGGCTATAAAATAAGGATTTATAATAGAAGTACTTACAGATGCTTAACTACAACAGTGCTTTCAGAGACTACTATAACAAATGCCACCTTGAAAAGAAAAGGTCCACAGTCCATTCGCTGTATGGGCTGTATATACTTGCAATGCTGATTCAACCTTCCTCTGTCCAAAGAAACAACAGAGCACCACTATCACCTCTAGCGTCTCAGATGTCGTACATTCCAGGAATCCTGCAACGTTCTACTTATCAGTCAGTTTCAAGAAGCTTTCTGAAACCACTTTTTTCCATCTAAAAATAATGTACATAAAGCATGGGTATAAAACAGGTCTTGCAAAGTTAAATACCTAAATCAAGCACACACAATGATTCCAGAAGTAGTTCTGGATAAACACATAGCAAAAAGGAAAGCAAAAGCTTCAGCCAAAGACATTTCAGATTATGGAGCATAAACTTTTTATAAGTCTAATTTTGGAAGACAAAGCTTTTCATTTTGTAATGAGACACCTTGTTTATAAAAGACTAGAGCGCCAAAGGTAGTAAAAATGAGGCACTACAACCTTGAAGGTTATCTACAGCTGCCAGGAAGCTTCTAATTAAGATGAGCCATTTCAACCAGTAATCAGAAAGGACACATTAGCCTTCCATCTCCAGGACTCTTATCAGGCCCCAATTCTATCTTCCTGACTCCACAATAATCATCTCTCCCTTCTCCACCAGGGAAATAAAATTCTAGATCTGTATTAGGCATAAGGGTATATATTTTTCAAAAAGAGCCTATCCACAGCCAAAGTAAGCCAGAGATGTGGTTTCAAGAGTACTCAAACTTTGTAGAAGTTCTCCTAGAAAGCAGCCGTGAAATACGACTGCAGACACCTTTATCTACTCACATTCATGCCACACAGGGCAAAAGGGTATCTCCAAAAGCTGAGCTCCCAGGCTAGTGCCAGCCACACGTCCCTGCAACTTGCACCAGCAGGTAAGACTTGCTCATGGGTGCTAATGCAAGCACTGCGAATCCTATCCTTGTGTCCATCACTTTAGATGCGTGCGTTGGAGATTTGTCAGACCTCATGGAATCATTTCCCATTTGGCGTTCTCCTGCAGCCAGAGGTTGAACATCATACTGTTTGGGAACTGCACTTTGGTCTCATTGCCCATATACCCCTGCGTCCTAGACATATCTAGGTGGCAAGGCTGATGGTTCAAGGATATCTGCTGGATCGCCACTGAGTGATAGCAGTAGTGACAACTGTTTGGTTCACCCTTTCGTTCTACACTTCTTCTGTACCTACAGGTCAGAGATGCTGCAGAGTCTATGTACATCTCCCTAAACAGGCAATACGCCAGTCAGTCAGTTTTATGGCTTTTTTTAAGTTACCAGGCTCTTGTAAAGGGGCTACAATTCCTTTTAACATCTGGATCAAAACTAAACTGTCCAATGTGTGACTAAAAAAAAACCAAAACAACCCAAAAACCAAACATAAACTAAACCACCCCTGCTTGCAGCTTCATATGTCTTCTGTATTTCTGTCACTGTGTACATTGCTACCTTTAAACCAAACATATAGCATAGGCTACGTAACTGAGCCACAAGTGCTGTTATAAACACAGGATTGAATTTCATCACAAACTTTTACATAGCTACAATGGAAAAACACCAGGTTGATGAACACACAGATGGTATTTTGGATTTTTTTGTGGTGTTACTTTTTCTCCCAGTGAAAAAAATTATGTGGTAGTATTGTTTCTTTAACAGCACCATTATTAGACTTACAGGTACCCGAATGGTGTAAACTGCCAAGGACAGCAATGGGAATTACTTCGCTTAAGTTCCTGGAAATTTGTGTCTCCGTAACAGTCTGAATTTAAACAAAGTTAAATTTTAGTTTACAGAGCAACAGAAAAATTCCTAACAGTAACATCTATTAGACTGTGAAACAGTCTCTTAGGGAATGCACAATCACTTGAGTCAGAGAAAAACAGGCAGTCTAACATCAGGGGGAAAATACAGTAGGGCACAATCCTGCATTGGCAAGAGTATTAGCCAGGACGAGCTAAATGATTTTCTTTCTCCTTTGATTTCTGTGAAGTGTGAATTGTTCATAATGTGACTGCAGTGGAATATGTTAAAATAGAGTATTCCGGACCCCCCACATACACTGACTACCAGTTGTTCCCTTTCAGCTTTCCACAGCCTTCTTCCTACCAGATATAACAGTACCTTTTCACCAGTCCGAAAGGAACTGAGCCTTTCTGCAAGGCTGCAACGTCACCCTTTCAAAGTCTGCGCACCCTGGAGTCACTGCATCCTACCGAGGACGCGCACTTTGAACTTTTCATCAATTCTTAACACCTACTGCGTCTCTGCTTGGTCTCTTGTAGTAGGATTAACACAAGTATGTGTGACAGGAAAAGCGGCTTTGATTTGCTTGTCTTCAATTGAACGGTCAGTGCACTATTTCTGAACCGCTCAGACTGCAAACTAGCAGTGCGCTAGTTCAGAATAACCATCAGAAGTTAATTAGTTTGCAAGCAACACAGACATTTTTTGGTTGGTTTCAAGTCAACATTTGCATTAAACCTGAATTTTTATCTTTTCAAAAGAACAACAAAAAAGACAAAACCCAATAAACCTGGTTTCTCCTTCGCAATAAAAACAATCTTAATCTCCACTAAACCAGGTACGTACTGTTCATCAATGTCCTTCATGCAGATGGATTCACCGTGGTTATGAGACATTTACAGCAACAAATCGTTTATTCTATTCTGCTTGCAGAAGTGACTAAAATACTAGTTCAGAGGAGCAAAATCTCAGTTCAGGAAAATATTCAAGAATGTGCTTAATTCTAAAGCATACCAACAATCCCATTAACTTCAATTAGATTTAAGGAGATGCTTAAGTTGTTCGCTCAGTAAGGATGCCATTTGTAGTGTGTGTAACCTTAAGTATATACCTCTATGTCCTACAAAATGTACCTAAAACTTCAGAAATTTACCCAGAAGGCACAATGGTGGTAAATACTAGCAAAAAGTATGTAAAGATGCCACAGAGAAAAACTTTAAATAGAAATAAGATTTTCAAAATAAAGTCCATTCCTACTTTACTTAAAGATACTGCTTTGAAAAGCTCTTGCGGATGGAGAAAAAGTTGAGATACTGGAGGAGGCTGGAGGTGACAAGAATTTTTCATAGTCAGAGGAAAAAAACAGTAAACCAGTTCAGGTACGGTTCTCTGCCTGAGGCCACAAAATATAATTCTATTACAAAACAAATGGTAAACATCAAACATTGTTCGTCAAAGGGCACAGTAAAATAGTCCAGGACAGTTTTTTGCTTTGCTGTCAGCTCCTTCTCAGGGTTTAACATACTTTGATAATCTGTGCAATATTTTTCACCAGCAGAACATAAAAGGATAGTAAAAGTGAATATTCTACTTAAAATTAGCCAAGGGCATCAGTCATAATTTCCTATCCCGAGGCTTTCATTCTACAGTCTTTAAGGAAAATTTCAATCAAATTTCTCTTAAAAGTTTACTCTAACATTTGCTAAATTAATGTTTTAACGAAAAGGTTTAAAACAAGTTCCTTTTTATCATTATCTTGATTAGCTTTTGCACATCTTTCAAATGGACAACTACATTATTTCTTCAATTGAAGTTTAATTTTACATCTTCATTCTCCAGTGCTAGCTGGACCGTTCAGCAGCTGCACTGCTTAGCAAGTGGAACGAACACTCTGTGTATGGTCAGTACTGCCGCGCAAACTTGTCATGCAACTTCGTGTTTAGCAGGCATGTATCATTTAGCAAGTTCCTCCTATAAGGAAGGTTCTTGTTTTGGGAAAAAAAACAACACAAAACATTAAAAAATAAATAAGAAAACCAGCCTTGAACACTTCCAGGGATGGGGCCTCCAGAGCTTCTCTGGACAACCTGTTCCAGTGCCTCACCACCCGCACAGTAAAGAATTTCTTCCTCATATCTAATCTAAATCTCCCCTCTTTCAGTTTAAACCCATTACCCCTTGTCCTATCACTCCCCGTCCTTGTAACCAGCCCCTCTCCATCTTTCTTAGGTACCGGAAGGCCGCCATTAGGTCTCCCTGGAGCCTTCTCTTCTCCAGCACTGTTCATTATCACACGGTGGCTGTTGGGTTGTTTTCAGTACGTTCAAATTCAACCCCGGCTTCGGTCCTTAAGTAATTCACAGCACATTGCTTTCATGACAGTTTAAAAAACGCAATCACGCGCACACAGGACCTGTTCAGATTAGCACCGTTTCCACTGCAGCAGTGCCCGAGACCCTCGGACAAGCACTACGTTTTGATTATGCCATCCACGCACTGTACAAAGCGGTGGATGCCCCGGCACATAAGGTTACAGTTCAGGACAAATCCTGGAAACAAAACAACGCTGAAAACTGTGGATAAAAATCTAAGGCCTGCTCAGATTTCTGGCAAAACCCCCGCCGACTTCCATGGAGCCAGGAACTACCCACCTCCTATCTCACGACAAAGGAATGCTATCACTGAATATGAATTTAAATGTTGCCTGCCTTGCCGTGGCCATTTTAGTGCAGCAAGCGAAATACACACGGCTGCTTCGCAGCACCGAGCTACCAACTCCCAGGGCTGCCCGATCTGCCGAGGCCACTGATGCTGCTGAACTAAACCCAAGGTAAACAAGCATCAGCCAGACTCCTCTTCTCTCCTTCCCTTCCCTGAGTGCTCTGTTCAAAACACTGGGGGAAGGAGAGGGGGAGGAGACAAAGATTATGTTCCAAATAAAAATAAATGCAGTTGTTCCCAAACCAGTCTCCAGTTGCCATTTGGTGCCTTCTCAGAGCCACAATAGAGGTTGTCACTGCTTGGACTGCCAGCTCAGAAGGGTTCAAGGACAGGAATATACAGGTTACACAGCTGACACACAAGGCTGAGGGTAGGACGCCTGCACCATCCACCTGCACTCGGAATTTCCTGAGCATCTTTTAATTAAATTACATTAATGAACTAAAAGAAGAAAAGCTGAGAAGAGGGAGAAACAAAGAAAAGAGAGTCAAAAACATACCCACCAATGGGGAAGAACAAAAAAGGAATTACAAATTATTTACACACTTTATTTTTTTTAAGAATGCATTGGTAAAAAATATTCTAAGAGCTCTTAAAGCTATTTTATTTTAAAAAAAGCAGTCTCTGTTAAATACAGTATTTCTCAATGGAATAGCTTCTACCAGATTTCACTCTATCATGTAATACTGATCATCTCATTCCTGGTCCAAGACTGCTGACTTCCCATCAGAATTTACCACCAGGATTATAACCTTTAGGAACTGCAGAAATAATTGTACAATAAATAACGGTCAATGAATCAGGCATGACTTCACTGCTGAATTATCACAGAATCATAGAATTGTTTAGGTTGGAAAAGACCTTTAAGATCATTGAGTTCAACCATAAACCTCACACTGCCAAGTCCACCACGAAACCATGCCCCTAAGCACCACATCTACACGGCTTTTCAATATCTCCAGGAATGGTGAGTCAACCACTTCCCTGGGCAGCCTGTTCCAGTGATTGATAACCCTTTCGGTGAAGAAATTTTTCCTCGTATCCAATCTAAACTTTCCCGGCATATCTTGGGGCATTTTCTCTTGTCCTATCACTCATTATCTAGGAAGAGAGACCAACACCCACCTCACCACAACCTCCTTTCAGGTAGTTGTAGGGAGTGATAAGGTCTCCCCTCAGCCTCCCCTTCTCCAGACTAAACAACCCCAGTTCCCTCAGCCGCTCCTCGTAAGACTTGTGCTCCAGATCTTTCACCAGCTTCATTGCCCTTCTCTGGACATACTTCACCACCTCAATATTCTTCTTGTAGTGAGGGGCCCAAAACTGGGCACAGTACTTGAGGTGTGGCCTCACCAGTGCTGAGTAAAAGGGGACAATCACTGCCCTGGTCCTGCTGGCCACACTGTTCCTGATACAAGCCAGGATGCTGTTGGCCACCTTCGCCTCCTGGGCACACTGCTGGCTCATATTCAGCTGGCTGTCAACCAACATTCCCAGGTCCTTTTNTCCAGACCATTGATAAAGATATTAAAGAGAACTGGCCTCAGTACTGAACCCTGGGGCACACCACTTATGACCAGCTGCCAACTGGTTTTAACTCTATTCACCACAAATCCTTGGGCCCAGCCACCTGCCCATCCAAGCCATGAGGAGCCAGTTTCTCCAGGAGAATGCCATGTTAAACACATCAAAAGCATTACTAAAGTCTAGGTAAACAATATCCATAGCTTTTCCCTCATACACTAAGGGGGTCACCTTGTCATAGAAGGGTATCACGTTAGCCAAGCAGGACCTGCCTTTCACAAACCCATGCTGACTGGGCCTGATCACTTGGTTGTGCTGTGCATGCTGTGTGATGGCACTCAAGATGATCTGCTCCATGACTTCACCCCAGCACTGCGGTCGTACCAACAGGCCTATGCAGCTTCCCTGACAGTTGCCTACACTCACAGAACCTTAGAGATTAGAAGGTTTAGCAATAGAGTTGCCCAGGTGGCCAAGAAGTGTCATTGGTAGTGGAAGACACACTTGGGAAATTAAAAAGCTTTCAGGCCATTATTTTAGTTCGTTTCAAATCCCAGACAAAGGAATGGAAAAGGTGGCAACTTTTCCCTCTGAAAAACATGTTTCTTACATTTTGTTATCAAACTCCAAAGAGGAGGTACAACATTTATAGTAAAATTTCTTTCAAGGCCACAATGCCTTCAAGAAATGCAATGAAAACTGACAGCATTGTGGCTCTGAACTTTGTAAAGGAAGCTCTATGGTTACCCAGTGAAAGACGAAAAAAAGGAATTGATTTGGTGAACATGTCGATATGCAGTTCCACATAGTTCTGATTTCCCACACAATGTTCCTATTGTTGAGCTAGCGCTTCAGCCAGAGCTGATGGCACAAGGTACAGCTACACATGCACACAAACAAAAACATAAACACACCAATTAATTATCATGAATTCTTTAGAAACAATCATCACTCAGCAGCACCAATACACAAATGCCCCACCTGAAATGCAAGTTGCCAAGTGGCTTTACTTTCTTCATAGCTCCATATAAAAGAGTAAACGACATTACTTTTGGGAAAGATTTTAAAAAGAATTGGGTGATAATTTATTAAGTGTTTCGACTACTGTTTTTCTCTTCTGTGAACTTGGTTTTGGCTGGTCTGCAGTGGTAGGCAGTGAGGGGAAACCAGCTGAACACTGACCGATTTGAAAGTTTGCATCTGTAAAATTCTGAAAGCGCCTGAGGGAGAGGTGATAATTCAGTACCTTATAATAGCAGGCAGCATAGAGATCAAAGAGAAGGAAGACTTGTCTGAAACTACGACTGCTTGCCTGTGTGAGGTACTAGTAAAAGTAAGGTATTTTTGATGCCTAAGGAAGACTGAACTGCAGCCCTTCCACGTTTTGTGCTGTTCTGGGCTTTGTTGCAGCCACACTGCAGTAAGAGCCTCCTGCTGAAAAACTGTCTTTTATCAAAGTTTGGCGTAGGTGCGATGGCTAGACATTGCTACACTTGCACAGTCTTTTAATTGAAAATATAGTTTTGCATATAATTATAAGTTGGGGCTTTTTTCCCAGCATACAAAGACAGAAGCTAGGAAATAATGGAAACTCAAGTACCTTGTGGTACAAGTAAAGATCGTCTCACTGTGCAACACAGAAATGGGTTGCTATACACCAAATCAGCATATGGACTAAAGTCCCACTACTGAACGTTGACTTTTTCTAAAAAGGCAAAGCAGACTATTTCACAAATTCCATGTTCCATTTGGGTAGGTTTTTTGCTGATATTTTGTTAATTATGCCAGACTGCAAGCCTTGGAATGTGATTTTGTACGTCTCTGGGAAGACTCTGGAGGCTGGCTGACCTGTACACCAACACACTACTTCTTTCTGTAAAGCTAAGACAATCGCATGTCTAGTACTGCACGTGTTTCTCCCAGTGCTACTGAAAACTTCGTTCCGCAGGTTTTTCAAGACATGCGATTGCCAGCAAGTGGCTAGACTTCAGCTTTCCACCTACATCCTGTCACAACAACACGTGATCCAACCCAAAGGCAGGCATTTCTTGAAATCAGAGAAACATATTGAGGTAGAACACAGAGGGTTTGGGATGCCTCGAGGCTCACTCTCCTTTTCTCACATCTCGTCGGATTGCACAACGGTGCTGTTAGGATGGGCAGATCTTGGAATGATCCGGGGTGTCACACAGATGTGAAAAGGGCTTAATTCATGTGCCTTAATTCATGCCCAACTTGTTATAGACTCAATAGGAAAAACAGCATTTCCTTATCCATAAGCTACAAATCACTTGATGCTCCAAAAAACATTTAAGATAGCGGTTAAATCCTGCCCAAGTCAATAGCTGCCTAACATCCACTTCAAGGAAGCAGGTCAAAGAATTTTGCTGACCTACAGCTTTGGAAGACAATGCAAGGCCCACTGAATTCCACTGGCATGAACTCAGCAAGTGAAAAATAAAACAAGAAAAAAAATTTCCTCCCAAAAAAATAAATGAAAGTATGACAGAGGCAGAAGAGCGACATCATCACATATTGGTGCCAATTATGGCCTGGGTGCTAAAATGACTACTCTACTAAAAACAGCTATGAAAAAGCGATACCACGTTATATTGATATGTTGGGAAAAATAATGCAAAATAATCCTATATCAAGACATCCAGTGATGTTACTGACAGTTAAACCATTTGCAATTCAGATTACACCACCAGCTCAAGGTTCCGTGCAAGTAAAGAGATAGTTTATCTAGGAAAAAGCATTTACTCATTAATGTGCTTATAAACAGGTTCTGTTAAAAAGCATTTCTTATTCTTCCCCAGACTTCGATATGTATGCTGAAGCAAGATCGCACGTTTCAGATCAGTAAGGCTTTTTTCTTACCCCTCTTTTTTCTTTCAAAGATGCTGATTAATCTAAATTACTACATATCAGACTTTTTATTTGTGAATGTTTTCAAGCCAGTGCCTGCCTTACATCTGCATTCCCACTTAATATATAAATATTACCACAGAAAACACTTTGTATATAAAGCACTGAAAAACATATCACACAGAGAAGAATAGCCTGTGTTGTATATGTATGGCAGACAAACAAAATTCCATGGAAAAACACACACTGTAAACATCAATGCCTTCCCATTGAGGACAGCTGCTGTAACACAATCCAGGGTGCCTGCTGCCAGGATTTTCCACATGAGTGCACCTTCTTTTAACCGCTGCTCAAACCCTGGCTGAAAGAGGAGCTGCTAGACTGAACATGTGTCTGCACTCGGACGACAAACACACGGCACAGCAGTGGAATGCAGAGCAAACCTTGGGATTTGCACGGGAAACGAGCTACCTGCTGCCTACCTTTGGGTCGCGTTCACAAACGCTTCTGCTCTGGCTTTCAGAAACGTATTTTATGCTTCCCGATGAGAAGTAAGGGTGCGGGTTTGTGAGAATACAGGCAGCCAGAGAGATCTGAAGTAGAAACGGTCAATAAATTAATCACAATTTATAACAACAGTATGAAATACATATCTTCCATTGATTGCATTGGAAGCTGAGAGGAAAGATAACCCCACTGGAGACACATTAATTTTCTTAAAGAAAATGGATATTGGCAGAAAACTTCAGAGACAGAAAATGCTGGGGGGAGGAGGTGAGAATAGGTCACTGTAGAGAATCTGTTTGTAGTATTAACAAACTACAAAACCAGTTGCAGATTAGATAGCAAACAGAATCAGGTTCCCCTGCACAAAAGGCACCTCAGCTGCCAAAAGTACAAGAGCAATTAAGGAGCACAAATCAGCTTAAAAGCAGAGGGGAATAAATGGTGTCGAAAAAGGGAAGTGCTCACTTGAATTAATGAGTTTGTAAATGAACATACACATTTTTACATACACACACCCACAGCCTTCCAACGCCGTCAGGGTAAAGCACCCTCACTGGGCGTACACCAGGCTGAGGGGTCTGCTCGACACTGGGCTCGGGTGATCTCCAGTCTTCCCAGCTGAAAGGGCTGAGGTGCTGGGTTGTTCCCTTTGCTGCATGCTTTCTGCTACAAGGCTGCAAAAATGGAAGCCTTTTACCCAGGTATCCTAGGCAGCAAAAAACTCACTGTCCATTCTTGACATTTCTTGTCAGTCAAGCTCACAAACATTCTAGATTTAAAATTCCAGATATGTACCAGGCAAATCAAACACAAAAATCATAGTGAAAGTTGTTTTAACTAGTGAAATAATACAGGTTTCCTTTTTCTCTGTGCTTCTTCAGTATCCTTTAGTCTATTTTGTGCGTAGATAAGAATCCTCCAGGAAGCCAGAACCCTCGTCCCTCTCCAAAGCCATCAACTGATCTGGTTCCCTCTCTCTGGGTGGTGAAAGGAAACAAAGATAGAGGATGTACGTGTGTGCGAGAAACACAATGTACAGACGAAGAGAGAATGTAACAAAAATGTTGAAGCTTCAAGGATTTACGCAAACACCTTGAATTTTTTACCTGTATTCCTAGCTTTACAGAAGAGCTTGAAACTGCGTAGCCTAAGCATTAAGAGTTAAAAAGAGATGCCAGTGCTTCCTTAAGTCCCGTGATTCAGCAGGGTCTAACTCACAATTTATGACCTTTTCAAGGCTGGCAACGTTATGATTACTCAACCTGGCTCATAGTTGGCAGACACAGTCCAAACAAGAGAATCAGAGAATCTCAGTTCTAATCCCTGATCTTTTACAGGGACTCAGCTGGATCTGATTCAGCAACGCATGCAGGCACATGCTGTATGTTAAACAAAACGTTACCTCCGTTGAAGCTATTACGACTCAGAAAGCACCCAAAGTGCGTGCTTAACCAATTACCTAAATCAGGGTCTACATGTTCACAAGACAGCTACTCCCAAAAATTGTGTATTCTCCCTCTGGCTTAATTACCAACTCAGCTGAGTGTGTTTGGCATTTTGTGAGACGCAGGGAACGGTCACTACAAGAATTACTGTCCAATAAAATGCATGGTACAACATTTGGTTGTAGCAATAAACAAAATTATCAGTGCAGCTACCAAGGTAGAAGTAGAAAAGCACAGCCTGCCAGCTTTCTGCAATCTTACAACAACCCTTTTACTTTCACCATACCTTGCCTAAGAAAACATTTCCCAAAACTTTCAGCTCTAGCATATCTTCTGGTGATTGAACTAACCCTACTAAGTCTAGTGGCTTCAGTCTTGGCATGATTTAGTCCTACCAACTCTCAGCTTCAACAAGTGGCGGAAAAAAAAGATGAAAACAAACTGTTCACAACCTTACGAGGAGCCAGAAGGAACTCCACATCGATCTTAAGATTCTTTTGGCTATAGGTGGCATCACCACCTAGGTAGAACTAAGAAATACATCATTTGCGAGATCCATTTTAGAAATCTTGATGAAATTTCACTAAAGAAAACTAAATGGAACTATGATGTTGGACAGGAGATAAAGTGATATAACACAGAGAAGAATAAGCACAGGATATAAAGTCACAAATTCCAAATATATGAGTTGTTGAGCACACCTTGAAATACTAGAAGTCTACGCTTTCCTTTAATGTTGGAATTGCTCATGTTTCTCCCATTGACATGGTGGGGTGCGTAGTAGGCCAGTAAACACTGGTACTTTCAAAAATCAGGTACAGTTGGAGATTAAAAAGCCCCCACTATTTTGATCTCTTAGAAGATCACCTAAGAAAACGGAAGAGCCTCAAACAGTTAAACAGAAAAGTAGTAAGATGCAAGTATGTGTACGGGACAACATTTATCCTTCTGTGAAGCCACACCATTTAGAGACCAAATTCCTTTCGCATTTCACACAAAAATGTGAACCCCTGCCTATAAAGTTAAAGGGATCATGGCATGCTTTACTGTGAGGACAACCAGTGAAGTCTGCATCCCTGTAAATGAATATCCACAATATCAACCAGAGACAAGAAGGTAGCTGGCGGGGGAAAGCTCAGCATGAGCACCAAGGGTCAGACGTGGCTATGTGCAATCAGACATTTAATGAATTTCTGCAGACAGCTGCTTACATAACTGTCAAGCTGTCCGACCAGCCCTTCAAAAGCACCGAGGCATTTCCCCTTCTTTAAGGGTGGAAAAAACCCAAACATCCCACTCTGAAAGATAATAAAAGCAAAACTCATAAGCTGCAATGGTTGCAATTACTTATAATAGCTTATGACTACATGGATTAAGCTTTAATTAGTACACTGTTGCTATTTGTCTACTACTGAATGTGTGGAGAAACCAGTTCTAACCTGTCAGATATGACGGACTCATGTTTTCTAATGTTTAAAGAGTTATCGTTTGCCCTTGCCTTTTGCCAGCAGTATATTTCCACAATTAAAGGAAGTTATTTTATACTATTTTAAACAAAGGTTGAAGAAATTTGCCGTAGGAACAAACTTCCTGAGTTTCATTATCCAAAGCTTTAAAATGACTGGCAAGCTTCACTTCTGAGTCATATAAGTTAATTGATGACACCATAATCATGAGGAGTAATGCTAGTCTAGTCAGGTATTCTTTCTTCCTGGTAAATACAATCCAGGATACCCTGAGGGATTCTGCTAAGCACAGATGTAGAGAAAAGCACACAGAAAAAGAGGACAGGAACACATTTTTCAACATGTCTTTTCCCCTTATTCAACTGTCGAAGTGAACAAACGCATTGTCCAACGGGGATTATAAATGAGCCTCTGCCCAAAGTTAAAACTGAACTTCCGAAAATATACATGCTACCACTTTGCATTTCGTCCTTCAGATATCAACAACTTTTATCCTGTGGCAATGACTTACAAGAAAAAAAGGTATTTTAAAAAATCATTTAAATCTGCAAGACAGATTTATGAAATTATATACTTCGTCTTTCCAGTGAAAAGAAGGGACAAAAGGACAAAGGAATCTGGCCACTGGTTCAATGCTCACGTGGTATACACATGTATACTTACTGTAGGGCTTCACTTTATTAAATTACAGGCATCTCCCAAATTTCAAGCTCAGGTACCATCTCATCCTGTCTCCAATAAAGAAACAGCTGTATGCATACGAGAATTTACAAAACTGGGTTTCTTGGGCTTGCTGCGTGGATTGTGCCTTGTCAAACGTTAAAAATGAATGCTGACTAAAACCTTTCACCTCAGTGGAGGAACCACCTGCGAGCTTTCCCTCTTCCTCCTCTCCTACACAAGTGCTTATTTCATGAAACTGAGTAGCATTTTGACTTAATTCCTAGGAAATTAAGGTAAGAGCAGACAACCTGTTCAAAAGCTATCTGGGGATAGGTGACTGGTGACATGCAGAGAAGAGAATCACGCCGGCCTTGCTAGCTTGCAAAAAAGATGTTGATTTATGCAGCAGTGCATGCACATTTGTTTATTTTTTTCCTTGTTAACATTATCTGGCTAAGGAAGTTAAAATAAGGGAACTCATGAAAGAGAAGTCATCTGAATCTTTTTTTTTTTCCTTTCCTGACAGCAAAGTATGCCATACAAGATGAAACTAATACTCAGCCAAAAAAAAAAACCCATATAAAACAAATGCAGTCAGCCATGATAAAGAAACCATTAAAAAAAAAAAGAAAAAGAAAAAGAAAAAGAAAAAGAAAAAGAAAAAGAAAAAGAAAAAGAAAAAGAAAAAGAAAAAGAAAAAGAAAAAGAAAAAGAAAAAGAAAAAGAAAAAGAAAAAGAAAAAGAAAAAGAAAAAGAAAAAGAAAAAGAAAAAAAAAAAAAGAAAAGCAACTTTTCAAGTATCATAGTTTTCCAAGTAAAAGCCCACATTCTACAATAATGACCTCAGGTGAGACACACCAGGAGATGGCAACATAAACTTCAGGATTATCACCCATCTGAGTCACTTATACCCTGTTTACATCTAGCTGAAGGCTCAGTAGTTCCACCACTACTTACAACATTTTGTCTCATCTTTCAAGGGTTTTCCTCCTTCTATCAATAGCTTCCGGAAACCAGGGAGATTGCTGACATGCTAAGGTGACAGAATGCTACAGGTCGCCTCACTCAGCAGCAGAATACTAAAACAACTAGCGACAAGCTCTATCAGCTTTTAAATATACAATCTCCTAACAGGGTACAGGTTCCGAACTTGAAGTTAGGTAACATGCTAAGCTGCTAACTACTTTTCCTCCCTGCATTCTCCTTTGAGACCTATGTTTGAAACTTGTTTGCAAGGCTAAGTTTGAGATCTACGCTGCAAGACTTGTTCGGGATGTGTCATGACAGATTAGAATTAAAATCACTTTACTGGAAACTATAGTTCTGAAACTCTGCGCTCACGCAACATCACCTACCAGGCAAATCAAGCAGATTCAGTTTCATGTTGTGAGAAGCTGGATCTTTCAAACAAAAAACAGAAGAGGACCATGACCCAGGTAAAACACTATCGCTGTCTGGCAAATTTAAATGTTTAACGCTTCCCAGCGAGCACTGAACACAGTAATTGCACTGACTCCTCACTAATTGTATTGAACATCACCCAGCTGGCCTTCCCAGGAATGCGAAAGAGGGAAATGAGGCTTCTCAAGTGCCATCCTATCTCCCGTCCAAAACAAATTTGAAGATATCTCCTACTCAATCCCTCTCGCAGAATCAACAATCTTTAAACTCATGCCACTTTCCAACTAAAATCCTTTGTATCCAGAGTTTTTACAAGATACATTATGTTTAGATTTCCTCTTATTCCCCAGTCCTGAGGAGATACTAACAAAGTGTGGAAAGTACTGCAGTCATCTCATCTGTGACCTACCTTATCATACACATTCAGGCATATATATACACTTAACCTTTAAGAACAAAGCACTCAGTATATCATATATACACAGACATAATTTTCTTCTTTTTTTTTTTTTCCCTTCCAAAAAAGGATTGCAAATAAATCTTTTCTAAAATTCTGGCAGCCATTCTACTGGGAGCAGCATTGGTGAATCCTGTTGAAATGTAAGACTCCACTCACACCACCCTACAACCCTAATTTTGTCATCCAGTTGACTATTAACCCATGGTTGTGTAACTCAGAAGGTGGAATAACTTCTTATATTACATGACTGCCCCCTTGTGTCAAGCTAGGTCCCCTTCCTTTAGCAGAGCAATTTCTCAAAACATATCTACTTATTTCTTCTCCTAATATGAAAAAAAAAATATTAAACTAGTTTCTTGAGTATGAAACTAGAGTTCTACAGTTCTTGGAACTAAGACAAAATAAAGCGTAGGGTATGGATGATGGAAAGCTATTTGGAAAATTGTAACATATATTTCCAAAGTGATACAAACCTGTATCACTGACAGGTTTATTAATAACAAAAAGAAAAAAGCTGTTTCCCTGTCAAAGTTGTTTTCTTTACATAATCCCTTTTATCTCATAGGTCAGTTATAAAATTAATTATGTGAAATCATACAGCAAGATTGTTAGCTAACTTTAAGTTAGACATACAGCATAATTCACTAGTAGCTCTGAACACAGAAGCCTACGTCAACACGTGCAACACGCTGTACTACAAGCGGAAGATTCACAAAGATTCACACCAGAGGTCCGAGTGGGCACACAGACATATACAGGATATACGCTTACATTTAAAATTATTTGCTCAAACAAAACACCATCTTTGCCAAACACATTTGGTTTGCAAGTTCTGAGAGATTCGTAAGGGCTGTTATATTTTTCCAATGAGAATTTGGTCCCAGGTATAATTTACATATATTAACACACCGTGCACGTGTTTGGAAACTTAGAAATTATTTTAAATGTGTTACGAAATGTTATGACCTGTTCTTTAGCATAAAGAGCCAAGACAAGCGTGTGGGGTTTATGGAGGTATCAGTAACCCGTGTGGCACCTGTGAAGTGCTAAACAGGGCTCTGGCCTCAGGCCAGATAGGAGACTGCTGCCATCAAGGAAACATAGACAGATTTTTATGCTCTTTTTGCCTTTTTTTTTTTTAAAATTGTTAAGCCAAGAGGGTAAATGCCAGTGAGAACCTGTCGATGACGCTGGCAGATGGCAGGCAGGCAGAGCTAGATTAGATATTTGCCATCAATAACCAAGGGAAGAACTGGGTGCCTTTCTTAATGAGTAGACTAAAAGAAATTTAAATAAATAAATATAGAGGCCATTTGCCCAAGGAAGAGAAGACTGAATTAGAACTTTTCTCCCTTTAAAATCCAGGCTACAGCCAGAGAAAACAGCCATTTCTGTCCTGTTGGCACATAGCCTGTGGGAGCCCACACACTAGTTAGGAGCGGCAGTAGGGAAGATGAACAGGGAAGAAATAAATACTTTCCTAGCTGTAGAACTCCAATGTCTTCTCTACATAGAAGTCTGGAGGCAGGATGAAGCACTGGCACAGGGAGAAATGCTGGGCCAAGGTGTTCCACTGAACCTTGGGAAAGGGGAACACTGATGGGAGAAAGTGAAGAACTGAGTTGACCTGATGGAAGCAAGCAGCACATTCTAGTTCAGTACTGTTCAAAGCAGATCTCTCAGTTCTGTTTCAGGAAAACAAAAGCTTTTGAATAGAAAGGTAGAGGAAAAAAATTACAAAGTTAATTTCCTGGAAGTTGCTTCTTTTGAACACACAGTTCCTAGAGGAGCATAAAGTACCAAGGTGCCTATAAAGCAGCATCACAAATTTAGTATCTGAAAAATACGAAGCCATCAGGACAACCTTAATAATCTGAGTCTCTGAAATACACCGATGCCAACAGAATTAAAGGCACTGCGTTCCAAGCATAAGCGTGTCCGACGGTATCACCAAGATCAGCCAAATTTTCCCCCATATCCTCAGCTCGTTTCCTCCCTGTCACTGCCGATTTGACTATCCTTCCTGTTCACTGAAGCTTACATCCTTCAATTACTCTTTCCTCCTCCCTCCTTCCCCCACAACCCATCTGCTTTGTCACAGCATCTCCAAGACTTGTCCCCTTCCCCTCCAACCCTCAAAAAACCCAACACAAACAAACAAAACCCCCAGCTTCACCTAGGCATTTGTAATGCTCTAGCGTTTCACTGAGCTGACCAGAGGAAGTTCAGATGGGACAAGGGTAAGCCCATAATTAAGGTACAGCTTTCCAACTCATTTTACTTTCCTACTATCGAAACTCTTTCTCTTTTGTCCAGTCTCTGCGCTCGATCTGTCACTACTGCCATGTGAACTTCGAATGTTTTCTCCATCGCGTTTAACTCTGTATAACTATCCATCTCATTTCTTTACTGCATGCTTTGCTTGTTCTGCATTCTACACAAATGTCCTGCTTAATCAGAATGGACCTGAACTCAAAAGCTTGCAATTCAGATGTGGATATTCCCAGACTTCAGACTCTTGGTTTGCTTTTATCCTTCCCTCCCTTACTCTCTTCCCTCTCCTCCCTCCTCCCCGCCCTTTCAGTTCTTTCTGACACAGGGACACCTTGCATGCATTAAAAAAAAAAGTTGTTAACAAATGACAGACTCCTGCCATTCAACTATTCCTAATAAATCACACTTCTCTCAGGGTGAGTTATTATGCAAACTATAATGACTACAGTTCCATTAACAGCGATTTATATTGAACTGCCTTTTGAGAAGTTCATACCTTTAAACTGCACTTCCCTCAGAAAAAGAGGGTTTCTAGATGTACTGTGTCTTAGAATCATAGAATCCCTAAGGTTGGAAAGGGCCTCCAAGATCATCAAGTCCAACCGTCAACCTAACACCACCAGGCCTACTAAACCATGTCCTGGAGTGCCACGTCTACACATTTTTTTAATGACTCCAGGGACGGTGATTCAACCACCTCTCTGGGGAGTCTGTTCCAACACCTCACTACTCTTTCCATGAAGAAGTTTTTCCTAATATCCAACCTAAACCTCCCCTGACACAACTTGAGGCCATTCCCTCTGGTCCTGTCGCTTGTTACTTGGGAGAAGAGACCAACACCCACCTCACCACAACCTCCTTTCAGGCAGTTGTAGAAAGCGATCAGGTCTCCCCTCAGCCTCGTCTTCTCCAGACTAAACAACCCCAGTTCCCTCAGCCACTCCTCATAAGATTTGTTTTCAAGTCCCTTTACCAGTTCTGTTGCCCTTCTCTGGACACACTCCAGCAGCTCAATGTCCTAAATACGCCATTTGTGGTAACGCTACAAGGCCTACAGCATACATTATTCGCCACTTCATAATTTACAGTAAAATACCAAGAGCCTTTCAGACAAAAAGACAGAAACAATTAAGAGCTCTAATAATCTGATCCTGCTGTGTGCATCACACAATGATTTAAGATTATTCATGTGTTTCAATATGGAAGTGATTTAACATAATTTAGCAAACCTGAGACCTACACTAAGATGTAATAATGATGAATGGATGAGACGCAGCACATACACTTACAAAAACCCCCCTCAGAGTCCTGCAGAGTAAAGGAAGTATCCCTTACTCCTGAACACCTGACAGGTGCCCCCACGTGGGTGGCCAAAATACACTGCAAATAGTCTTTTTTTCAAAAAATAAAAAGATCAGGATTCTAGAATGTAACAAAGGGCGTGGATAAGAATGCATTCCCAATTAGTATTTGAAAATGTTACACAGACAGGACTGGATTAGGTTTCTAAAATAAAAAGCAGATGGACCGCGAACACTCATTAAATGCACTAAAGGACAAATACACTGTGATTGCATCCCTGGGTCATTTATTACCCCAGCAGCCATTTTAGACTCCAAGACAGCTATTCCTTGTACAGCACTTTCCATGACCACGGGTCTCAGCGCAGGCTCCACACGCACCAGCAACAAGCACAGGGCAAATCCTCTAGGACGAAGCACATACATAAATCTTTACCTTTCCTTCTAAAGAATTACACTGTTCACAAGGCCTAAATATTTCGAGGTGTTAAGTAATTAGATAAGAAGAAGGACTGGCATTTCAACTTGTTAGTGTATTTATCACAGCTAGAACATAGATGAAGTCTTATAATGTCTGTTTAACAATGCACCTGACTTATTTCACCTGCATTACTTACTCTATGGACTAGGTAATAACAAGAACTATTAAATGTTACACACTGAAAAATAGCTAAGAGTACAGGGAGGAAAGAGAAGAAAGAGGAGAAATTGATGTTTGTGCTGTTGAACTGGAATTTCTCAGTATGAGTGTGATTTTTTCTAAAACCACATGGGTACAGGAAAACAACAGCCCATTATACTGTTTATTAATTCCAGTTTGCCAAATTTTCCTCAATACTGTGCTAAGATAGAGTGGTGCTATCAAATTGAGAATTCTGTCTGTCCTTTTTCAGGGGGAACAGCATAACACCCTCAGACAGGACTCGTTTTTGTTGTTTGCATGCATACTGCCAACCACAGCAGGACTCCAAACAGAGCGGGGCTTCTGGAAACCAGTATGGTGAAAGCACACACATGTGGCAGCTCAGCATCCTAGACTTTAGGTTGGACAGGAGAGAAAAAGGATGGATTTCACCTCTGCAACCTTCCTAAGCTCCCAACACGAAGCTCTTGAACGCTTCACCTTCAACAATGGAGAGAATTTGACTCCTGGCTTGCAGACCGAGGTGGATAACAAATGCTACACACAACGCCTGTTTCTTTGGGGTTTTGACCCCAGCTGTGGTCAGCTCAGCACCGCTGCCAGCTCATGTCACTAGCAAAAGTAGAACTGACACCCCACACTGCTCTGGTGCTGTCCTGTGCGCCCCACCATCTATGGGACAGCCCAAGACAAGCTTCTGTTTTGTGTTCAAGTCAACTTTAAAATAATGGTCTGTGAGAATTTTCAAACCATTCACCACTGCCTAACCCCTGGGAAGTCCACCATACTGAACCTACAATTGAGAAGAGAAATAATCACGGGGATAATTGAAGTATGCCTCTATGTTGAAGGTTTCATCAAAGTGAACTTACTGTCAGGTGTAGACAAATGAGTAATTTCCCGATGGGAGATCTCACCAGACACAGCTCTCTGTTCACTGCCCTTCACATTCCTGAGTGTAAACTAAACTTTGGTAGTGACCACAAAACCTCTTTGGCATCCGCTGGTACTTTCCATTCATACACAGGCTGTATTGTGGATCTAGTCTGCCTGGAAGTGCCATCCCTCAAAAACACACTACACCTACAAAATGCAGTGCTCTGCTCACTTCCTCAGCTCTCTACAGGACGTTGCATCACACCAAACACCCCCTGCCTTTATTCTCAAGGCTGTAATACATGCAGACCCAAAATTCCTCAAAGATCAAGTCCCTGGGATCCCCACCACAGATCCCAATAACTCTGTTTTCAGAAAGAGTGACATTTCTGTACCAGTGACGCTTGGCTGCACAGGAGATGGGACTTGGTTGTGGGGCAGGCCCCTGACCAAAAGGACATGAAGACAGACAGACAACAACAACAGTTACCACTTTCTGATCCATTTCCCTTCTGACATTATATTTATGCACTTTACTTGTGGAGAAAAAGGGAAAAAAACTGAATACAAACACATCAGTTTTCCTTGGGAAAGACAGACATAAAGGAGTAACCGGACATAGCGATGACTAGCTGCTGTATTTACTTTCATCCCAAGAGGAACTCAGTAACCACAGAAATGGGTGTGATACAGGAATCTGAGAAAAACACAGACCAAAACACAGCCATGAGCAACAGGTCGGGTGCTTCACTTTAGTTTGTTAACAGGCTGACAACTACTGTAGGGTATTTAAGGTATTTTGTCTGCAACAATGAAAACCCTTTAGCTTTTCCCAGTTCAACTTCCTGCGGTAAAACAAAACACAGTTCTACACATGGGAATGACAGAAAGTCCCCATGTGAAATCAGAACTATTTTCAGTCCTTGCAGTCACATGAAGAAAGTAAATTTCAGCCACCAGCTCCATGACCTCCCGTGGGTGCTCTGTCCAGGGCAGGTGCCCAAGGCCAGGCGTGCTCCACTTCATGCATCCCGCACCCGGGGTGATGCGTAGAGCCCCCTGCATTACAGCTCTGGCTTGGATTTGGCAAATGTTTGAAACAAATCCTTCCATTGCAGTAGGCAAGCATTTTCCGGCGAAGCTTTGCTGCCTCGGTAGGGTGTTAAGCATCCTTGATCATGTTTTTAACTTCAGGGAAAAAAAAATAGTCAATAGAAATCAGAAACAGCAACTGCAGAAGAAACTTTTTAATGTGTCCATGCTGTAAAAGGATCTCCAGAGAAGTACAGCAAGAGCAAAATACTATATTAATTCTGAACTGGGTCTTGGGTCCATACTGGGAGCAGCATTTACTTGTGAAAAAAACCTGCAACTGCAAATATTTATCTTCGTAAAACACTGTGGAATGAAGTTAATAGGAAAAATCAACTTGTACTGATAATATGTTCGAGCAATTTTCAGATCAGTTTTACCCACAGCATGCACAGCATGCAATTTCCCAAACAATTACAGTATTGCAGCAGGTAAACTATCCCATTTACACCTGCAGGAAGTTTTTCCTTGCGTGTTAATACTGTTACAAAAAGGTATTTTCCTTCAGTATTGCTGTCCTGTTGCACTATGCAGCAATATTTAAACCAGCTGTTGATTTCCATTTTCCCAACGTAATGGACTTCACTACAGTAGATGCCCTCCCTCACAAGACCTTACTAGAAATTAAATGTTATCCAGGTATTAAAATACAAAGGTCCCTTGGGTCACACACGCTATTGGTTTTTAATACCCTAATGTTCCATGCCTGGATTTGATGGTTGAGCCTGGAATTAGATGACTAGGTGCAAAATACATCAGACAACCTATTTGCTTGGTACGCTGTGTTGGTTTCTGGCTCTGTCTACCCCAAACACATACAAATATCTGTAGCTTCGCTCACATCCACAGCCATCGTTTCACAAGTGAAACAAAACGTTTACAAATGCTAACATTTTGACCATTATTGGAATTATAAATCTGCTAAAAATGCTCATTTACTAGTCTGTACCTGCACATGAAATAAATCTCAGCGGTCAACTATGTCTCTTGGTTGGCACATAGACAGTTGGACTGGATGAATCTTGAGGTCTCTTCCAATCTTAATGATTCTATAACAATCTTGACAGGAATTCCCACAACCTTATACTGATATCAAATCGACTCTTGCTGGAGAGCCGTGATGCCAAAGCCAGGTATGTTCACTACAATGATTTAGATAGTATATATGCAGCATGTGGGGGCATACTGCTACCTGTAACATTTTAGGTATGCTATCTTAATTGTCATTTAAAAGCATTACATTTTATAACTTCATAATGAATATTTTGTTGCCATATAAGTAGGAAACTATTTTTTTCATAATATCAATAAACCATTAAACACAATTTCTATCCTGTTTATTGGATAAAATAACTCCCACCAAAAGAAGCATGCACAACTACTCAAGTTTTGAAGTTATTTTGGAAATCCACCACATCTAAACAAAAAGTAAAACTAAAATTTAACTTTTTTAAACGACAGATAAAAGTGGGACATTTTTACTGTTTCTCTCTCCTTCCCTCCCCCCCCCAAAAAAAAGTTTCTGCACTTACTATTCTGCATGGTGCTCAAAGTAAACAACGATAAAAGTTAGTAAGTGGAGAGTTGCTTGTCGTTTTTACAGCATAGGAGCCCTGTACTTCTGAATCACTAAGCAGCTGGAGTCTGGTTTAATTACTGAACATCAATCAAGATGTAAACCAGCACTTGGAGACCAAGGAATGCAACGTTCATCTGCAACACAAAAGAAATAGCTAAGCTATTTTAGCTTCTGCCTAGACGGTCTGTAGACCAGGAAAAGTCAACACACTACTCTTACACTATGTCAGTAACATAAAATAGCCAAACAGCAATTTTACGCTGTGCTTGAATTCATCAGTGACAACTTGTAGTAAGGGAGAAAAGATCATGAGAATATTGTTTCATGAAGGCTTGTAACCTTTAACTCAGAAGATATTTGTTCAGTACTACTTTCTGGCAAACAGCAGCACCAGTATATGATGGCACACCCCCTCCAATAAATAGACAGAAAGTTAAAATAAAATAAAAGGAGAGATGGAAGTTGCAAACTCTAAGTTCCGGCCTGAATTTTTCACCTGTTCACACTCTAAGTTTGTGAAACACAATTCTTTTATTGTGTTTTTGCTAATATTAAGAACACAGCACAGCAATGCTGCATTCAACTCGATGGAGCGCTGCAGCCTGTCTTTAACAAGATCAAAGGAGATCTAATTATCTAACTATCCCTTCTGGTCTTCTGATCTACAGATGTAAGCTACACACTCTATCTAATCTATGAAAAAAGCAACCACCCACCATAGCACACACAAACTTCTCCCTAAAGATAAAAGAAAGGAGTAAGCACATGGGACAGATGTTAGCCACGTTACTCATTGCACTGTCGGAAGCAGCTGAGTTACTACAGCGGGGAGGGTGAAATAAGACACTGTGAAGATCTGCCCAAGGCTTCAGCACAGCCCAGGTAATCCAGCTACACAAACGAAGACTAGAAGTAACTGGCTGCATCCTGGAACACACGGTCAGTCAGCTTCAGCCAACTCTGTAGCAGACGTTGGATGGGGAACACAGAAACTGTTTGTGTGCTGGGATCCAACACTATACATGGATACTATACAACGACAGAACAGCAGTCCTCTGCTCAGAGTTTCGAACCTAGGCGTTGGATGACAGATTAAATATATGCTGTCAGAGAGACGCACTGGCACCTGGAAATAAGGTATCACATTTGCCGCAGCACAGCGGTGGTTACGGTCCTCTTCAGGTACAGGGAAGATTTTTACAGTGATTGTGAATCAGGGCAGCCGCACATGAAAAGGCACGACACGGGTACTACTACCTCATTGCTACGGGGGAATGCCACAGCTATTCTGGCAGTGCTTCTAGCTGGTATCAATACCCATAAGGCAGAAACAAAATTCTTATAAAGTATGTCAAACATACTAAAATACTCATTTGCCTTTCCAGATTTAAGAGACAAGTTTGCTTATGTCCTCCTCTTCCACAACCACCTAACTTGAGCTACAGACAAGCTTTGCAGCTCCCTAAAACTGGGACTACCTAGCAAAAATAATTTAACTTAAATCAGAGATGCTTTGAGTCCTTTTTGATGACTGTACTACGTTGATCATTGCTTACTTAAAGGATTAGCCATATTTAGGACTGGACTGCCACAGCTCTTCTCCCCTCCCTTGCAACCTGCAATGAGAAACCAGAATGGAATGATGCCACTGAAATCAGTAGTGTCTTGTTTACCGCCGTTCTGGGGTTTTCTTCTGAAAAAGGAACTTTCCTGATTGCTTCTTCGGGGAATGTTCCCCTCCCCCCCCATCCTCAAGTGGCTCAAAGCAGCTGAACAGCTGAGAAAAATCAGATTACTGGTATGTCCAGAGTTCCAGGGTCCAATTTTATGGCCAATTTATAACAGAACCACAGGATAGAATGATGCTTTTCCATACTAAAGGGAATAATGCGGGGAATGTTCCCCTCCCCCCCCCCCCCCCCCTTTTTAGGAAGCTATTAAATCTACAGAGATTGTAAGCAGCATTTCTAAGGGAGTTTGACCGCGTACTGAAATGAGCTGAATGCAAAAGGGATGCTGCCCAGCGTACAGGAAGCACTGAAGACTTGCCCATTGCAAGTGAGGTAAATCACTGAAATATCAGCACATGACAGTAACCACAGATGTTTGAACATTAAGCTCTGGTCTTAACTCAAGCACGTTCTTACATCCAGCTGCTATCACTGCTATTCTTCTAACATGCCCTGTCATTAGTGATAAAATGGACCCCATGCAAATCATGGTTTAAGTATCGTTAGCAGCATTTCAGAGAGAATTCTTGTGGCAGCACAAGTCAGTCATTACATCTGGGCACTCGAGACTGAAGAAAAAAAAAAAATCGCTCAGACTTCAGAGCATCATTTTGGCATAGAATAGGAAGATAAAAGCAGGAATCTTTTACAATATGAGCTAGCAAGTCAAAGCAAATAGGGATTCCACTCACTGATAATCCAACAGAAGAGAGACAGTTATAAAACACATTGAGCACTCTTTGCTTTAGGCAATGGTGTCGTATCTCATGCCGACAGATTATGTGATGGTAATTAAGACATAGAAACTTAATAAAAATCTTAGAGAAAAAAATATTATTTCCAAGAAAAGGCAGTGGTTACCGCAGCACCATGGACACTGCACTCAGTGTTTACCGGCACACTTTATTTCGATTATTTCCATTATATTTCAAAGTGTCCAACAGCATTCATTTCAATCAGAGAGATCCACCTGCTATAATTCCCTCTTATTAAAAAGTACATAATCTGTTTGCTTAATTATATGATCTGTCTCGCTGCTTAACAAAGACAGGTTTATTTTTAAAAACCCCTCCACCACGAGCCTGCCATTTCCTCCTAGTGCAATGCCTGAATGGCTCTACCACACCCGAGATAGTACAAAAGAAAAAGCTGACGTCACGACACAATTTTTTGAGGATGGAAACATGCTTAGCAAAGTGCTTTTTGTTTTTAATCTAACGCTTTATTTTAGTGTAAGTCTACTGTATTAAATCTAAGATCACAGGGGTATGCCACTGCAAGAACGCCTCTGTTGAAAATTTATTGTATACGTATATCCAAAAAACCAGTCCTTAACTAATGTATTTCCATCACTGCAATGAAAAGATACGTGAAACATGTGAAAGAGAGTCATTATTAAAACATGGAGAACTATTGTTATTTTGACCATATAGACAATAACAGGATCACAAATGTGCAATGTGAACTGCTTTCGGTGAGAAAGACATTCCCTGAAGTCAGCTGGATCCACAGTACTTCTTTACACACACAAAAAAAAATTAATGAGAAGAATGTATATGAAGTAATACCATACTCACAATTTAAAGGTCAAGAATTTTGCTAGCTATTTGCATAGTTAGGGAATATATTGGTTTACGTAGTTTTATGGCAGTGAGTACTCATTTGGCATGATACTCAAGGGATTAGAATTAGGTTTGGTTGTTCAAGAGGTCTCACTGATTTCTTTAACCTTTGTGGAAAAATTGAGCTACTTTTTTATATACAAAGAGTTTAAACATTGTATCCAGAGACGAACTCTGATTTACATTTCAATTTCTGCAGTATGTTTACAATACATTTAGAGATAATATTTCCCAAAAAGATTACTCTTATTACGAAGCAGAAAGAAATACCAAACATGGATAGAGCAGAACTGATTAGACAAACCACTGTCTAATGAGCTGCTGAACTCCGAGAATGAGAAACTGTAGAAATAAGAGATATCAACTTATTTTTGATTCAGTAGAATTTCTGAAAGAGTCATGGGGGATGAGGAGCTCTAGAGGTTAGAAATATTTATACGAAGAGATATTAGATTGAGAGTTCTTCATTATGTTCTTATCGTTCTTTTTCAGCTCAAGCCCACTCACTTCTCCCTCTCCCTCCCACTTGGAGGCTGGGTTAATCCTTGGAAGCTGGGTTAATTTCTTTTTGCCACTTCAGCTCATGTTAGAATTTAAAGTTAAAAAAGGTGCTGAAATCAAACAATTACACCAAGACATGGGAAGAACCTCCTGGCAGCTGAGGGCCAGCTACAAGTAGCATTGATTTTCCACTGCTTTAAAATGCAAACGGAACAAAAGACCCCACGAGGTGGCACAGGGAACAGGAGGCAGTGTGGGAACGCACCGATTGGCGAGAAAGAGAACAGTGAGCAGTCCAAAGGAGAGGTGTGGTATTGCTACGGTCTAGTTTCCTACTCCACTTTTACAACAGAACAGACCACGAGGATCACTAAACAAACCAGCAAAGAGCCAAGTCTTCTCTCAAACACTACTCTGGGTACTGCATCTTCCAAACTGGCACAGTTCATTGTACAGGTGAGATCTCTAACAGCCAGTTACACAGATTGCTCTGCTCGAATCTACACCTTCGGCTTACACAACATCTCACGCAGAGGGAAGGGGCAGGCACTCTTCCATGCACTGCTGTCTTATCCTGTATTTCCGCACGCACCTGCTGCAAATCTGTTTTTCCTATGACGTTTTAATCACTTTCCTGTTTGAACATCAGGTCTCAAAGTGCTTCTATTATTACTGTTGTTGTTTCCTCAAAGGGGTAGCAACACATGTTTCCACAGTGTTTATTTCAAAACAGATTTAAAATACAGCCAGAAGTATGCCCTACAAAAACCAGCCGCAGCCACGTTTTTGTTATTAGACACAAAACCAGTCCTATTAAATTCAGTAGGAACCTGCAACGACATTTATAAAGAGAGAGTAACTATTGCACAAACAAGCAGGGCACCGAAATACAATTTAGAGCAGACTTCAGGCCTAGAAGCCTAACGCCCTTTGCCATAAGGGCTGAGAGACAGCATTTTCTTTCCATGACATAATGCAAGTGAGAAAACAAAAACTTAGCCTCGTTCTTTTTTTAAGCCACAACGATGCCAAGTGTTTGCCTGTCAGTAACAGTAGGTACCCCACACTTTTGCCAGATTTACATTACCTGTCAAAAGGAAATATTTTTCATACTGTCAACTAAGAGTCACTTTCCAGTTGCATGCCTCCAATTAACTGTGTAACACTTACTCATGTGTTTATGACTTTCAAAAATTCATGTTTGTTGTGGAGTCACCTTTCTGTGGTTTATGGATAAGCTAATTCATATGTTGCAATAAATACATAATTGACCAGGAAATAGTTTCGTGAATCCCAAATCAAAGCATCCTTAGATCGAGAGTTTTACATTATGCTTCCGCTTCTGACACTGTCTTCATGCCTCTGTTCCTCTGATAGAGTATGAATTGCTTTTAAGACCTGAAACTAGAGATCTTTGCACTTAATTTGACTTTTCTATACTCATTTGTTTCCATAGCTAGTGCTGTATTTTTGTTAAGTACTTGGGTTTAGACCTGCATATGGTTGCTTATTTCCTTATCAACAAATCTGGAGCAATCATACTGTACAATGGCTTTAAGGAAATAAAATGCTTCACAGGTGAGGACATCAGAACAAAATAATTCATCCTAGGTTCTCTCAGACACAGAATAACTTTCAAGCCTAAATTAAAACCACACACAGACAAGGATCTGAAACGACTAATCACTTTTATTGTAGAGAAAATTGGTGCGTGGCTTTGCACACAGAGATCTATCTATTGCACAATTCTAAATTTGACCCTTAATTCTATGCCCACACGTCTAAGCTGCAGGTCCTACTAACACCTGTAACCAGCTCTTAAATATTTCTTCCCTAGGACCTTGAAAAGAAGAATGAAAAAGAAGCATTTGTCTAAATAATTAAAGGCAACTGACTTGTCTCCAGCAACCAGCAACACGGGCGCCCAGTGAGACGTAGCACAGCAGCTTGCTTTTCAACGGCCCCAAACGCAAGCAGAATGCACAACCCAGCAGTAAAACAAACATTAAAAGATTTGGGAATATCTCTTACCTACAAGTCAACGTTACAAAACACAGTATTTTCAGTAACTTTTTGCCAAACCCTTGTATCTATAGGCTGATCTGGCACTGCTTCAGACCTTTTAATAAACTACATAAAATCAAATGCATTTCTATGTGAACGGTTCTCAGACTCTACAACATGTAGGCACATTTCAATTAATATTTTATCCAGCTCTACCTTTAATCTGATTTATTCAGTTTTGAATCTAAACCTAAAGTCTTAAAAGAAGCAATACCTTCCATTTTCTTCCACCCTAGCAGAGATTCAATTCTGGCCATATATGGGGACATGTTTTGTACCATCTCATAACTCATTACCTAGAGCAATCTAGGGAGATTTCAACAAAGGTTACAACCAAATACCAAGGAGGTAAAAGAGAAATATCTAAGTTACTAAAAGACTAGGGTGTTAAATTTGTAAAGTTCTTCAGCTGATACACATCTCTTTCCTAAACTCTCCCTCAAGGAGTCCATAGCAAAAAAACCCACATCTCAGATGTTACACAAGTTGGACTTAAAAGTGATGGAGCACACACATTATCTGGGATAAATCAATGATGGTGACAATGAGAAATAACTAAATCATTCCCAAATCCAAAGGAGATAATGGAAACTCCCACCAAAGATCATTTCTCTTAAAGAAAGCCTGCAATTTTGTGGTAAATTGAAGTTTAAAAAAAAGCATGCAAAGGAAACTTCTAGATCTGCTTTTGTTGCTCCGTTGTTCTTGTTTGAGGCTTGAGGAAATTTATTACTTCCTCCTCCTGATCGTGCCACTAAGAAATCTTCCAGAATACAAGTCTCCTAAATCCCCTGCCTACAAATATCTGTACATTTAGGTGATTTGGCTAAAAATGTAAGTCCTTTTGTGTGGAGGCAGGGAAGACTTGCCCCAAACCTACTTTTTTTATAAAAATGCCCTTCTAAAGTGGCTATAAAGAGAACATTCATGCTTCTCTGCTATTTCTACTGCATAGGAAGAAGGCCTGAAAATTGGCAGCAGGCATTTCTGCATGTTTTGTACCTCAAAAATAGAAGTATGCCAAGAATTTTCATCTCTGGTTTCACTGCAGAAATCCTCAGATTTCTAGGAACAGGAGAGGAAAAAATGGTCTCATTCCTCTGCTAGAGGACGTACTGTAACACGTCTACTGTGGTAAATAATAAGCATTTCTCAGGAGTTTAAATGAAACAATGACAGAAGATTTTTTTTTAAAAGAATTTGAATAAAAATCTGTTGCAATTCTCCATTTTTTAGAATAATCTGAGAACCTGGAGATAACATTTCAGCATAAAAGACATATGGAAAATCTTCTTTCAAAAGAAAAAAAAAATCCTCAAAATAAAATAAAAAAATACAGGCCTATTTCAGATCAGTAAAAAGCAGTAATAAAGACCAAACCAGATCTTTTCTTCCAATGCAGATCATTATTTGACTATTAGAGAAGGTGCTGGTGAAATGGAAAGGCTGGTATTTTGTGTAAGTAGTATTACAAAATTTGCACTTTACAGCTATTTCACTGGAAAATGGTGGAGGCAGTAAGATAATCTCAACAGGCACGTACTCCCACACATTGTCTCCGTGTGAAAATCTTGAGGCTATCAACCACCAGCCGCCCACAGACATTAGCAAAAACCTAAAGCCTTGTGTCACAGCCAAGTGAACTTTTCCTCAGGTCAGCACAAGATTTACTGGCACTCAGAACAGTATACACCAACTTCAAGGTAAAAAGAGTTTGGCGCAAATATCCGAGATAGCCCTATCAGCTCCATATTTCAGCTCCTCCCATCTGAATTGGCTCCTCTTGTCTAAGTCAACTAATGCACAACTCAATAGCCTTGACTTACTGTGAGATGTGAGTTATTGGGGTCAACAGTGTCTCACCCTCCAGGTCAAGCTCATCAGCAAAGCTGTTGGTCCTGATGAAGGGTCCTGTGTTCACATCTAAAAACGTCGGGCTTTTTTTCACTGTGAGGAAACATGCAGATAACAGTTAAGGCAATAGCATTTGGCTTTTTCGAGAAAGGTCTGCCACTTGTTTGGATCTCTGGCATACCATACATTTTAACAGAATATTGAAAACAGAACTTACTACCAAAAAAATTGCATGTACCGCAGTTAATGAAAAGTAAAACCTCACCTCCTCTTCTACCCAAAGAATTTCAACTTCTGCCAAAGCTAATTTTTTTCTTTTTTTTGTTCATATTCCTCGAACACTCATACACTTTTTTTGATCATATTCCTCATACACCTTTTTTTCATTGATGTTCCTCATGTAGAGTATCTATATCACAGGCAGCTTCATGCACTATAAAACTTACTGTACAATACTCAGCCATACCACAGACCACCGCTCTACAGCCACAGTGCACAAGTGCAATTCAAAGACAAGATCAGGTCCTTTTTATACCATCTCTACTTCACATTTCAGTTTATAATACCAGTTTCTGGGGCGCGGTTACCGTGACTAAGATCAAGAAACCAGGCCTAGATCAACAAAGGAGCCTAGGCGTTTTCACGGTGAGCCGTAAGCTCCTGTCCTGCAGTGTCTGAGGCAGTCTATTGCTTCCCAATCCCTCTCACGTTTAGGCACAAGGATGCCTCATCGATGAGCCCAGACCTGAGACAGGTGACAAGATGTTCCATTCATCCAAGATGAGGTCGTTAGTGGGAAGGCCATTTCACAAAACTCCAGATATTCCAAGTTTTTAGTGGCAAAGTTACCTGTTAACCAACACTTCCTTGCATCCAAGAAGTTAGGCAGAGTATTGTAGATTTCATTTTGAAACTCAGGCTCCTAAATTTTGCCAGATTCTAACATTAAGAGCCCTAAGTGCTTTTTCCAGCACAGTCCTAACATTTGTTACAGAAGCCACAAAATTTGCATATAAATAAAACCACTGTTGTATTTATACATGACTGTAAAGGAATTTTACAGATAATAAATCAAGAAGTAAAATTATGCCAAAATCGTTGGTAGATTTTGACACCACCACAGAAATATTTATCTGTGCAACTGGCTGGATCATGCAATGAAATAATTATAGTGTTGTAATTTATGAAGTCTCTACTGTATTAAATAAAATATAACAGTAATAAATATAAAATAAAATATAACCGTAAAGAATGTCCTACCAAAGTGTGACAGGAAAGCTAAAGGAATACAGCAGAAATAGCTAACTTAAATGTAACAGAATTTAATGAGAATAGAAGTGGAGATTATCAGGAAACTTTTTTTTTTTTAATGCAATCATTTTACTCAAGTAATTAGATATCTTCATACAGCAGAAATGGATTTGAATTTTTACAAATAATCAGAAGAAAAAACATTGTTATATCATCAGGCACATGGCCATTCAGAATTACAGTGGGAAAGTCTGCTCTCCAGAAATTGTAACAGGAGAGAAGATCTCTGAAATCACAGTGTAAAAAAAAAAAAAAAAATAAATCCCAACACCCCAAAACCAAAAAACAACTGCTAGGAGATAAAATTTTATTTTAAATTATATTTCAAAGACAAATGAAAAGCATGAGACACTTGCAGCACTTAAAAATGAAAATTCTATAGTCAGTTTTAGCAAATATTAGCATCCTATTTTTGTTAGTATCATATTATTGAATTACTTTGGTGTAGCCATCATCCAAGATGACACATGTGAAACACAGTAATTCCAGATTCAGATAGGCAGCAAAATGCCTTTAGAACAGACTCCTTTTGGCTTTCATTAAATTTGTTTTCACTGTTTTCATTTCTGCAAGATACGAAACTTTCCCAGTTTGTAGGAAAGGAGGGACTCGCGGTCTTTTAAGTTTTCCTGACGAGAAGTGACAAAAGTGCTGAACCTAAAACCACATGAAGTGTCTGCTGAACACTCACTAAACTCTGCTTACGAGAGGTACAATACACAAAGGACACGAGTGTGTTTACAGAAACAGCTCCTCTTGGATCATGCACAGGTTTTGCTTTTCAGTTTCACGGGAGGGGAGGGGAGGAGCGGCACAATGAAAAAGGAAGGAGTCAAGACAGTATCTCAGCCTATTTGAAAGTGCTACTGTCTGAGAATACAGAGATGAAGAGCTGATTAATATGAGGCAAACATGGTACCTCCCTCCCTCTTTTTATTGTAAAATTTTTTAACAAGATCATAACCAAGATCAGTCTGTGCTGGTGACTGGTGCAGCCCTCTGCTCTTCACACTCTCTTTCTTAAATGTATGTTGCTGCTTCCAACATAAAGTAGGAATCATGCTGAACACTACCCACGCAACCCGCCTGCACAGAGAAGGAAAGGGACCAAGGAAAGAACATGGTGCTAATGACAGCTTCCCTGTCCAAAGTGCCTCGAAACAAGGCTGTGCTGGTTTTGGCTGGGATAGGGTTAATTTTCTCCATAGTAGCTAGTGTGGGGCTGTGATTTGGAGTTGTGCTGGAAACAGTGTGGGTAACACAGGGATGTTTCAGTGACTGCTGAGCAGTGCTTACACAGAGCCAAGGCCTTTGCTGCTCCTCACACCTCCCCACCAGCGAGTGGGCTGGGGGGACACAAGGGGTTGGGAGGGGACACAGCTGGGACAGCCGGCCCCAACTGACCAAAGGGGTATTCCATACCATATGGTGTCATGCCCAGCACATAAAGCTGGGGGAAGGAGAAGGAAGGGGGATAACACGTTTGGAGCAACGGCATTTGTCTTCCCAAGTCACCGTTACGCATGATGGAGCCCTGCTTTCCTGGGGGTGGCTGAACACCTCCCTGCCATGGGAAGTGGTGAATGAATTCCTTGTTTTGCTTTGCTTGTGTGCGCAGCTTTTGCTTCACCTGTTACACTGTCTGTATCTCAACCCACAAGGTTTCTCACTTTTACTCTTTCGATTCTTTCCGCAACCCCCTTGGGGGGCACAGGAATGAGCGAGTGGCTGCATGGCGCTTAGTTGCTGACAAAGGCTCAAGCAGAGCACCAGGGAGCATATGCTGCCACAGTATAGTGTTTTTATTTATAAAAATAAATTCATAGCCATTTGACTTTGGAGGACTCTTTCTCACAAAGCAGTGTTAAAAAAAAAGTATGCTAAAAAAAGACACTGATTTTCTAAATAAATAGGTTAAAGAAAAAAAAAGGAAGCTTTAGAAACTCATTTTCAAGGGATAATAATGAATGACAAGAAACAGGAAACAGATGTAGCAAGGGATATTTGCTGTAATTCAAGGGTCCCCAAACTTTATTTTCTCTATTTTTGATGGGTAGCAGCAGCAACTATGGTAACAGGCATGACTATGCAACTGAATGTCGAGCCAAGCACTACTTTGAAATGGCAGAAAATACGGTCCCCACAATATGAGAACCCCTGCTTTAACACACAAATTCTGAACTTTCTGTCAACATCCAAGATCAGGTTGGACAGGGATTTGAACAACCTGAGCTAGTTGAAGACGTCCCTGCCCATGGGGGGGGGGAGGGCGGGCGGTGTGGGTTGGAACTAGATGACCTTTAAAGGTCCCTTCCAACCCAAACCATTCTGTGATTCTATGAACCTTCAATTGAGGATTACAATCACAGTAACAAGAAATTACTGATGAGTTATCTGTACTACCAACACGACAGTTTTATGAACAATATGGCATGTATGCAGTTGCTTTACTGGTAGTGGGGTATTTGGCTAGCAAGACAGAGAATATTTTACACTTCCTCTTTTACAAGCACAGACAAAATTTAAAGCACTTTAAAGCATTTTTTCATGGAAAATCTGAGTTTTGATTCTACCAGAATTTTTTTGTATTATTTAAACGTTTGCAATTTACAGCCTGAAAAATGTCCCAAACTCAAAATTCTACTGACATCCCTGTGCTTTCTTTAAAAACCAGCACTATAATTTTCTGTGCCACGGCAGGCAACTCCAGACAGAGCATTGCAAAGATTTAGTAATTAACAAAGGTGATGGAGCAATGAATTATTATGAGCTTTACCTGGAGAGGAAGGAGCGCTGGAAGACTGCTGGTCTGTGGAAAAGGATGGCCAGGAGCGCTGACAATCTGAGTCAGAGTAAAGATGCACATAAAACAAAGAGACAGGAGATTGGGGGGGGGGGGGGGGGGGGTTGTGGGAAAAAAAAAAAGACACAAGAGCTCCAGACAGGCAGCTGAGGAGATGCAGACATACTAAAGTACAGTGTATTCTACCTGACATCTTTACAAACAAAGTAAAAAATGCTGTGCAAAACAGTGTGTATGAAACTCTTCTAGTGTGTATTACATGCCAGCAGAACATTAAACCACCGCCAGGGAAGTCATGATGTCTTTTCAAACCCATTCTTGTGACACTGGCACCTGCTGCAAGGTATTATTCATTCCTCCCTACATGCCAGTCCATTTTGAGGAGAGTAATCTGTACGTCTATCCCTTCCTTCCTGCCTTTAGCGTTTCCTCAAGTGTTTCCCTGTGCAAAGCGTACAACCTCGTATGGGTCAGACCCCTCTTGTTCTAGCTCATGCCCTTCACGGGGTAGCTAGCTCCTGGTCAGATTTCAGTGCTGGCAGGTGGACAGACCACTGCTGCCACCCATGTCTGAAGCTGCCTGACACATCCCATCAAAAGCATGTGAAGCTGCTGACCACTTCAACCATTTAAGTCAAGAGCCTGCCTCAGGGAAAAGTTTCAAGCAAGCAAAAGGAGTCAATGATGAGAAAGACTCAGCAAAACATAACGCTTATGCTATGTTTAGTTCTTGTGAATAATGTTATCCTTTTAATGACTATTTCATTAATAAATGCCTGTGGACTCACATCCTGAGAAAGAGTGATATTTTTCAGAAGTGTTGCCCTACTTTTATATAAAGAGAAAAACTCTCAAAATATAGATGTATTGGAGTTAACAAATCGGGGGTAGGGGCAGGGGGGAAATAAAATTTGGCAGTATTCTGTCAGCACTAGGTATGCTCCAGCCTCAGCTCTTGGGTCTGTGAGGGGAGAAAAGGAGGTGGAAATCTCTGCTGGCACAAGGATACTGGCAGGGAAGCCAGATGGGGCATCCAGGAGCGTGAAGACTTGAACCTAAGTGGGCAGCCCAAAGGTAGAACCAGAATTTACTGAACATGAGAAAGCAGCACATGGATATGTGACTAGAGGCTTTCTGAGGACTGCATTAAAGCTGAATGAGCATCCTTTATTCTTGAACTTCCTAATTTCTTGTTTCTGAGCTTTTGACTCAGCAGTTCAGGTTTTCTGCATAGGTAATTTTATTCACAGTAAGTACAAATAGCACTCTTTCCTCTTTATTTTTTTGAGTGCCTGTGAGAACAGTGTTAGGTAACCTCTCAGGTCCACTGAGGTCATGCTGTCTGGCTAGAATAGAACAGAAACTGAACCTATGGTGGCTGGCAAAACTGCTCTGATATTTCCCCCGGATGAAGGAATTTCTTGTTCATGTAAAACAGGTTCCTTCTTCATGACTCTTGCTGCTCTCCCGAGCTTGTTCCACCATGCTCACCTGTCTTTTATAGGAGAAAAGTGGAAACCCCAAAATGGACAAATCAAGGGTTCGTCAGAGAAAGTCAAGGAGATTCAGTTTGTTTTCTACTATTTTAGCACCTTAATCGCATCTGTGTTCCCCATGGGTTCAGAGGAGAAACTGAACCTTGAATTTTCAGACAATTTAATCCAAGCCTGAGCGTCCATGCACTTGATTACTGAAATGAAGCCTCTATTGTCTTTAGTGGCTGTGGAGCAGACAACTTACAGGTGGCTCACAGTACTCTCACTAAATCACTGAGGTTTTGTGCCCGCTCTAAGCCTGGAGTCTTTGGGGAACACTCAATTGTTAAGAAAGTGCCTAAGCAAGCACATTAGAAACATCACAGGACTACATGGCTGCTTAAGTGATCACAGAATCCAGACAAACAGTAAAATAAATTATTTAATTTATGGGTCCCCATCTGTTCACAAATATCTACAGAGGATTTTTACAGGAACAGATGCATGTACTTCAGAATGCACAACACTGGAGGTCAAATCTGGAAATTTTTCTTCCATCCCAATCTATTAGTTTAGAAACTAATTATCAGCTATATGCTCAGATAACTACTGCATGAATTATACTTTAATTATTAGCAGATCATCTTTTTCTATTGGTTATATACACAGGAGCATTATTTAACAATTAGTAAAAAAAGAGATCATCTACTTATATGAGTGCTCACTTTTCTCTTTGTAATGAAACTGTGGGTTCAATTGTGATTACACGTGTGAGAATGTACATTTTTGTCTGTCTAGATCTCCTTGGCTGCAAAAGATTTCTTAGAAACTATATGGCACTAGACACACATGACAAGCACTGCAAACATTACATCGTCGTAAGCTGGCATGCCACAGACAGAATTATTTTCCTCAACTTACCAAGCAATTTTAACATTCCTGTTTGTCCTGTATACTTGTAACAGTTTAGAGAAAGCAGAACACAGATAAAAAAGAAAAAAGATAAGTGTCAGAAAAAATTAGAGAAAATCCTTTTCTTGAAAGCTATAGAGATGATTTCTGAAGTGGCAGTAGTAGGCTGCCTGCAGATCACATTGTCCTTTAATCAATTTAGAAACTTAGCGAGTGATAAAAGGTGGGACTTAACAAATCTAAACATTTGCACAGTTCATTCAATGGATTGTTTTGAGGAAAGGTATCTGTGCTCAAAGCCTGAGACACAGACTAAATTTAGTACGTGTCCACCTTTTAACAACTACGTAATTTCTACCACCAGATGCAATTCACAACCATTCCTCACCGGAGGCCAAAGAGTGGAAAAGCATGGATGTTACAGAACAAGACAAGACAGAAGCACACAAAAAAAGTGCATGGAAGGTGAGACTTCCTGCTTGAATTAAAATGTGCCTGGTGCCAGCCCACATTGCTATCTGATTTTAAAGGTTACTACGTTTAATCAGATCAGCGAAATTCTCGAGGAGAAAAAAGCGTAAGTACTTAAGGTATCTATAATCAATAAAATACAACTTAAAACCCAAACCTCATTCTTGCTGCCAAAATTTGAGCAAAGCACATTAAAAGCTTCTAATAAAAGTACATTTGTAAAAAAAGTCACATTGTAAATTCAGGGTCAGTTTGGAAGTTCATTACAGCTAAAGCAACTATAACTAAGCTATTAATTATAAGGTGACTATCGAAGTCCTTTCTTCTTTTTCCTCTTATCGTACTGTTTTGTACAGTGACAGTTAATACAGATGGATCCACATTCATCTTAAGTACTTCTGCTTTCAAAATTTGATTCACAGCCTGCTCCACTGAGCAGATGGCAGGAGCACATGATGGTTTCATGTAGCAGACTACGTTCAGCGCAGCCAAGATGTGTCAATCCTTTTTGGTTGAGGTACAAGCACACTAGTAACACATCTTGGGTAAATTTCACATGGAAAAGCTGACAGCTAATCCCTGTAGTTTCAATCAATTGCAGTATTGGGGAATCTATGCACCAGCCTCAGAGACAGTAGCTCTTCTGGCAGGCAGAAATGACAAATAATCTAAGTTTGTCTGCAGTGGAGCATGCTCATTAAAGGAATGGTTGAATATCATCCAGAAAAGTCAGCAACTAAAGTCAAAAAGCAAAGTATTCTTGCTTTACAATGACAAGGGCTTGTTCTGTTCTCATCCTCTCTCCTACAGATGGTAAAGAGGACCTGTGTGTAAATCACTAACAGAAGTCATTACAGTTACCAGCATTTTATAATGGAATTTCTTACCAGAATTTTCATATGCTTCAAAACTGAAATCAGGTTTCCTGTCCTCTGACACGTGGTCATAAGTGATGTGCGGAACAGTTAACATCCTATCTGGAGAAGAAGGCCCGTTGTCCTTGTCTAACTTAAATTTCTTCTTTTTAACCTAAAAATACACATACAGTAAATTACTCAAACCAAGTCACGTTGTCTCTTCAGTAACATCTTTAACAGTAATGCAGTTCCCAATGAGCTACACCCAGTCCAAAGAGGGCCTGAGGAATTACATTTTCACGATGCTACACTCTGCGTTTCTCACTAAGATTGCCGTCCATCCCACCAAAACTGGCTAATCTCTAGAATTCTGCATGTTGTTGTCAGCAAGTCCCTTGCCTGCAGTAAAGAAGTCTGCTAGCTCTGCAACAGTTTAAATAAATCAAACTATTCTAAAATATCTTTACTACTTTATGGATGCAGTAAGTCATACCTTCAGCAAAAAGCAAACAGATATATCGTTACAGAATTCAGATGAACCTGGGATACTAGGGAAAATTTTTGCACAACAGCCTCTCCTTCCAACTTGAAAGTACTGTGCAATATTCTTACAATAGAGAGGATGAAGTACTATGTAATTGAAAGATTCTGACAAAGGGATTTTGTTGCTGTTTTTTAAACAAAATTCTTAACTTATGGAATCAGTTGATACAAAAATTCTACTGTATGAGGGCACAAGATGTCTTCACAATAGAAGTTTAGAAAACCACAAAATCAATAGCTGAAACAGCAGTTTTGTTGGTGTTTAAAAAAAAAAAAACCAAACAAAAAAAAACAGACAAAAAAAAACCCCAAACACACCCCCTCCCCAAAATAACCCACAAAAAAAAAAGTAAAAGTTACTGTTTTGGAAACTGTAATTTTCTTTTTTCCTTTGCTTACAGCTTTCTAAACAACAGCAAGTTACTGACTGACGTGCCTGAGTTAGGTTATTATTACTCTTTTCCAAACCCATAGATCCAGCTTGGGAACTAAAGCAAATTATGTTACAGTTTAAAATGCCTGTGTACTGAAAACCTCAAAACTGAAATGAAAATGAAACTTTGAAACCAAGTAATAATCTGTAAAACATACACAACAATTAGCCTCTAGAGAGTAAACAAATTCAATCTAATTTAGAAATTTTAAATTACTATAATAGGAAGCATTAGTTACTGGTACCATCACTGATTTCTTCGGTTTTGGACTGGGTGACAGCAAATGATAATTTCTGGCAGGTTTTCGAATGTATATTTTCCATGTAGAAGAGTCTGGGTTTTCTGCTGCATAGCATCTCCATGCAGTCTAGAACAAATGTTTTTAAGCAACAGAACAATTAATGCAATCAGATTTGTAACTATCTGTACTACAAAGTAACTTCAAATAAGCACGTTAGTCATTCTTTATTTAACAGTATTCCTGAATTTCCCCACTGGAAACAAACTCAGCATGTTTAGGATCCTTGTTTAGTAAACAGAAACCACATAGTTTGAACTGGGCAAACCAGAAAGGATGATGAGTCTTTTCAAGTGCAACTTTTGTTCTCATTAGCAACAAACAAATAATAAGAGAATTTTAGACTGGACTGAAAAGATTGGGGTTGAATTTCTTACTCTGCCCCAGTTTCCCTCTCTGAGCATTTTGCCCACTGCATCCTGTGTTTCAGGTTCCTTCTCTGCCACCCAAGAGTACTCTCAGGAGAAAACAGAATTGTGATGTGGTCAGTAGGACTATATTCATACAAGGAAATAAGACTGAGAGCATGAAAGAACAGCACTCAGGAGCAAAACCCAAAAGTCAACCACCAGTGATTAAAGTACTCAGACAAATAGGAGGAAAAGCAGGGCTAGGAAACATGACCAACCAGAGACAACACTACTAATTGTAGTGTCTCTTAAATGTGTAAATATATCAGAGCTGATAAACAATTAGTCTCCAAATTAACGAGGCAGATCCTTACTTACACACTACATGAAAAAAAAAAAGGACACACATATACATACACGAAGTATGAAAGGCCAGAATACGTTAGATGAAAGCAAGCAAGCAAGGCAGAAGGACAGAGGAAAACACAGTAGCTGGACAGTAAAGGATCAACCACCATATACTTCCCACCCCGGTTAATAGGATACTGAAAGAAAACTGGCCTCTAGAAGAAAACAAGTAGTAGTACAGGAAAAAAGTATCACTCATTTCAGCTGCTGTCTTGTCTTGTACTTAATTCATATACTTCTTGTTTAAGAATAATCTTTTTGTAAGTTACTTGTAGAGCACTTATTAGATCGGGCCTTTAGAAGTCCGAGACTATTAGTAAATCATAATTATCACCATTAAGAACAGGTAGGCAGCAACTCATTGTCCGTTCTCCACTCCTCCTTAACATTTCAGATGGAGCCAAGTACAGCACTCTGGACATGCAATCTCAGGCTTCCCAATAATTTGCAGGTTGATTTCCCAAAAGAATCAGTGGGAACACTAAAAATCCATGCTTTGCAAAACCATACCTTTTTTTGACCACGCAATCCAAACGAAACACACTGAGTCTGAAGATTTTTTTTGGCTAATCTCTGGCTATAACCAGGGCCCTAAGTATAAACCTTTTTCACATTAACTCTGGGACTGTTTAGTTTCAAGCATAAACTTTACAGTTAGCTACTGTTGCCATAAAGAACCTGACCTGGAAATCCACATTCACTCATGAAGCTAGAGAAGTAAGTCATATGAGAACACAAAAATGATATGGGCTTAAGTGTACATCTAGATTTCTTTTAAATTTGATCCCTGTGCTTCTAAAGGTACACACAGATACTGCGTGAGGCAGGAAAAGCTGGAAAAACCTAGAACGAAACAATATTAATTCTTCTCCAGGGTGAAATGCTGGCTCCAATGAAGTAAAGGATAAAATCTCATTGACCTTACTGACACCAAACTGCAATTCTATTTAAGAGTGTGGAACAAAGTTTTTCTGCCTGTATGTTATCCTACACGAAAAAACTGATTTTGCAGAATCCCAGTGGTTCCCAGCCACCTATCCTGGAGCTGAAAAGTCCAGACAAGGTTTTCCTATTTAATATTCTGACTTAATTCTCCTAAATTTGAGATTTTGAAGAATTTATTTGCCCCAAGGAAGGTGAAGCATATCTGACATCTGTCTTTACAAGCAACAACATATATTTAAAAGTACAATTTTACATAGGGCCTTTGCTCTGTTTTTTTATTACTGCAAGAATAGTATTTCACAACATTTTCCCCAGGTAAATTCTTCAATAA
Organism: Psophia crepitans; assembly: GCA_013399095.1. Classification (NCBI taxonomy): domain Eukaryota; kingdom Metazoa; phylum Chordata; class Aves; order Gruiformes; family Psophiidae; genus Psophia; species Psophia crepitans. The sequence continues at coordinate 272,851 of VWZZ01001709.1, forward strand.
CTACAAGGTAGCCTTCAGTTTGGATTTTAACCACCTGAATTAAACAGTTTGCACTGATTTAGGACTGAGCTTTTCTGCTCATTAGTTTGCACTAAAGGTGGGATTTCCAAAACTATTTAGAAGACTTGCATCTGTAACTCCTATACAATTTTTAATGGGAATCAGCATGGAAATACTGCCAACAGTTTTGAAAAAACTATAAATGGATAGAAATGATAGTATGCAAAACACAGGAACTCAGTACCTGTATGAGAGAGGCAGCAGCTGGAATTTGACGGTTGAAATGCTTCTGCCTTTGTTTCTGTTGTACCTTTAGGGCAAAGCCTGAACCGAGAATTCCCTGTGGGAAGAAAGAAAACACAGATCTAATTTATTATTTTTTTTGTAAGGGGGGAAAAAAACCACACATAAGCTTGCCAATTTATGTTGTATTAATAAACTTCTATTGAGCATCATAAAAACTAACTAATTATTTAGAGGAAATGACTTAATACTGTTAAGTTGTTAGACTCAGTTAGTATTACTTGTTGAAATGGACTATGAATGCTATCATGCCCTGATCCAAACCTCATTTAAGTCAGCTGGACTCTAATGCTAAAGATTGAGCAGAAATTATATTTCAGACCCTCTAAAAGCCTCATAAATGCTTGTGCAAGGGAGTGACAGAATAGGGAGAAATAATAACCCTATGTGCTTAACTCCATTTTTATGGGAAATAAAGCTCTGGCATGGCACGATTCTGGTCACAAGACAGACCTTTTAACTGCAGTATGGTAATTTCTATTTCCGTATGTTAACCCATGGTGGGAGGGGAGCACAAGGAAGAGGAAAAGGAATATTACAAAACAGACAGGACTTCAGTGAGTCCAGCCCAAGGCCATCTAATGCCACTAGCTCATGTACAACCCAAAATAGCCTCCAAATGTAGTGTAACTATTAAGTCCAAAATTAAGTATAGAGCAATCACCATCCCTGGAGACATTCAAAAAATGTGTAGATGTGGCACTCCAGGACATGGTTTAGTAGGCCTGGTGGTGTTAGGTTGACGGTTGGACTTGATGATCTTGGAGGTCCTTTCCAACCTTAGGGATTCTATGATTTCTGTGATTTCAAGTCATTTATGTAGTCATTTGCATAGCAATAGACATATTTAACAGAGGTTTTAGTAACACGGATAAAAATGAGATCATCTATAAATCAGCTTATGTGACTATACCTACTCAACAAAAGCATAACTCATTTTCTACCTACAGTAGTCGAGGTGTCAGAGCAGCCAACAATCTTGGCTCAATCTTTAAAAACTTCATTAATCATCAAGTGTTTTGAAAGGAACAGGAAAGATGGTTCCTATTATGTTCATTTAGTAAAGATCAAAGAGTTAGAACAAGGAAGGGGGGAAGAATATGCTTTAAAGGCAAACTGATGCTGAAGAGTCTAAAAATCTACACTTAATTATGCTCCTCTGCAAAAAGTTGCGGACCTTTCAAGTAAGTGACCAATTTTAAAAAGCCACTGGAGTTTTAATAGTTACTGTTTCATGTTGTGAGGAATGTTTGTGACAGTACTGGCATAAAAGTATTCTTCTCATCCATCCTGTACTTATCCCCATTGCCTCCCTGCCACAAATACACTAACATCTGCTAATGCAACTGCTGGTGTCACTGAACTGAAAAACTTGCTGAAAAATAAATGTTTTAACAGCACATTTCATGTTGCACAAATATTTTAACACACAGTTCAGGGCTACTGTTAAATTTGGGGGAAAAAAAATACCCTTAACTAACCTTGGCACTGAACATTTTGGGTTTTCAAACCACAGTCCAGGTTTTGCTGATTTTGAATTTACCCTGGGTACTCAAGCGCCTTGTTTCTTATTAGAAAGTACTTGGGAACCTGTTTTCAGTGCAAACAAAGCGCCATAACACTTTTAAAGGCTCAGCCCTAACTCACTTTTGAAATTGGACTTTGGCCATGGGCCGATAATAATTTGGCAAAGAGCTGCCTCAGGGTCCCTGGCTGCTTACTGTTGTCACCCTGCCAGTGACACCTTTTCTGCAGCTTTGCTAGAAGAAGGATGCGTACGAGAACTCAGCAGTTCACCCTGAACCTAACCAGTTGAGTAAACTGAGTGAACTCCTTAGAATGCCAAAACATCACGAAACCACTGAGTCCAGAAGTAATTATCATGAGAAATCATTTTCTGTACACTTCTGAGATGGGCAGAAAAAGTATTTTGAATTCCAACGTCACTTTCTCAAATTCATACCAAAACTAGTGTTGCATATGCATAAACACTGCATGTTTACATTTTTCAGCTACACGTTAAATGAAAGGTTAACAAATCAGTAACAAAAGCCTCCTCTGATGACAAATGAGTCAAATAGCCAGCAAAAGCACAAGATAACCTACCGCAGGTAGTGCAAAAAATGAAATTGCGAATACTGAAAAACAAGAGGCAATGGTCTTTCCTATCCAGGTCTGAGGCACTTTATCCCCATAGCCAATAGTTGTAACAGTCACCTGTGAAGAAAAATACACAGAACATTACAGCAAGTATTAATGTGGCAGTTTTGGGTGGTTGTTCTTTTATTTCATTTAAAGAAACACGAGTTACATTCCTAACTCCCAATGACAGTGCGCGTGACATTAATGAAGGTAACTCTCCTCTCTGGGTTTGCTTCCCTACCCATAATAGACAGAAAAAGGTACAGGAAAATGACTTACAATAAAATGCATGTTTAAAATCTTGTAAAGTAAACCATTAATTTTAGTCTTTGTGGCTGAGGCAATTTTACAGCATATGAAGTTACTGGGATACGGGCTGCCTGCCCATGTCATACGCTTTCCTTAGGGGAAGGCTGCCAACAGTTCTGAATTACTGATTTTCCTTATGGGCAGGAGATGTCTGCTGAGAATATTACAAGGCTGTTGCATAGAAAGAGTATGTATATGTATATATGTATATCGTAACCATGGACTATGACTGGGGTCAGACATGAAATATCCTAGAAAATAATATTGGTATAAATAGCAAGAGAAACTGGAAAATTTCCATGCAGTAAGAGATCCTGAAAGCATAGTCAAATGAATCACTAATTCATATAGCACATCAAGAGCAAGAACAGATTATTTAATGCACACATGCAGGAAACATCTGTTGAGTTTGGGTTTCAAAACACTGAAGTAAAGATTACCACCAGGGTGATGTAGCATAACAAGGCTTAATAAGTCATTATTTGCATGAGCTCAAGGAAAGAATGGATTTGTTTGAAGCAGGAGGATACATTTGGCATCTGAGAGCAATTGAAATTCACCTATTTGTCCTGGTTTCAGCTGCAATAAATTCAATTTTCTTTCTAGTAGCTGGTACAGCGCTGTGTTCTGGATTTAGTAGGAGAATAATGCTGATAACACACTGATGGTTTTTGTTGTTGCTGGGTAGTTGTAGTGCCCACACTAAGACGAGGACTTTTCAGCCTCCCACACCCTGCCAAGTGCACAAGGAGCTGGGAGAGCACGGCCAGGACAGCTGACCCAGCCTGGGCAAAGGGATGTTCCCTGCCACAGAACGTTGTGCTCCCTGTATCACTGGGGAAGCCAGCCAGGAGGTGGGATTGCTGCTGGGAAACAGACTGGGCATCAGGGGCTTTTTCCCCCACAGGTAGTAAGCAATTGCATTTGTGCATAATTTTTAAAATATTTATTATTATCATCATCCTTTTCCTTGGTTATCTTATTAAACTGTCTTTATCTCAACCTACAGGTTTTTTTTCCATTCTCCTCACCATCTCACTGGCAGTGGAGGGGTGAGAAAGCAGCCGTGTGGTGCTTGGCTACCGGCTAGGGTTAAACCACGACACCTACGTGAGAAGCTACTTCTGAATTTGGAAATCAGAGATATTTTCACCTGTGGCTCTGACGAAGGCTAACCAAATCAGAGCATGAAAAACCACATGAAATTCTCAAGCAGTTGAGGAACACCTCAATTCTCAGACAATAACACACATTCCCATCTTGTCCTGCAGTCGCTCCTGCGTACTACCACTGCAGAAATGCAGGCAAAGGCGAGGGTAGCATCTCTAGGAGGGAAGGGCAGATTTAAAGAGGTAAGATGTTTGTTAAGGGGATGAAGGTATGGAGACAGTGGGTTTGGGGAAATAAAGAGTTGCGACAAGTGCTTCAGGAAAAGCGTGGCTATCAGTCACTTTAATAATTGTCTATTCCTACTAAAAGATAGAACACCAGCGGGAAGTCCTGCGGATGCAAGTTCCAACCTGAGCTGTACCTCAGAAAAACACAGAGACATCCATCCCTGCTCAAACTCTCCACCTTTTAAGCAACCACATTCCATGTCTGTCAAACAAATGACAAAGGGACAGTTCTAGCTGCTTGAGATGCTGATGTTAAAAGTTTGTTGCAAGTTGCTGATACTCAAAACATTCAAGTATTAGCATTTCATTTTTAATACAAGTTGTTAAATGTGGCTTATTTTCAAATCTAGTTTGTGTCCTACAAAAGTATTTTAAGAATTAGTACAGTGAGTTAAGTATCTGAGTACCCTGTGTCTGTATTCTCGAAATCTTTGTTGAAATATCACTCTAACTCAGAGCCTGATGAGGAACTGATGAGATGACATTATCTCCTTACCTACATAAGATGGTCAGTTTAAAAAAAAAATTAAAATCATAAAACCATTTTTTTAAAAAAATTTTTAGCATCATCAAGTTCAACCATTAACCTCACACTGCCAAGGCCACCACTAAACCATGCCCCTAAGCACCACATCTACATGGCTTTTGAATACCTCCAGCGATGGTCACTCAACCACTCCCCTGGGCAACCTGATCCAGGGCCTAACAACTGTTGGTCATGTAAACCAACCCGTGGTCAAAAACCCCAAAATTCTGCCAGTGACACCAGGCTTGGAGCCAGGTATTGATTTGCTGGCTCTTCCAGTAGATCTTCATTCATCATTCCCTGCAGCTCTAAGGACAGAGAACACTGCTTGCGCTCCTGATGCCTTAACCAGTCGTCCCAAGGCCCTGAAGTCTCTCTTGATTGCCCTCAGACTTCTTACTGCAACTTCATTGCTGCCTACCTGAAAAATCAATAATGGATAACGACCTGAGGGCCATTCCAGGGTAGGAAGTTTCCTCATCACATCTTCAACCCAGGCCCCAGAGAGATAGCACCCTAAGAAGCAGGTCAGGTCGGAAAACTGTGTCTTCCCTTCAAAAGGGAGTCTCCTATGACAGCGACCTTTGTGGCAGTGGATTTGACACAGTGCATAGGCCAACTTAACCTCAGCAACACCTCCAAGCCAGATGAACTATCGTCCTCACCCTTCTTTGGTTCCACTTGTAGAGCCTCATGTCTATTACGCAAGGGCACCTGGGAAAGTGGGGTAGTCACAGAGAAGAGGGGCCTGATGTGCCAGGCAAGAACTTGTTGCCATTGCCCCCATCCCTTAAGTCACTGTGTTCGGCCAAACAGAAAGAGGATAGGGAATCCTTTGTATCATGTGCCCTGTAATAAAATCCTAAATTCTAGCTACAATTTCTTGTTCAAAAAATGTGGTGTAAAAAAGGAAATGTAATTATGGGAAAAGTGATGTCTTCTAATACCTTCTTACATAAAAGATTATGAAAGATAGTGGTTTATGCTTCAGTTTTTCAACAGATTTACAAATCCTTGACAAGTCAAGTTTTATCAACTATTCTGTGCTACAGTCTTAACATCGTGTTGAAATATAAACATTAACTAGAAAGGTGAAAAGAATAAGGTGCTTTTGAGCTGACTGAAGTATAACTGAAGAAAAATTCATGGGCAACTCAGAAATATTTGTCTCTCCTTTCCCACTACCATCCTGCCCATGCCTTCTGAACTGGGTTATATGAAGCATCAGAAACACAAGAAAAATATTTTCTGCTCTGTCTGCTTATAGAAATAGAAATAGAATCATTAAGGTTGGAAGTGACCTCAAGGATCATCTAATCCAACCGTCCCCCCACCACCCAAACAAAAACATTTTGGAAATTGGGTTGCATATCAAAGTGTGTGTTTAAGTCAACATTTTTCTCTGCCCTTATAACTCTAACCCATCTACAAATGCATTGTATTCCAAAATTCCATTTTCTGTTTTCCTCCCAAGATATATAGTGTTGGAACCTTATATGCCAAGTTTCTGCCCTACATGAATTTTTACAGCCAGATTATAACCCCCTAAAGAGTACAATACTAATTTTACAGTTGTAAAATAGGATATTATAATGGAAACACTGACTCAAGTTCTACTCTAGCATAGTAAATATGTTGGTATAATGAAGTTAAATTGACACAAGAGCTCACACATTAAATTTTCATTGAAAAGCAGCATGTAAAACTAATTGTTTTAATTAGGAACAAAATCATATTCATCCATTGACTATTTCAGAACTTTGATGTGATGTACATCACCACAGGCTTTGGTATTAAGACTAATCTTGTTCCTATTAAATATGCATCAGTTGTCTGAGGGAGGAAATAGGAAGCAAAAATCCACACAGTAAGAAGAAACAGTAATGTTCATCAGCACTGAATAGGGAAGGAATTTTATTGAAGGCTATCAGGCCAAAGTGTGCACAGCAAACTAATCAGGTGAGTAACAATGCCCTGTTGATGAAATCCTTGCTGTGTGCCTTGCAAAAATTTGGACAGTTAAACAGCTACAAAATACAAGACCGCATGATTCAGAGATATTAAAAAGGCAGACATCACCAAACACAAGCTGAAAGATTTAAAAAGCCAAGCATTAAAGCAAATAAGGGAAAGTCACCTTGTAGAAAATACCTTAACTTCTTTGTTCCTAAATTTGCAGCACTGCATCTTCAAAATCCATTGCACCAGGTGCTGTTTTGCTTACCAAATACCACTCAATTTTCTGAGCCATCCGCACTACTCATCCTTATTAAACCAAGTAATACAAGAACAATATCCAGCGACATACCAGGAACATCAGCTGGCTCCGTGACTTCTTTGCAACTGAAGTATAGTAACTTGCAAAATGGTTTGAATGCTCTCCTGTACGCCTAAGGTAATGAACACATTAGAAGCCTTTCTACTGCTTGACGTCTTATTCAGTCAGCTGCATTCATGCAAGCCGCATATAAAGTAGAATCTTTCCAAGTTGCTGAAAGCCATGCAGTACAAGTGCAAATATTAGACGTTCATGCTTTTATTTTACTGTGAAGTAGCAATCTGTTTAAAGCTAAAAACCCCTAGCGATCTTTCAGTATTCTGAATCATCTTCCAAATGACAATATTTTTTCTTCCTTGTGCATATAAGGATGTTGGCAGTAAGAACCAATTTACAGAAAAGAAATTCCACTTTCTGCTCCCAATCACCTCTATGATCACTGCAGCACTCTGAGAAGACTTGAGTTACATCCTTCAGATTAACAAGTTAAGAGACTAGGTACTACAGGACACAAATGTTTTGAACATAGGAAATACAATTGTAATCCAAAGCTGAAGAAAGGACTTCCTGGTCACTATTACAAACATTTAAATAGGATGTTTGATCCTTTTCCTTCTTAAAATTTCAAAGTAATTTTCATACAGTTACCATTGCAGGCTCCATCATTCTTGATGCAGTTGAAGTACATAACTGAAACACTTTAATGACTTAGGATATGAGATGAAATGGAACTACACATCCAACTGCAAACACAGCAAACAGAATATATTAACTTCAGTGTGTGTATCTCAAATAATAGATCCACAGCACTGCCTAACCATCACTCTCGGATCATAGTTTAATACCTCCTCAAGGTGTAATTTTCACCCAACAATCAGTTCCAACCAAATTAAGGCCACTTTAAACCCCCTGGGTCAAATGGTGGCCCAAACTAAGCACCTCCACTTGTGAGACCTCAGAAATAAAACAAGAGGTCTTAAAAACCACAACCGATGAAAATTAAGCTGGAGCATTGACCTTACCCAAATTTGCAAAGTCTGTTATGTGCAACGAAAAAAGGGACTACAGCAGCGTCAACAAAGTCAGTAAGAATACTAGGGCTGAATGTATTTTCTGGTTGCTATTCCTAGTTTCTGGTTGGTTTCAAGTCAGCAACATGATGTCATCTCATTCACTATCTCTTGAAAATGCAACTCCATCTGCAGAGGAATTGGCTTTCCCCTCACCATTCCGTTGGGATGCATTCATGAACCTCATGCTTTTGATAGTACCAAACATTCTTGTAGGCTCCTGTCTCCATTTCTGAAATACGGGGTTCCAGCATTTTATTGATTTCTGTTCCAGCATTTCATGGTCTGCGTTTATCCCTCTCTCCTCTTCTGTTGCCTCACTTGTGCAGTACACACACGTGCAACGCAGCACGCTCTAAAAGCTGCCGAATTCCTTTCTTGGTGTGTTTACCCTCACAAATAAAAGTTGTTTTCACTCATTCTTGTAAAATAGTCTATTCATTCCCTACATCATCCTGGCAGTAGCTCTCAAGGATAACAAGATACAGGGTATAAACTTGTATAAAAATAGGAAGAATTGTTCACTAGCAGTGAAGGTATAGGCAAAGTGTTGGGGTTCACCTGTGCTATTTTTTTTTCTTTCCTCTACAAGCACTGCTAACAAAATACTAAAGGTAACAAAATCAGGGAAACATAGTCCAGCAAAAAGACGTAAAACCTCCCAGGAAGATGGCTATTATATTTTTTTTTTTCATGTCATCATTATTACGACCATTTTTACCTGGAGTGAACAGATAATTTTAGATCTGAACTCCATAGTAAATGTATACATGGACACAAGCAATACAACTCACAGGAGATCCAGCCTGATAATTAATCCACCATCGGTTGTTTAGACATTACAGTACAGCACCAGGTACTTTCTCCAGGAGGCGGCAGAACGCTAGCCCTTCCCTGCTTACTGATGAGATGAACGGGAAACGGTGGGAGGTCTGCTGGCCACCATCAGTCACACTGTTGGCAAAGTCAACAGCGAGCTCTGCCTATTGGACTTATCTCACCAGTACTGAAGGAGTTTCGCTTATCTAGATCTATTTTATCTCTTGCTCAACAGACTGCTTCTGCATGAAGAATGTCAGAAAAAGCAGCCAGTTGAAGCAGTACCCTCTAGATCTCAGTGTGATATTGAGGGAAGTGCTGGGAAAAGTCATCGACAGAGAGTTTGACTACAATTTCTGAACTGTTCACGGAGACTCTGCAGCTGTGTGTTTTCCATTCAGTATTAGTGCTATATTACACTTCACAAAATGTAGTAATAACACTGAAAAGAAACAGTGCTTCTAGGTACAAGGGAAAAAAAGAATGTTCAAGCATATACAAGGTAGCCAAATATCTCGGGAGGGAAGTGTTAAAACATCTTTCTAGGAAGATAATTCTAGTCATATGGCAGCAAAATCAGAGTGAAGTTAATTTCAGTCTCCTAAAGGCCCATTTCAACAGGAGCACAATTTGTGCTAATTATTGACATTGAAATGAAAGCTAAATTCCTTCTTTTTCTAGATCCTGACATAGAAAGACATCCATATTTACTTTTGTTTCATCAAATGCAAGCAACCTTTGAAAATTTATGGCTTCTTCTAGATACATTTTTTTTTTCCTAGGTCCTTAATATCTTTTGATAGAGATTTAAATATCTGGGAATTAAGAAACTAAGTCCCAAGAGTGTTCTCAAGATATAAGAATATATATCTGTACACTTTTAAGTAAGAATTTTAAAAGGTGTCTTCACACCTTCTTTTAAATGAGAACAAAATGTAGGTGGAATTGGCCACGGAGTTAAAGCTCAGAGATGAGAAGGCAGTTGCAAGATGCAGAGATTGTATGTAAAAAAGCATTTAAAAATACTAACCCTCACATCTTCTGACCCCTGCTCCAAAAATTTTTAAAATAACCAACTAGCCCAAAAAAATCCCAAACAGGGGAGAGAGGAGGGAAGGGGGGGGAAAAAAAAAAAAAAAAAAGGTTATAACAGGCCTATAGTTGGAATTCTTGACTTGTAAACCACAAATGAAATAAAAATTAAGTGTCTCCTCCCATCTAACACTGAAGTCAGCGTACAGTCCTCAACGGCTTTTTCAGTTTAGAAAGGGGGGGAAAAGGGGTTCTGAATAAGACAAATCTCCTTTTCTGTGACAATTTTTCAATATTTATGTTCAACTATTTATAAATTAATCAGATTTGCTCTAATTTAGCAAAAGTTCTATGCACATGTAGTTTAAGTGGTATTCCCTGCAACTTCTCAGCAAAGGTAACAGACCTATCAAAGTTTTGTTGAATTAGGTCCTTGGTGATAAAGCATGTATCGACGGTGTAAAGGAACAAGAAACTCTTAACTAAAGCTGGTACTTGCAGACAGTTGCTCGATCCAGTTCAAAGGAACAGCCGTAACATCCATGCACGGCTATATTCAATAACCGCTCGTGGCAAATACTGTTCGTGATCAAAGAGGCTGTTAGCACAATCCACTTAATGGTTTTCCTGAAGGATGTTTGTTCAGATGTGAAGGTTGGAAATTGTGTCTCATTCGGTGAATATCAAAAGGAGAGCTCCCCTCAGTCTGCCTGAGGCACGATTGAATTTAATGCTTCTGCAGGGGAGGGGGAAACAGCAAAAAAACCCACAGACAGTGAGCTGATAACATTCCCTCAAGGTGGTCATCTTTGAGAGATTTGGGGAAAACATTTAGCATCTTATTTTTTACCTTTTTTTTTTTAAATTCTTCTTTTTATTGTCCAGAATCTATACTAGGTCTTCTAAGACTGTTAATCGAGACATGAAGGACAACATGTGCAGACTAATTTTGAATACTTGCACTGGGGAGCTTAAAGATGCATCATGTTACTTGTATTTTACTTGTAAATACTAAATTTCTCTTGTGAAAGACATACAGCCATTGGCAGAATTATTTATACCACAGGCTACATTCAAAACCAGCGATAATACAGGCAAGGCTCTATGCCACAAGGTGACCTTAGGTTTCTTCAAGAAGCCCATAAACTGGAACAGCGAATAGCTGCAGCCAGAGTTCTCAAGGAAATTCAAACAAAGCCCAGGAGGCCAATTTGCATATGGAAATGGAAAAGCAATATAGATTTATAAATAACAACAATGACAATGAAGAACATTTAATTAAGAGTTATGCACCCTATGGGTATGTCTATAGTCAGCAAAGCACAGTAATATAAAAGCACCGGATTCCAGATGCAGTTTAGTTGTGGTAACACAGACCTTTTAAACGGTTTACTTCACGCTACGCTGCGTATTCTGTTGCCGCTACCCAAAGAACTTGTTTGGTAGCGCAGACATACGCTGAGATAACAAAAAAGTGCAATGTTGTAGAGGCAGAAAGGTGGTCTGAGAACATTATCAAACACTTTGCTTTTAGAAGTATTCTCTACCATGTAAAGCGCACTTTGAGAGAAGTGAGATCGGCCACGCTGCCAGACAGATCGCATATCTACGATTTGTCTGAGACAGGAGCTGTGAATCATTCTCTTCTGCGTGTCCAGTTCAAAAGAGCCTGAGGGTTTCAGGGACCAGAAGTTATAGCATTTACGTGATTCTGAAAATTCTGGCTAAAACAGAACTGCAACTTTTGAGACTTAACACTTTGAGAACATTTTTGTCTGAGCCTGAGACCTTCATTAGGAAGCATCCTCATACTTAATGACCTTCCAGTTATTGCCCTAACTTTACAGGGCTTTTTCCTAACAGAAATCATTAAGAATATTAACAGTACCAAAACACCAGAAACGGACAGACCTGAATCCATTTCAGTTTTGTTTTGCTAAATCCTTTTAGCAGTTAGCAAAAGCACAGCATCTGTGTTCGGAGCAGAACAAGGACACTAAATTCTATCTTTCATATTAAAGAAATTACATTATGGGTTCGTTGAATGCAGTCTCACACTTCAAGTGGCATGCTACAACATAATAGAAGTTATAACAGCCAAAGAATATTATCATAATTAAGCAAGTTTATTGTAATTAGAAAGATAAAAAAACTGGCTTGCCTATTAACTGAGCAATAATTCCCTGAAAAGAGAATATTTCAATATCCTGACAGATTGTATTGCTTCTGTGGAAGGCTTTACTGTATTTTCAGTAAGCCAATCTGGTCTGTCACATACTCAATTTTTAATGTCAATGTCAATGACAGCATGTGTTTTAAAATGCAGCTACATCTGCCACTGTTCATTACAGAGTCATCTGACCGCTGTACTGGAAAACCAAAATGTCGTGATGACATGAAAGCGTTGAAAAAGCTACTTGCAGAAAGCCACTTCCTCGTGCTACACAGCAACTTTTCTGATCTTACCAGAGGCTTTATTTAACCATGGCAGACAGCAAGAGTAGTAGGAACCTAAACAAAACCTGTTGGATTCAAAAAGGGCTACATACGCATTTCAGCACCAGAAGACCTGCTCATCAATAGATCTTTCCTTCCTGAAACAGCAAGTGGTACTGTTTGTAGAGAGAGGACTATATAAGCACACACATGCTGACATTTATTAAAAGTATTTCTTAAAAAAATGGGGTTTTAGTGAAACTGAGGCATTAGCCCTATTGTTCTTATACATATGACTTACTACTAGTGTCATTTTTAATGAAAAAAGTAACAATGCCTTTTCATTTAAAAAAGTAAAGAGAAGACTGCAGAAAATCAGCACATCTTGAAAATGCCAGCATGGAATCATTAGTGATGCCTATGCATTTTAAAGATCTGTAGCACTTAAAGATGACAGCTTGTTTTACTAAGCTATGTACAATTAAAGCAAATAAAACCAAGCCATTGCTTGAACGCGAACGATAAGGAAAAACAGCTTCCATAGAGTATCTTTCTTTGAAATCTAAGCGGAAAAGGAAAGGGAAACAATCACAGATGGGAAATCCCAGAACAGAGCAGCCAACTTAATATTTGCATATCACGCTAGAAAAGAACTATTACTAGCAGAAGCAACAGAATTAAAACATTTACTAAAATATAAATGCAGAATAGAGCTGCCAAACTAGTAAGTACATAAAATAAATGAGAGACACAACTGTCACTCGCAACAGCAAGAAAGCGGAACTTTCTTAGCAGAACTAAAGCTACATCTACACCACAAAGTATGGCAGAACCTTCAAGAAACCTGAGAAAACTCTGAGCAAGATGATATGTTGACATAGCACAGACAACTGCCACATAAGGATCCTGAGTGGGTTCCAAAGTAATATAAACCCTTTAACACCATCCTATGCCTGGATTTCTTCAGTATCTCAGATGCTCCTTCTTCTGGAATTAGTCTTTTCTGAATAAACAGGGCATTGCCACCGGAGGCCAAATTGCAAACCATAGATATCTGCATTTTTTGTTTATTTGTTTTAGAAGGGACAAAGACACCTCAAATGGACACACAAACACAAAACCACTCAAAACGCTAGCCGTGATTTAGCAAGACTCTTACCACCTTAGGAGGTTGAACCCTTCTAAGAACAAGTAATTCCCTAAGAAGGGAAGACAGGATAAAGAAATAAGAATAGAGGTTTCTACATCTTGTTACTACATAACTACAAACTACATAAGTAGTTTGACCACTTTGGATCACATACGACTACAAACATCAAAAAAAACTACTGATCATCTATAGTATTTTCTTAGTTTCATCGAATCACAAAACCAGAAAGAGCACTGAAGCAGTAAGAGGCCATTTCAAAGTGCTGTTCTTACTCCACGCTTGCTTGAACTTTACTCCACATTTGAAGTTGTTAACTACTTTTAGTACATGGGAAATTGCTATACTTACTACTCCCCACCACAGGGCATCTGCATAGCTGCCAAACTCTGTTTCTCCAGAATCATTTACAGCGTCTTTTTCAGCCAGGTACACAAAATAAGAGGAAAAAATCAGGCCCAGAAATCCAATATAGAGAGTAGTTATCAGTTCCTGCAAAGAGAGTCAAAACAACAGCATTACAATATTGTCGAGACACTCAAATTACTTATCACTGATGTTTTTGAAAATATAATTGGAACAGAAGAATGCTATTTCAGTAGTTAATAAACATTGACATGGACTGTTGGCTGCACAAATTAACAAAAATCCACTGAGCTCAGTGGTGGAAGAATTTAGACCACAGCTGATGACGCGGTCCAGAACGCAGATTTCAAACAGAGTCAAAACAACCTCCTCACTTGCAAGCGTGACTCATTAACCTTTAGGTCACCAAAAAGTAGTTGGGTAATTTTTTAGAACACTGTCACATTCAAAATAACTTTGGAATTTAGAAAGGTATTTCTAAAAATATTCAGATTACCTTTCAGAAGGCTCATTTTCTGTGGCTAAGTCCAACTAGAAGTCAAAAGTTTGTGAAAGCAGAGACGAATATTTTTGATCTTTTAGGAACTTTTTGTCCCTTGAACAAGGCAGAACAGCCATACTCAGTAAAAATAAACGACTGCCTGCCTCCACACTAAATATATTTGTCATCATCAGCATGTCTGCTTACATGCTTTTCTGAATATAAGGACTTCTGCATCAATTATTATGTCACTCCTCAGAGTACTCAAACTTACTTGTCTGTGTATGAACACTACTGATCCCAGCAGCCTCCACGTACCACCCTGACGGTCAACATGCAGCATTCGTAAAATCTGCAGAAAACGGATGCCCCTGGAACACAATTTTTAAATAAAGGAAGAAATAAACGTTTAAGAGAAGAAACAGAAGCAGGGAGGAGAAGCCTGTCTCTTCCAAATAACTGTTTTGAGACACACACATAGTATTTCATGTTAGACCTAGCAGCCTGTCTCTTTTTACTCCATTCACCCATCTTTCATCTTTTCATCATGAAGACAGTACGAGGAGATTGCATAGGAGGACAAATTTTTTTATACATGGCTAGTAAGGGTAACTCAAGGATTCAGAAATTCTGGAGACAAACTGCGAATGCTCTAGAAATCATCAACTCATATTTGATCTGCTCACCAGGACTGGAAACAATATACAGAAACAGCTAATTAAAGATCTGAATCCCTCACCTTTGGCAATTGGAACTAGGTAGTGCATTAATATTTTAAAATATTCTTTTTAAGAGAGTCACTACAATTGCAGAGCATCGCTGCAGCTAGTGTGCAGAGCACAGTACACTGCCCTGTAATCTCCTTCAAGAAAACCACGTGGTGTGGCCTTCCTAAGCACAAGCTGGATTCAAGTCCATCAGAAATTCACCACCACTAACTCCAGTCATTTTATGAAGCAGCAGCTTGAGGATGCCAAAGACATGAAGCATGAAATAGTTGCTACAAAACTGAGCCAAGAAAGTAGAACAGGATTTGGGTAGAACCCACCTAATAAGGGAAAGGGGGCACCTCTACTCCTGCCAGACATAAATGCGTTACAACCAGACAAGACACACAAAATCTTATTTTCCCTTCACTTAACGGGATGACTGTTTCACATCCATGTATGACTGGTGATCCGCTCTGCTATATGACTCTCAGAGCAGCAAGTTGTTTTCTCCTACAAGAACTGAAATAGGAGGTTAAAAAAAGAAAAAGCCTCACCTTACTCAAACAGGCAGCACTATTTTCTTTTATTGCATATAATTACCTGATAGCTGAGGTTGCAAAGACTTGACCTTTAGAGCCCACACAAAGAACTATCATGGAAGCAACGACTACAATTAAATCTGGAAAATAAAAGTCAATTGAAAAAAATTAGTTAGCAGCATCTTGCAATACTTCTGTAAGACTGTTACTGGAACCAATACCAATATTACTGTAACAAGTTCAACAGTCACCCCAAATCAAGATTTTTGTTTACATATCAAGGGATCTGTCTTGTAACATATAAAGAAAATGTAACTGTGTGATATGACAGAGACGTTTTACTGAGATAGGTCCAAGATGGTCACATTCTACATGAATGACGAGAGTGACGTGAGCTACTGTGAAGCAGTCTCAGCAGCCTGGAGTCCTTTAACTATAATCCAGGAGGAATTTCAGCAGTTTCTACCTATTATCTCTTCTGTATCTTATTTTCTCTGCTGGTTTAGGCCACATTTTATTCATTGACAGAGGTTTTGGGGTTTATTTCATTTATAACGCAAGTTCCTTACTATTATTTCATGTGTCCAGGTCTAAAAAGGGGAGAAAAATTGGAATTAGTGTATGAGTCTAATTTACTTTAAGTCAGCCATTACCATTGGACTGTACTCTAAATCTCTGTGCCTCAAGCCCAGTTAATTTTGAAAAAGAACTCTGTTTTGGAGAATCAAATAGTCCTTGATACTGCAAAAGTTCTTGATCTGGGAAAGGGCAACTTTGTTTTGCTTCCCAAACTGAAATGAATTGGATGATGTTTCAGAACCCCTAGTGTTCTAGGTCTCAAGAGAAATGGAAGAGTGCAAAGATGCAGTCAAAGCCATTTTACAGTTGCAGTCACACCTGATATACAGTTGGGACTTATAAATATGCACAAAGCAGCTAAACCAATCTATTTTACGACTGTAAAAATACCCAGATTGAAAATTGCGTAAATTTTCAGCAAACTTATAGGTAAGTTTATTAAAAACTGTATCTTCTACTCAACAACAAATAATGTTTCCAAGTAGTGGAAAAAACTATGTCAGAGAACAAGGATTACTATGCTTCTGCAACAATACTCCTCTTCCAAAATCTGGTTTGTTTAATCTATTTATATTTTCAGTGCCTCAGGGCAAGGGTCTTTACATAGCTCTCTCAATATTGGCTAACAAAATACAGATTTACTTTGGATTAAATGCATGATGAGCATTCTAAAAAAAAAATAATGGTTTGTGACATATATGGAATATAGGGATGTAATGTCTAAGAACACTCAAGTCAGTTAGGAAGCAAACTGCACTGAGTATTAGGGGAAGTCAGGTGCCCCGTTCCAAAGGCATCACTGAAAATTGAATTTTAATCCAACAGATACACAAAGTAACTACAGTGCATCTATCATGCTCCACTATGCTCAATAGTGTGCAAAATAAACTCATAAATTATTCAAACGGCTGCTGGGGAGGAAAAAAAAAAAAAAAAAAAAGGCCGTTCAGTATCTTTAAAAAAATACAGTTGTAGCTATTGTACAGTGTCTGGGATCCTGAGGTCACAGGAGACAGGACTACGGCCAAGACTTATTTCTGGCAAAGCTTCCAATCACTTGTGAAAAGAAAACACTCTGCTCTTCTGGAAAAACAAACCAAGCTACATTTGTTCTCAAATGACAGTGCCATGGAGGAAATTCATATCTACGTTAACACTAATGACAAGAGCTCTTACTCTAAACTTGGCTACAACTACTGCAGAAATTCCACTTCTCAAAACTTTCAAGGACAAGTTTTATTCTGTCTTTATACCAACTTTGCACGCTGTGCATACTCACCAATGATTGAGATAGGCTTCCTAGCAAAACGAAGCCTTCCCCATATTCCAACATATTTACTGCGGCATCCTGCTGACCATAATCGAACCACATACTCTGTTCCAAAGAATACCACTAATACAATTTCCTAAAAGAAACAGACAAGGAATTACATCAGTTCTCTACTGTATGTCTTTCATCTTTCATCAGAATATATCAGGAAATGCTACAATAAAATGTAAAATTTGGAAGGTGGAAAAAAATATCTAAAGCAACATAGAAAAAGCCTGTAAGAGTAAAGAAAGAAAAGACTAAGAGCAAATTTAAATACTTTAATTGCATTCAGTTTGGCTTGTCTACACATGCTGGAACTGAAAACCATTCTGTGCAACTCACCCCGTCTAATTCAAACAAAAGCTTTCCTGCCTGAGCCAAAGAAAACAAGCAGACTGTATTCAGAAGATGAGTATTTTGCTGGCGCATTTCATTTCGGGAAGAGGTGTGCTTCACATTCCTATTTACCGCACCGGCTTAAGCTCCCACTTATTTACACTTTTCCAGTCTTCCTTTAATCTCACTTGAATTGAAGAAAGATTTCTAATGCCCATCACCAGTAGTCTCCAGGTGCACTGAAAACAGTCAGATCTCCAGCATGCCTCTCCCATCCTCTTGTCAACAATCAGAAACCGCAGTAGCAACACAGGGCTCATCCTGGAGCCCTGCTGGTACCCAGCTATGTGTTACCCACAGACCTACGCTAAGGTATGACTTTGGAAATGCCTACAAAGCCATAGATGTCAGAGACATCTGACATTCCTGTTGATTAGACAGAGGTACAATTATGTCGGCTTTGGAACTTAGTCCGTGTGCAGATAAAACTTACTTTTCCACTTTTCCTCAAGTATTGCAGGGAGCTGCAATACTTCCTTACTGGCCAGCTCAATTAATAACTGGTCACACCCTCTATCAGAGCCAACAGCAAAATCTACTAACTGGAATGGTAACAGTGGCTTGTAATTGAAAACACACAGCACATGGCATATGGAAAGAGTAAAGCAGAGAAACCAATCGTAAAGTATCACAGTTCCATAGGATAAAGCAGATTAAGAGAATGAGCTGCTTATTTCATACAGTGGTGTAATAAAAAAAGCAACCGCAGAGAAAACGAAACGCTGCTGAAAGTTTTCTCCAGCCCCCTCGCATTTCTGCAGGGCACACTGCTGCTTTTCATAACAGATCGGCAATCAGGACTCGAGATGGTACCTAGGATTGTTTTCTAAATGAACTGAAATAACCAGGATACAACCCTCCTCCAGTCACGATGAGTGGGAGTGACATTATCAGCTCCAAAAATGCATGGGGGACATATTTGTCTGTCCACAGCAAAAAGAGGGGAGAAATGTTATGCATCAGTTGACTTCACTGTAATCTTTCTGTGGCTCTAAAATGCCAGTCACTTGATGGCTCAATGAACTGCTCATCTCAGGGCACTACAGTGCTGAAGTTCAACCCTGGGACACTTACAGAAAAGTCAGGAGAACATTAACCAGGACTCTTTCACTTAGTTTTGACAATCTCATAACCTGTGCAAGATGTCAGCTGCAGCAGAACAGCTATCACGATTGTTTACAGTCCCTTGAATTCCAGTTAGATTTTAAAGGTATAATGAAACTGTCCAGATCATTGGTTGGAATAAATGTGAAGCTTGGACTCTTCACACCAGCCAAGAATCTCTTCTACAGCTTCATTCTGAAAGGATCCACCAAAACGCTTCAGCTTTTTTTTAATTTCTAATTGGATTATTATTAAACATTTTTAACAAAATATAGTCAGGATTAATGTCATAATTCTGAAGAAACAGCATCTGCAGCAGACGCTTTACAGAAAGCCTGTGTCTTATGACAGAAGCTTCAAACACAGTGAAACTCTCCCTTTACCCAGTTCCACCTAACTTCATTTCCGAACCTGCAGTGAATGGCAAATCGGCCCCGCTTTACATGAGGTGCTATGGAACTGTCACAGCAAAGCAAAGCGCCAAAGGCTGTCTTGTCTGATCAGGTGATTGTCTTTGTTCCACAGACGTGGGCAATAAACGCTAATACGCAAGTACTGTTCTGTATGCAGAAGGCTAATACGTCTCCTTTCATCACGGCCACGGAGGAAACTCCCTTAACAAAACACAACAGCAACCATACAGGGAGCAAAAACTGTCCTTCACTCAAAATAACTAATTTGAGGCAGGGATGTATGGCCTCGCACCACACGCGTCAGCACAGGCGATACTGTTCGGACATCAATTTAGCAATTACCAAAAGCCAAAGAACAACAACAACAAAATTATCTTGATAGGCAAAGGAAAACCCAGAGAACAGTTAACGTTTTGGGACAATGAGAGCCCAAACGGCGCTCTGACCAGGAACCGTGGCCTTGTCAGGATCACAGCTTCAGTTTTACAGCAAGAAGGTAGAAAGTGAAAGCCTGGATTGTGCTTTAAAGGAGCGTGTATTCTCCGCGCAGGAAATTTGCATCGGCGTTGTGCGCGTATGTTTTTTAAAGGCCCTCCATGGTTCATTGGAGAACAGGCACACCGGCAAGTATGCAAATGGGGGCTGTCCCAAAGACAATGCGACAGACACGCAGTCAATGGTTACTGTCATCCAGCTCTTTGCGTGACATGCAGACAAGCTTAGAGAACATTGATTGTCCTATAGACTCCGGTGACTGGAGGGAACGACCAGTCGGCTTACACCAAGACACATTTTTCACTCCTGACGTTTTGATAAAGGCTTATTGACCTAAATGAGACCCAAGTTATTCAGGGAACATCAGGGGTGAAAGTGCACAAGCTGTTCTTCATGGTCATACACAAAAACTCCAGGTATCCATTAGCAACTGGCAAATTCCCCCTCCCCTGCCCGTGGCTGTGTGACAGACAAAAGTGTTTTTAATATCTTGGGTTGCATAAATCTAATAAGTAGGCTCCTCGGGCTGGGGGAGGCTGATGAATTTCTGTCGGTCTACACTTACATTAGCAGCCAGAAACTTGCATGCAATGAGGAAAAAATACATTAGAAAATTATGCCTTTCTGAGCCACTAAAATATTGCCTGTATCTTCCCGATTAACTGCTTAACATGAAACTTTACGTTAACTAGAAGGATGGCAACCTGAGCCTTAGTTCATTTATGCTGGTGGTAATTAGGGCTAATTCCATTTAATAGGTTTTGCCCTAGCAAAGCACAGCAAGGCCTCACACTTGAGAATTTCAGCAAACCTGAGTGCACTACAGATTAATTTGGTCCACCGTTTCTTCGATACTTTCTCCTAACTGCCTGCTTAACACCTACCTAAGTGCATCACCATATAAAAGTTTGTGCTTCTCACAATGAATCAGCTAGACCGAAACACAGCTTTGAGAAGCTCATACAGGCAAATGGAAGGATAAACTGCTGAGCAGACCGAGACAATGTAAAGAGTGAGTGAAATAAGCAACAAAACAACGTTCAACACACAGGAAAAAAAATACAGAGAAAATAACTGCCTGAAAAACACTACTAGAGGTGGAGATTAAAGCTCAGTGGAGGAGTTTTCTTGCTTAAAATTAGACACACGAGAGCTGCACTGTGCAAGGAACCCACTCAACCCTATGCAACTTCATTGTGATCTTCTTTCTAGAAGAAATAGAGCACTGAGATAAAAAAATTATACTAACGTGGTAAAAAGAGCCCTCTGAGCTGTAACAGTTGTGTACCTTCATACTGTGGGCATAGAGTAGCCCTCTTGCTGAAGAGGAGAGACTTTTTTCCTTTGAATTACCAATTTGTACATGATACCCTCATTTCTGCCTTTCCTCCTGCTCAACCAAGGCATATGCTTGATGCCATCTTCATGCCTTCTCAGCCACGTGATCCCAACACAGCCAAGTACCAGACTGACTCTGGATGAAAAGGTGGAGAAGATGAACATGAGGTACACATGTATATCACTTTTCTCAAGAACTCCATCAGTGTCAGTAACTCCAGATGTGAGCAAGTTACCCCACGTACATACACAGCACTTTCAACTACAAGGAACAGGTAGACAAGACGAGTGTAACAAGCCTTGGACATTCTTACTGTGGTACAGTGCTTGGTAAAACTACAGTAGATCTGCAGGTAGTCATTTAGCAGATGCCGGGGAGTTAAATATTTCTCATAAAGACCACTAAAGAAGCTTAAATCCTCGCTGGCGCATTGGTGCGGGAGTGGGAGTAGCATGTGGGATCTGTTTCAGAAGTCTCATGACAGATATTTTCAGTGCATCTCCCTACTCACACAGTTTTGACACGGAAACAGAAGTTCCTTTGAGTTCATCAGGTACTATGTGAACAGCTTTGGGAATTGCTTCAAGTATAAAGAAAGAGCCATCAAAACATAAAATTTATCCTCAGCCCAAGACAGATATGTCACAACTTACCCACCTGGCTAAAGCACAGCTCTCATCACCTGATGAAGGAACATAGGCAGGATCCACAAAAAGAGTCCCCTGACAAACATAGCCATGCTACCTGCCATTACAGCCCATATCTCCGCAGTTCCCAGGGAATAATCACACTTTCATAATAAGACCACACAGGGAACAGAGAAAAGGCCTTAAAGAACAGCTGTGATGAAGAGCCCATGTATTAGGTTTGACTTATGCCAAAGATCTGGACCTGCTATGCATAAGGACACCTTAACTACTGCCTTGACAAACCTCAGGATGCCATTAGGCAGAAGAACAAGAAAAGTCCCTTCCAGAGAACAACAGGGGAGAGTTACTTATGAAAAGGCCTATGAGGGAACTGAAGGAGGAACCAGACTTCTTCCTCTGTGTGAAGAGAGTCAGATAAATGAAAACAAGATACACAGGAATATATTAGCAAAATGAATATCTGGTTTATTTTGCTAATAAATGCATTTTGAAAAACCCTTACTTTACTACTCCACCCCCACTGGACTGGAAGAGCTACCATCTAACTTTGGGAGGCCATCCAACATCCACACTGTGAGATAAATTGCAGTAGCAACTCCAAAAGGAAGGACCGAGTCCCTAAACTTAGCTGAAGGAGATGTTTTTAAGCAATTAGACAGATTAATAGCTTGGGGGGGGGGGGAACCACAACAAACCCCTGGATCATGACACCACAACAGCAGCTATTTAAAAGATAAAGAAATTGTCTCTGGAGGCTGAGAAAGCATCTGCGTAGAGAATATATTGCCTGAGGCTCTGCCTGCAGACCTCAAAGCTGCAACTGGTCATGGAGTACCACAGAAGTTCATGAAGCCATTTGATGTGGGAGGACTAGATGAGGTCATCTGAAACCTGTTATGAACAAGACTGCCTTGGCTCTAATGAGTCTAGACTTTTTTCAATGAACTCCATAAATACATAAGAGGCAAAATACAAGGTTTAGGAGCAAGGAGGCAAAACATGCTATGTTATTCTCATTGGCTACTGAAGACTGAAAATCAAAGACAACATACAGCTTATTCCATCTGCCACAGAAGTGGCTGCCCTAAGAGGAAAGGGAGGTAGTAAGCACAGGAAAACAAGAGGCACTGGTGAGGGCAATGACTTTAAGTCTCGTGAGCACACACTTCTTGTACTGTAAGAATTTCCTCCCACCCCAATGTTTTACCAGGAATATGACTCCTATCCATCTCAAGCTCTATTACATCATCCTCATTGGAGGGATCAACCACATTATTCCCATGATTCTTTCAAATCTGGCTTCTTTCAGATTCTAGTTTCAAGGATGATAAAGTTCTCATGAATTCCTTTAAACAAGGAAATAACCTCTTCTGTAGCTCGTACAGGGATCGCATGCCAACCAGCATTACCTCAGCTGTAAGATCCCTGCGGCACCACTTGCACCGATACCTGTTTGTAAGGCAAGGCAATGGAAGAGCTCTGCTACAGAGCCAGCGTGCCGACAGCAAAGCGGAACGGTAACCTCCACGCCATCTCAGGCAGCAGTAGTGGACAAAGGACGCTGTCAAAAGTTTTGTTCAGAATTCCTGACAAGGTCGTCTCTGAAGGAGCCAAGAGAGGGGACAATAGATCTGCTGACGCTAATGCAAAGTGACGAACGGGGTGCCTGCCGTCAGCCGAGGGCTGTGGAGCTGGATCGGGCAACAGAGAAACAGGCTCAGCATCTTCACAAGCAGGGATGCACCATATCCTCTACAGCCACCGAAAGGTCAAAGAAAGCAGGAATGTATCTCACGCAGAGCAACAGGTTGCGTTTACACTCAGAGAAGGGTAGCACGCAAAAACTGAACCACTGCAGGCTACGTGTTCGTTCGGAGGGAGCGAGAGTCCACTTCACAGCACACTGTTCACCTGACACATCAGGGCTTGCAAAACGCTTCAGACAGCACTTGTGTACAGCCAGAGCAGGGCATGCAAATTAACAGCAGCAAAGGCAACTGTTTCTTCTAATCTCACTCATTTTGTATAGAGAGGCCCCTCTTTGTTCTGTTGAGAAAGGCAGGATTTTTTCCTGAAAGCTGTGCTGTGTTTTCTAAGATACACAGAACAGCAAAATCAGATGGCCTAGGCAAGCAGACAAAGGCAGACACGGAGCTCAATAAAGTAAAAACCCCAGCTTGATGAAGTACAGATCAAAAATAAAAAGATAAATGGTTTTTCATATATATAAACACTTCCTGACCAACAGCAAGTGCCAAAAGCGCTATTTAGGATTGGGGATTTTTCTCCCCTTACTTAATCTCCTCATTTCCAAAGATTTGTAAATTGCATCTTTTCAAGAGAAAACCAACAATGATAAGTTTTTTTAAAAAAATGGTTAAAGCCAGAACACTCGGTGTTCCTTCCTTTCAAAAAGCCTACTATCATTTGCTAAAATTTTTTATCTAGCATATTTGGCACCAAATGATTAAACAGGCAATGGAAAACAAAAAACTCACGGTATCAGCATCACATTTCCATCTTCAGAGGCCCATAATTAATCTAAGGAGTTACAAGGCATCATTAAAGTCCCCTTATTAATGTTTTTAATTAAGATGAAATAACATTTACGTAAGCATTCACGTTCTGAAAAAAAGGGACACTTCCGAGGCAGAGTTAGAACAGTTGATTGTGCCGAAGCCTTTCTGTTTCTCACAATCGGTGCCGAGAGCACAGAACAATAGCTCTGGGACCAGTAAAGAATACTGCAGGCCTGCAATTTTAGGTTGAGACTTTCCAAAGGCTCTGAGCAACTAAATCCTATTGAATTTCAATAGGAGTCAGGCACCTAACTCCCTTAGGTACATTTAAAAAGCCTTTAATTGATTTCCTTAGCTCTCTTCTCACTGGAAGTTGCAGCCAAAGCCAAACGCAGGCAGTTGAAGTTTTTCCACCGCCTATAAAAGGCCTCAGATGTCGGCGGTGTAACTTTGCACGTGAAGGCACGGTCTCGGAGCACTGCTGCATCAGAACAGCTTTCCACACCGTCAGCCCTGCACAAGTCTCTTCATAACGCAGACGTCTTTAGCTTTTGAACTTAGTTGCTGATGACATCCACCACCAGGAATTTACAGGAGTAAATTAAGCTGGGCTTGCACATTTAGTTTACGATACTTGTTTTAGCATGGAATTCTCCCCCATCACAAAGTATGCTCAAGAGCTAGACGTTAAACCCAAAGTATTTGGCAAGAGAAAGGAAGTGTCAACATGCTAACACTGGCACAAAAATTATTAAAAAAAAACCCACTCTTTTCTGTTTATTTCATGAACGTCTTATTCAGGGGTTCATAAAAGCCTCTAGAAGGAATTCATACAGGACCCTCTCCTTCAAAGTGAAAAATGCTCTGGCTCCTACCCAGCGCAGCATATGCTTAATTTTATATCTCACTGAATTCAAACGAACTGTTCACCTACTTAAGATTAAGCACACATACACACAGTTCACAGAGATGCCTACTCATTTATTAGTACATACAATACGCTAATAGGAGTAGAAAGGAACTATTACAGACCAGTAAAAAACAAAAATCTAAGCCAAGTTGTCTGTATTTTTATATTAGGGAGGATCTTTCACACTAACACTGTTTACACAGTGGCCACTTTCCCCCATCTGATTATTTTTATCCTGCCGAGCATCTTGTTGCATGCCTTTTATTAAACGACCCTCCCCGTTCATTTGAAAAAAAAGCTACTTCATTCACTGAGCAGTTCATCAGTCTTCCCTTTGCTCCACAGCCAACTTTTAATTTATTGGGGGACCTGGTGAAGAGACTGCACGCCTGGCTTTTTCCAGCTATAAATGACAGGGCAATAAAAGCTGTTGTGTCTTCCAGCAAACCATGCTCCTCTCATACCCTTAGACTATCACTGTTACAACACTATTCCCTTCTGAGAGGAAATAAGTGTCCCACAATATCTCTTACCTGGAAGCAGAGCCACACGAAAGGAAGAATCTGGCCATTGTCAGTCCGGCTTAACCTGCAATAGCTTCACTTTGCATACTTACTAGGGAAGGTAATTGTAGATGGAATTTAAAGATGCCATGGCCAAGCTCTGGTCACCTGCTACACAGTTTGGTAACAGCAACACTTGAAATCTAGTGGTTTCAGACACACTAATGTACTACTTTTTGTTGTTTGAGGCCACACTGTGATAGCGGTCTGGAAGCAACAATACGTTTTAAAACAGAAATCAAAGATTATTGATGAAAAAATATTTTTGTTCCACTGGTTTTGAACAGCAGAAAAGAACCGTAAGCTTTCTGCAAATATTCATTTTTTCGCCTTACTCACTTCTGTACATTCTATTAGAAAAGGGCCAACGAAAAAAGGAAAAAGACTGGTAAGGATGGGAAGTTAGAAACCTCTAATTTCCAATTATCTTTTGCATTAAATCAATGTTTGCTCTGGTGTTTCTCAACAGAGTCACATTTTATACAAACTGCAGCCAGGTTTTCTTTTATATTTAAATTTTAGTGAATTTTTTTCTCTTGTTTGATGCAGAGACTTTTCAACCAAAAAATGTATGCCTGCAGAATCATCTGCAGATTTAAGGCATAAAGGGAATACTTTTTATTATGAAGGAGAAAATTTAGGAACTACATTTTTCTCTCTAGAAACTTGCAGAACAAGGACTGTAGGAACATAAGCTTTAAGGAAATGAATTTCCCTTTTTTATTGTTTCTCTCCCCCTGTACAGTCACCAACTGACCAAGGATTGTCGTGACGAGGTGGCCGAGTGGTTAAGGCGATGGACTGCTAATCCATTGTGCTCTGCACGCGTGGGTTCGAATCCCATCCTCGTCGGAAAACTTCTTTAGCGGTCATGGTTGACGGGAGAGGNTAAACCTGACCCCCAAAGCTCTACTAGATCTTTCAGTGTCTTTCTCCTCCAAAGCTGACAGCACCACACACGCATCATCTCAAAGATTTTTCAATTTAATTAAGGGCACAATCCAGAGTCCAAACAAAGTGAAAACGTGCCCGCGAGCTGTAGCAATGCCCCTCTTCTGTTCCCTGGGTAGGCAAGAGTCAGGAAGACTGCAAAGGAACGGGAGATCAGAGCTTGCCTTGCTGTTTAGCTACAGCTTCTCATAGGGCTTTAAGCAAACCGCATGCAGTCTTTAAGTCATTCCCAGGGAAACCCTCTAGTCTCATCACCCTCGCCCAGACAATGCTCCAAGACAACGGGACAGTAGCAGTGTGGATGAAACTATAGCTGGATATGCACAGCAACATCAAGAGGCCCTCACATCTAAATCCCATGAGCTATTACTATCTCAACAACTTGCTCCCGCAAAAGCACGTACAGCGTATGCCAAAGAGCAACTCTTTCTGATGAAGTTCAACTTCTTACCTCTTGTGCGGCAAAACATCCCCTCCAGACCTGCCCTCCTTCCAAGAAGAGAGTTACCAAATGTTACCAAATGGTACCGTGTGCTAGACAGCCTTGCTTCGGGATTCTCAGCTCTATCCTTCCAGCTCCTCTACGTGGTTTTCGGCTTTCCGGCACCCTCCCTGGGGTGTGATATGTGTTTCGCAAGTAAAACATTTCCAGAAGAGTGAGAGGTCACCAAAAACAGGATGCTACCCTCTACATCTACTCATGTTACCCTCTTTTTATAGAGCCAGTGTTTTTCAAAATTCAGTTTTCAAAATTCACCCTCCAAAAGTAAGATTTCTGGCCTGAGCAACGACCCTGTTCTTCAATAACAGTTCAGCAAGCGCTACATTTCAAGCGGACTAACACTGGTTTCAACCACCTCCAGATAACAAAGGGAAAAAGAAAATTTTCTTTTTTTTTTCTAGACTGGCAGGCCAGCATTGCAGGAGAGACATCAAGTCCTGAAACAAAATCCTGCACGGTTACAAGCGGGGCATTCCTTTCACACACCTGGGCGACCATCGCTCAGTTACTGGTCTCGGGCTCAGCCTTGATAAGAGTTCAAGTGCCATATTTCTGTGTGACATTCCCATAAGCACAACCTGCTTTTGCCTCAACATACTTGAGCTCTCTCCCAGGCCTGCTCCAGGGAATATGCATCATGCTCTTCCACACAGCTGCAAAAACAGTCGCACACTAAACCTGTAGTCCAGGCACTTAATACTCCTCACAGGAAAACACATGTGCTAGTTTAAGCTAATAAAACCCCTCTCAGATGCCATATGTACACAGCCCATTCAGTCAGCATTTTACAGTTGCCTCTAAAATTTGTGAAGGAGGAGAGGAAAATTATTTGACATGCAAAATAAACCTAACCGAAGGCAACAAAGTCAGCATTTTCAGCTAAGTGGCACATACATTTCACATACTGAAGGCAAGCAGCTTCCTCCCCGTGCCAATTTCCTGCGCTCGTTCCAATCGGCGAGCATTAAACAGTTGCGGCTATCATTCAGCGCATCAGGATTATGGCATACCAAAATGGGAACTTAATTTATACCAACCAAAGCACACGATTAACTCAGTGCAAACTCTCCCTAGAGCTTTGATAATGTTCCAAATGGACCAAACTAAACTTACATTTGAAAAATGAAGATATAAGCCAGATCTCTCTGAAGTCGGATACCCCATTAACCAAGCTACTGTTATGTGCAAAGACTTGTATTTTTACTCGGATTCATGTTTCTATCAGTTTTGGGTCCAACATAAATAAATGGTGCAACAGAGGCAGCTCTTTGCAGAATTCAAAGTTACGAAAGGAGAACTCCAGCTCTGTGAAACTCCCTTCACTCACTATCACCTTTCCCCGGCTCCCTTTACAAATAAAGGACAAGTGCACTATTCATTGCTGGAAGAAAAAAATTCTTAAAAAAGCCATGGCCTTCTCAGTGGCAGCTGGTCTGAGCTTCAAGACATCAAATACCTCAGGAAACTAATAGGCATTATATTGAATGAATTTAACAAGAAATTAAAAAAAAAACCCCTACAAAAAAACCCCACCGCCAAAACCAAAACCCATCCAAAAAAAAGAAAATCCAAGCCCCAAACTGATATTTGGCAGAATTCAGCAACACTGCACTCCAAAACTCTTTGGAAAAGGTGGTACTTTATAAAAGCAACGCCTAAGACATGTCAAAAATAAACTAAAAGCTCTGCAACAGTACAGAGGCTAGCAGGCAGCTGATGCAGCAAGCAAAAGACACCCAACCAGAAGAATCTCTCTGTGGAGTGGCACTTGAAGAGAAAAAAAACAATTGCAACTTGAAGGAAGGGGCACAAGCAGTACGGTTTAGAGACAGATGAGCTTTTTCTGTGCTGAAACATTGAGCAATGCAGGACAGATTTAGGATCTACTTGAAAATATACCTTATTAGAACAACCAGAGCACTGGTTATGCATTTTGAATGCATTAACACACGTCGTGGTTTAACTCCGGCCAGCAGTCAAGCGCCACACAGCCCCGTGCTCACCTCTCCCTCCCCAGTGGGATAAGGAGGAGAATGGAAAAAACCCACCTCATGGGCTGAGATAAAGACAGTGCTACAAGATAACTAAGGGAAGAGACTAATAATAATACTAATACTAATAACAATAATAATAATAATAAACCAAGTGATGCATAAATGCAATTGCTCACCACAGGCAGCCGGGAAACAAAGAAAAACCAACCCGACCCTCAGTCTGTTTCTGAGCAATGAATCTGCCTCCCGGCTGGCTTCCCCAGCGCTATCCGGAGCACGATGTTCTATGGCAGGGAACATCCCTTTGCCCAGGCTGGGTCAGCTGTCCTGGCCGTGCTCTCCCAGCTCCTTGTGCACTTGGCAGGGGGTGGGAGGCTGAAAAGTCCTCGTCTTAGTGTGGGCACTACAACTACCCAGCAACAACAAAAACCATCAGTGTGTTATCAGCATTATTCTCCTACTAAATCCAGAACACAGCACTGTACCAGCTACTAGTATTAACGCTGTCTCAGTGGAAACCAGGACAACACATCAGAACATCCAACTGGTAGCAGTGGAGCAGGACTTCATATCTGAGATGTAATGTTTTCTTGGGAATTAAACTAAACACATCATCGGAAATGCCCAACTTCCAAACATTTTTTTCCCCCTACTACTTTATGTGATAAAGCAAATGACAGTCTTACTCCACAGCTAAACGAATTCTGGCAGTAATTATTAAAACATTTTTGTTTTGAGGGGTTTTTTTTGGTGGTGTTCTGGTTTGGTTTTTAATGCCAAAAGATCATCCAATTTTTTAGCCTTCCCTTTACATCATTTACATTTACATCCTGCTTAAGCCCCTCAAGATCCCATTAGAATAGAATAGAATCATTAAGGTTGGAAGTGACCTCAAGGATCATCTAGTCCAACCATCCCCCCACCACCTATTACCCACTAAACCGCGTCCCTAAGTACCATATCTAGATCTAAGTCTAGCCTGGACATCAAAGGTCTTACTGGCAAACCAGAGAGCTAAGGTTACCCACTGGAACCAGAGATGCTCATCCTACCAGAAAAAATATTTCTTCAGCAACATAGGACCTAGTAAAAACCGGCACTTGTACCAGCTGGCGTAAGAGAAAGGAAGCAAGAGGTAACATTTAAGAAAGGCGACTCCTTGCTTTAAAGCTACTCAACTTTAATATTTACTGACCCAATATGCAAGCCACCACTCTCTGACAAACAACTGAAACGTGACATTTTTTGCATCATATCATCACTGAGAGGTGATAATGTCCCTTCCACTGCAAAACATCCTTTTAAAGTGGTATTTTCTCAGTATGCAAAATAAATAATTATCAGCCTAAGTTCTTTTTAAGGACTAAGGGGGTGGACAAAACAAAAGGGAGTCCTGATGCACAGCAATCAAATACTGACACATGAACAGTGCCTGTAAAGAGTTTGGGTCACATCCTTTTTTAGTAGATTTGCAAAAGAAACAGTATCTCAAATGACCAAGACTTCTAGAAACGATTGAATTTGTCAAAGGTTTTAGCCAACCTTACAGATCTTACAGGAGGAAGAAGCTACTTAAGCTGAAGTTCAGTTGGGGTAGTTTTCTGATTTTCTTAAAGCATCAGTAAAGGTGGCTAAAACATGGCAAGCAGGGTCAGAGGCTTGTCCTCCTCTGCTGAAGGGAGCAGTTACCAGGGCAGCAAACCCAAACTCACCCGCTTGGCAAGAAGTTCCTTCTTGGTGGATGAAACAAGTGGGTCTGCCACACTCAGATCTGCATCCTATTTCCAGCTCTGCTAAAAATGGCTTTAATGACAACCTCGTGTTTCCCCTCTCCCGAACACAGAACACATTGCACGTTTAGCTTTGTACAGAAGTGTCAATTGATGTACTGCTTGGGGTATAATTAATAACAAATACATTACATTAGAAAAGCACATAAGGGACTGCTTTGTGATACAATGTGCATTTCCTCATCAGCTGGATGGCCAAAGGAAACCTATTAGACATGAAAGCATGGTACAGCTGTCTCCCATAACCGGGTATTTGAATATTTATAAAGTTATTGCACTTGGGATACCAAAGCTGATGACATGAATGTATGTTTTAGTAAGTCCACCAATAAAGTGTTCCTCATCAGAAATCTGCCCCTAGCATATTACATCAGAGAATTCTGTTATCGTGAACCATATTACTTGTCCCACACGGCATACCGTTAAAGCCAGAAACATTATGCCTATTTAAACAGCATGCTTTACGGCACTCAAAAAGTGGTAGAACTCTCTGGTAATACTATCTGTGGTTTCACACCTTTTAAGTAATAGTAATGAATATTTTATGCTACGAAGACATGAAACGTGTTCATCTTGGGTGCTAAATCACCCTGAAAAGTGCTGTGAAAGGCCTCTTTATAAATACTTTGTGAAAGGTTTGCAGGCTGTGGGAATTATGTTTTCAACAAATTTGATTATTTTTATGTTTAAAAAGATAGCAAACAATGGCGGCTGTAGAATAAGCAATCATTTCCCACCGCTACACTGAGCAGTTACCACCACCTGACTCCTAGTGTTGCTATGAGAAGTCATGTATGACTGTTTCAATCTTAAGCATAATGTTAAATGTGGAAACATCTCTTTTTTTTTAACATGAAGAACAGGGTGAACAAGCTTTGAGGAGAGAAAAAAAAAAATCTATTGCAAAACTAGACGTATTTGTATACTAACTGGCTACCGCACTGATGTTTTCCATGGAAATTCCAGCCGCATTAGTTTTGGCAGCAACTAAAGACTACTTTTGGAATCCTTAAAAACATTCAAGGAGTTCCTTTCAACTTTACTTCATGTTCTGTAGTTCCTTCTACTCTTTAAAGCAGGGAAAGCAATTTTCTTTTCAACTTTCAACTTGTTTTACTGTTAAAATAAAGATAAGTCAGTCAGAATTCAGGCCCAAAAGAACCCCACTGAGGTATTTATTCCTCTTCGAGAGCCGAGAAGCTCCTCTCTTGCTCAGGTTGCACCTCTTACCGCTGCTCAGTACATTGTGCAACTCTGCCTGTGAGCCAACACCATCACAGGACTCAGTGATAAAAGCAGCTATTCAGAGTTTTGGCAGGAAGAATACCTCTGACATTTTGTTTCATCTGGATCACAGGATTAGACTTCGGCTCAGGGCTTTAACACTAAGCTGCCCGTGCTACACCACGCAGAGCTGATTTCTGACACCTTTTCCACTGCATATCACTTTATCCTTGAATATTCCCACCCAAGTCAATGGGATGGCCCTTGAAGCAAGCTCCAACCCGTAACAACCAAGCACAGTTGAACCCACCTGTTGAAAAGGGAAAACTATGCCCTCACACTACACTTATCTAAGTAGTGAATAACCAATGATTTATGCTTCTTGAAAGGAAAATACAAACAAAAGCAAGCCAGCATGTATCCAGGCATCAGAAATGTAATTGTACCGTATTTCAAACGCCAGCCAAACTGTTAAAAGCCTATGTGACCACATGTGATGTATTTCAACCACGTTCATAACTACAAAACAATTACACAAACACCATTAGTATTAATACCGATTAACTAAGTTAATACCAACTGCCTGGCTAGAAAGCAACCTCATGGAGAATGGAAACTCTGAACACTTGAATACTCAAACACAGCTTTTGCTATAATTAATGGACAGAAACAGGCATATACAAAGGGAAATTCATCTCAAGTGTCCTAGGCACCTTAAGATGTAATGAACTACACTTTCAGGAGTACGTATCCTTTTCCATGAAGGGAAAGCCTACGTGATTGGCTTATATTACCTAAAAGCTACAAAAAAATTTCAGAGTCAGCCTAGAAAGAACTGCTTTGAACTATCCAATAAAGTAGCCTCAGCTTCGAGCAGTGGTATAAACAGCAGAGGAAATTTACTATCAGTTCTCCCTTGAAAGAGAGGTTTATGAGGGGTTTCTATTTCTGGGCTGGTCTCCTTAGAGAGGTCCGTGTGATCACCATGTCTGTCTCCAGTTTCCCTCTCAAAACTCCCAAATCTACTAGCTGATCTGGACAGATCAGAAGGTCAGGCATGTCAGAGGAGATTTAAACTTCCTGAATGTGTTGTGAAAATAAGGAGCCTGGCAGAAAAGAAATACCCTCTCTACAGCCTGAGAGAAAAGATTTTATGTTATTAATCACACTCATTGGGATTCTCTAATCTTTACAAAACATCCAGCTTCAGGAAGACAAGTTTCAACAGAAGTTGCAAGTTTCAACAGAAGCCATTCGGCTCCATAAAAACAAACACCCAAAAAAACCCAGAAAGGCAAACAACCATCCACCTCAAGACCCCCAAAGTCCCCTAGCATCGTAAGTTTTTCTCTAATAATATCATTTTTCTATGATTAACTGGAGTTTCCCCTATTGATTTCTGTAACCTATATTTGAAAAAAAAAAAAAAGAGTGACTAACTTTTTCTTTCAGAGAGAAAATTTTTAAAACTATGAAACCAAGAGGTTTCTTTTTTAGCTTCACGGACAGTTCACTTACCATGAAAATCAGTATGAAGCTAAACAGAAGAGAATTCCTCCGTATCCTCTCTACCACCACTTGCCCACATATTTCTCCATATTGTTACATGACTGTCTCCAGGTACGAAAAAAAATCTGACACCTGGTTTCAAGGGTTTAACTGCAGAGAGAGATGCAACTCTTGATCCATCAGAGCATGAGCTCAGCAGAGAAAGCGAAACAATGAATCTTCATTCAGTAAGGGATATGTATTAATCATGTAATCACTTCTTGAATTAACTGAGATTGATTAAACTTCGTTTGTTAACTGATTTCAGTTTATCTGGTTTGTTAACATCTATATAACCCACCTGGGGCCCTTGAACATCTGCTGCCTTTGTCTGACTTGTTTTAGGAAGCTCAAGCCCCTTTGTTTATTATAAGGATGTGTTAGATTTCTGTTAAGACCTTTAGATTCCCCTGATCTTTCTAAAGAACTACGGCAGCTCTTAGCTCATATTATCCATATAATCATTTATTGCTGTTGTCCGGCAGAGCTGATCACACCCCTCCCATTCAATCACACATACTCAAACACACATCATGGGTAGGGCTTCTCAAAGACTGACAGCTCTGCTGGTCTTCCATAAAGGCAGACATGGTTCAGGCTTATGTCTGCCCACACGTTTTCACTTTCTAGCTCATCACGGTCACAACAACCCACAAGTTCAAGTATTTACAACCAGGAGTGGGTGGCAATAGTGGGCGGGGGGTGGTGGAAGATCAGGTATTTATGTGGGCCCCACACATTTAGGATGTTGTTTTCAGGCCTCTGAGAGACTGGCCTGCATGCATTATACTCACGGAAAAGGTATTGTCCACTACACCCATCTACTGGCATCTGAAAAATACATAACAATGTCCTCATGTGCAAAGGGAAAAAAGTTCCCATTCTTCAATTTCCTGCAAATTTTTGAATGTTACACAGAATAGCATGAGCTGGTAAGTTTTGTGGTAAACAGAGAAAACAACAGCATACCCAACCACCATACCCTCAGTACAGTCTCTGCATACTGGATGTGGAATTTGTTCTGCAAAAATCAATTGGGAATTTTCCTGTATTGTACACAAAAATACGATATTTAATTGACTTCAGTGATGTTAAATAACTCAAGACTTTTACACATATTCACCAGTCATTTTGAAGGTTTATTTGTAGCCACATGAGCTGTTCAGAATGTTTCTTTTTAAATTAGTTAAGAGTTAATTGACTCAAGATTTTCAGGGTGGGGGATGAACTTCCTAGAGTACAATCCACAGTACGTTAACAGAGAGAGTATCTCACACTATACTGGGCTCCACTAAGACAAAAGGATTAGAGGGTTCACTGTATAATACAAGAGCTCATGTAAGCAAAAGAAATAAATATTTACAAAAAGACAACATCTTTAAATTCCTAAAACCCACCCCACACTGAAGAATCACCATCGTATTGGATGGAAACATCACCATGGGGAAAAGCAGGGCGTGGGGGAATGAGCACAGGCAATAGCCTTCCTTAAAAAAAAATATTTATCTAAAAATAGTTAGATAATCTTTGACTTTTGAAACTGCTGAACCATTCAGTTCTATTTCGTGTTCAGCATCATGCTATTAAACTAAGTCAAAAGTTTCTGTGGTTACTATCAGATGAACTGAGCTCATTTCCCCTGAGAACTGGCTACACTGACCAGATGTCTTTAGCCAGCTACTCCCCAGATCCAGCAGGAGCAGCACACGCAATGCCTTCGCTGTTACTATGGAGATGGGTTTTCCCATCCACTATGCAGCCGGGCGTATAGTAGCTACCAGCTGTTGTCTCGACTCGACTCGTGCTCCACCAGGAGAGACCGAGGAACGAAAGTGGGAGACGTAGGGCTGAGCTTCTCCCAGCCCTTGACCTCATAAACTTTAACCACAGCGTCCAACCCTCAATCTTCTCAGCCGCTGCTTGGGCTCGTTGCTATTGTTTAAAGCTGCCTCCCATTGTTTCCTCCACTGGTTTTACAGGCTCCGAACAGGTCCGTGGCAGCACACCACCACTTGGTGTAACATGTTCGATCGCGGGGCTGGAAACTTAAGGCTTCCTCAGCTCACGCTTCTAGCCCAGCGTTCCCACGTAAATGGCTTTATGAGCTTAAGTCTAAATCTCCAGCAGTAACCCATTTCAGGTTCCTGACATTATTCTCGCTCCATACTTTCAAAGAAAAACTCTGTGGATTAATGGCTCCCTATCCTTCCTGCAAGGCTGGTTAATGCCTTCAATTCCCATTGCTTTTTAACTCCTGTGGAACTTTAATCCGTCCCTGACCATGCTGATGAGCTGCAGAGAAACAACGCTGGTTAGGATTTTCATTCTTGCATTTTCTTTCTGAATGCAGCCAAGTTCAAATGTCTAATTACAACATTGTGGAGTTAATGATCAATTTAAAGAAGGCTTTAGAGTATCTTTGAAGTCATAACAACAAGCCAAAGGGGGGTTTAAAACATTAACTGCACAGGGAGCCTATGTAGAGAACTTCCTTAGGATTATCTCTCTCACTTAACAAAGCTGAGACATTTCAGAATACTTCCAGCAACTCCATGACTCGGTCTGGTTGCCACATAGCACAGAGCTCTAGCTGGTGTTTATTTTATAGCTCCGAGCAGCACCAATCATTACCCTATTAATTCAAGCATGTTTAATTCAATGTCCTTCAACTACTCAGTCATGCCTATTTGTAACTTTTAAGCAACTCCAGAAAGGTACAGCTTGTCACCACATGTATACCAAACAGGCGCTAATCACTAAGGTTAGATATACAATGTAAGTAGGGTGTATATTAAGACAGCTACAAGTGATGTTCACTTAAATGCAGGATACGCAGCCTCGGCTCCTTTTGCTAAGGCACACTTTCCAGCTATCCCACAGGCTGGATTTGCCCTCAGATGTACGTAGCTCCTGCTGATGTCAGTGAGCTATAAATACACATCAGAGGACACACTCTGGCCTGTTTACTTTTTATTCTGACATATTATATAGCCACTCACGTTTTGTATATGTTACGCACCACTGCCATGCTGAATCAGCACACCCAGAAATAACAGTACGGGCATGCTGAGCCCGGAGGAGCGCACAGAGGCAGCAGCCAGGCTCCTCCTCGCTTTCCTTTTACAGCAAACCTGCCAGCCAGCGTCACCGGGCGCGTTCTGCACAGAGGTCCTTGTGTCCCCCGCAGGTACCAGACAAGGGTGAAGGTGAAAGGTGTTAACCTCTTGACAAAAGGTTAAGCAAGGAGTCTTAGAACAGCACAAGCATTACAGATGTGGGGGCAGCTGTTGCTGGTCCTCCAAAGTAAGCTGCGGGGGGAAAGAAAACAGCCAACCCCCTCGGCTGCCTGCAAGACCTCCACCAACGCTTTCCTTTGCACTACACTGAAGAACAGGGCTGGACATTTCTCCCCTTTAAAAATACAAGTGAGGGGAACTTCCACAGCAAGAAGCAGAGACGGTCTCTAGAGCTGGGCACTGTCAGAGGAACGTCGCGCAGTTTGACCAACCCGTTGAGCAGCCACCCTGTGGCTTGCGCAGAGCGACAGGGCTGTAATGAAGAACAACCAGGTGCACAGGGGCTCGTATGGGGCGTGTTATGAACAAAGAAAATGTATATATCTTTTTTTTCCCCAGCGTTGCAGTTAGAGACCACAATAATTGCATGGTGACATGTAGAATAAGTAAAAGCTGGAGAAACTACATCAGTGAAAATCAGCGCTTCCTCTCTAAACCAGCCAGTGCAATCAGATTTCCTTTCACATCTCCTGGGAGATTACATCTTGCTGCTTTCTTCATTTAAACTCAACTTCCCTCCACCTTATCTACGTGGCAATTTCCACTTCATGGTGAGTTTGTTCATTACATTCAGGTACTTACCGTCACAGCCCTGCCACAGCAGAGGATTACAGATGCCTGAGTCTAAAGATCACTTAAGCTCTGATAAAATGTAAAGCGATAAAGAAATGAGAGCAGTCAGCCTGCAGCACGCTAAAAAAGGCTTTCAAAGAATACCCAAGTACAACACTGCTGCAACAAGACCACGGAGCTGGCTTCCCGTTCTGGGGGGGTTCACTTAAACGCCAAAGAATGCCAGTCTTTCCAGAGATGATCAGGGCACTTACATTCCACAGAAGTAAAGGGATGATTTATTTTTTTTTGTGTTCTATTTTTAAAGCAATTTTGCTAGAAATATCACACAACGAAATGGTATTTGGACATCACAACCATCCCTACCACTCTTTCAAAGTGTACAACACAAACATTGTACCGCAACAGCAGTGCAGAACTGTGCATTTACAACTGCATCCAACAACGAGAATGAGGTATCAAACTGGCTTGCTTCTCCATGCTCTGAAAGCATAAGGACTTTGTTTAAACCAGAAAAAAAAAAAGCAAGCTCATTAGCTCTCCTGAGGACATATAGGACCCTGAAATCAAGGGCTGCTTCCACAGCACTACATTTTTGGTTGATACAGCTACACAACAGCTATCATTACATATTACATTCTGAGACAAAGTCTTCACAAGTGTTTCAGTGGTTTAGTAACCCCTATCATATCTTCCAAAGTGATGTAAGCACTAGGAGGAAGATTTGCACACCTGTAAAGAAAGCTGCATTCTTTAAGCACAAACTGTGCCAGGAAGATGGTGGTGACAGGACATCTATCAACCGACACTTGTTCACCTATATCAGGAAGGTTCACCCATGCTTTTTAGAAGCTTATATTTTCATTTCAGAAATGCAATTAGGCCTGCATTTGTCCCACCTTGCTTTCTGCTCTTAGTTGGAAAATCCATGGCTCCATCCAGAAATCCGTGCAGGCGAGGAGCACCTCCAGAAACATGCGAGACCCTGATTTTGGCACCTCAGCCTCAGGTTAGATGGCACATGTTCGTACTTGAACCTCAAAGCAAAAGCAGCACGCAGGTTCCCAAGAGCTATAAAAGTACAAACAAAAAACCCGCCCAAACCAAAAAGGAGCTTTGCCATACCCCGGTGAGGTAAATGCACTGATTTTCTGCCAGATCCAACAGCAAGGATAAGAGCTCTTCAGTACACCATAAAATTCTCATTCTGTTGCATTAAGTTAATCTGAGACCACCAAAAGTTTAAACCAATGATTCAGACTCTGAACAACCGCAGCAGCCGAGGAGCCGCTGCAGATCACTGTCTCCCACCTCTTACGAGAGCAATAGAATAGAATAGAATAGAATCATTAAGGTTGGAAGTGACCTCAAGGATCATCTAGTCCAACCATCCCCCCACCACCTATTACCCACTAGACCACGTCCCTAAGTACCATATCTAACCTTTCCTTAAACACCCTCAGGGATGGTGACTCCACCACCTCCCTGGGCAGCCCGTTCCAATGCCCGACCACCCTTTCAGAGAAGAAATTTCTCCTCATCTCCAACCTGAACCTCCCCTGGCGCAACTTGCAGCCATTCCCCCTTGTCCTGTCACTAGTTATCTGTGAGAAGAGGCCAACCCCCAGCTCGCCACAACTTCCTTTCAGGTAGTTGTAGAGGGCAATAAGGTCTGCCCTGAGCCTCCTCTTCTCCAGGCTAAACAAGCCCAGTTCCTTCAGCCGCTCCTCATAAGACCTGTGCTCCAGCACACCCCGGGGGACAGGCAGGTGAATTTTTGCATCTGTTGACACTAAACTCAACAGAAACCATCTCATAGACGCTGGCTCGAAGGTTTCTTTTGCAGGCAAAACCACCTCAGTGCAACACGGTGTCTTACCGTTCCGTCTCGTCACTTACGCGGCTCAGATTTTGAACACCTAAAAAATTCAGGAAGAGATATTCTCCGGTTTTAGGCACTATGTTTTGTGGTGCAACATATACTGCGAAAGCTGCTACTGCTAGCTTGTCACTTTTTGTGCCAACTTATCAAGTGGTTTGTATCTAGCAGATCATAGCTTTAAGCTTTTGGCATAAGTCCATCCCTTAACATATTTACATGATCACAAAGGCCTCCTCATGTTTAAGATAAACAGTTGTGTCTTTCCCTGTCCAAAAGCGACACTGGTCTGAATCATAATCACTGCAGACCCTACAAGTGCAAAAGCAGTGGTAGGCAACATGATGGTTGCCTACCGAACGACCTGCAGTACAAGGCTCTTGCTTAATGTTTCTCTCCAGAAGGCTGCAATGTCCAGGTGCTCAAGACAGTATAAACACTAACAGAAGCTGAAATCTTCAT
The DNA here is from genome assembly GCA_013399095.1 of Psophia crepitans. Taxonomy (NCBI): domain Eukaryota; kingdom Metazoa; phylum Chordata; class Aves; order Gruiformes; family Psophiidae; genus Psophia; species Psophia crepitans. Next base: position 312,905 of record VWZZ01001709.1, read on the forward strand.
CCAAACAGGACTAAGGAGTTAGGTTCAACACACATGAGAGGCTAGACATCATCATCAGTTCTCTAAACCCTTTCCTTAAAGCAATGGCTTATTTACGTAACTGACATATTTGTTGCCAAATATGTTTTTAAATGCACTTACTAGAAGACATGCACATTGCACTACGATAACTTTTGATTAATCCTATCAATACCTAAAACAGACAGACACACAACGTTTTGAATCCACCTGTTTTGATTCATCTAATGCCATGCGCTACAGCAAGACAGAAATAAAACGCGTTATTTAAAGCTTTCCGTAACAGCACATTTGTCAACAATACTTGATCAAAGCGTTTGCTTTGGCTGTGCCATGTTTGTTTAACTACTACTGCTGCTTATTTTAGCCCATACTAAAGAGTTCTGAGGAACATAAGCTGGGCAGATGCCAGAACGTAGCTTTTAAACATAACCTTATATTCAAAGCTCTAACAACATAAGCAAGCAAAACTCTGTTACGTACACAAACTTTTCCTGTGTGCTTTTTATCTTTTTTGTAAGATTTCATGGCAAAACCAGGATTTAAGTAGTTTTTCTTATAAATATTTCAGAAGACAGAAGAGAAATTCATGCATGGCATATTGCAAGAGCTATCTGAACAAATTTAGGAGTTTTACTTTACTATTTTGATAATTAGAAAATTAAGGATTTCACACCAGAGTAGGTTTCACTGACTTCTGCATGGCTTGTTTTCTTGAGGTCAAGTCTTTTGGGAGGGGTTTGTTTGTTTGTTTCATCTGTTGCGTTTATCTGTTTACCAGAATCACATTCTCACACTTCAAGGTGTTTTCAGACTTTATCACATAGCCAGCAAATTAATTGTCATCATTTTCCATTTGATAAGGCTCGCTGATTCTGGGGCATTGCTTAGAATAAATGTAGTACCTTTCTACACTCAATGTTCTCAATTGCTCTTAACCATTGATTCTAAACCGTAGTGTACACAGACACAAACGACTGCAGACTAGGAATCTAACAACGCACACTCATAGTTATGCAGTCTGCTCTGTGCACATCTACTTAAATGAAAGGGCAAGGAAAAACATTTACAGCAAATCACGAGGTTATAGGAAAGTCCTTCTACACATTTATGGTGCAGAAAAATGTAAATATATTTCTTTACTCTGACTTGGCTGTAATTTTGCTCTGAATCAGACAGTAGCAATACTTCTCTGAACCCCCAACCTCCACAAAAGGCCACAACTTGATTTCAAGCGCCCTGAAAAATATAGCAGGTAGGTACCCAATCTGAATCTAAAATCCCGCTGTGTGCAAAGAAGCAAGCATCTGTAGCTCACCATTCTAACTTACAAATTAAAGCTTTGTATCAAATAAAGCTTAACAGCAGCACTGCAGGCACTGAGATTTTGGGCTTACATTTTCAGGTCTAGTCCACGTATATTCGGGGTGCAGCTGGCAGTGAAGATCAAAGCAAAATGCAGCTGAAAACGTCACTTTTCATCTGACTTCAAGGTTTGTCACGTTTCACAGCGTTTCCATCACTAATAATAAATCTGCCCCTGGCAGCTGAATTAATTACACCAGACGAACACAGACTTCACAGGGCAGGACCACTGAACGTTTCAAATCTTGGAAAGGTGCTCCAAATTTCAGGTGGTGACAAACACGGGAGATTTCCAACAAGCAGCAGTAGTTACCTGTTTAGGATCCTGAGGACAACCTCCCTAAAACAGCACCTACATCAAGACCTCCATTAGCACCACCGGCAGCACTACAGGGAAGGGAAGGAAGTCCAAATACAGCCCATCATTCTTGAAAGCAGCCATTGAAATATTTTCATGTAGATGTTCCAGATGACCCCACTAGCAGCGTATCTCTCCTTCGCACTCGTATTAAAACGATGCTTTGTACAATTCCGCTTCACACGGAGGAGGCCTCCTGGCAATCCAGGAGCCAAAAGCAAGCTCGCAAATATTTTTGTTTCTTCTAGACAAAAAACAAATCTCCTCAAACCAGACTGCAAAGAGCAAAGGCCTTTGCAAACATAGTAAATGCCTTCAGCTACTTAAAATGCAATGTTTACTTTACTTCAAAGATTTTTAGGCTACTTTACCTTGAAGCAAAAAGTGCAAGCAAAATAGTTTGGTCTGTCTTTCTTTTCTTTCCCAAACTCTTAAAACACACTGGTTGGTCTAGACCTACATATCACAGGCTAACATAAATAAATGCATCCTTCATAAAATTCATTCCACAAACAGGAGCTAGACCACTGGACAGATGCAGCAGCTGTATTTTAAACATTTTGGCATCTTTTTCCATGCCTCTTTCCGTTTCCCTGCACCTTCCTTTTGATCTGGCCGCACCCCAGGAGTCAGTCACCCTCCCTGGTGGGTGAATACACCGGCCCAGCTCAGCTCAGCCAGATTTTTGAGGGAAGTTTCGTTCCATCCCTGCTACTTGATCACAAGTCAGAAGAGGTACTGCTCCAGGCTGAGCTTCCCTCCCTTCACTGGCTCTAGTCGCACTTTCCAGCTTGTGAATTAATACCTAAAAGCAGCAGCCAACTCACAGAAGGAAACGGAGGGACAGCCTTTAAGAAAAGACACCCTATTTATTTGATGATTCAGACCTCTGTCACTAAGTGCTAACGGGTACCTTGCTAACTGCAAAACAGAGCAGAGATTTTGGGAAGAGTGTCCTTCACCCCAGCCCACCTACTGCTTTTATTCTTCAATACTTCAGTCTCCATCTACCACGTTTGGGCCCAAAACACCAGTGGGCCTTCATTCACAGGCAACTCCCAGGCACCACTGTAGCGTATGAAATAGCAGCAGCAGTCACAGAAGCACGTTCTTGGAAGCTCACATGAAGCCCTGAGAATTTTTCTCGCTTTTCGCCAGCGAGGAAAGCACGGAACACCTACAGGCACATTCCCAGAAAAGCCTGACAGCCATAAAGGTACTAGAGAAGGTGGAAGGCAGGTCGCAAATTTTAACAGCATTTACTACAATAACTATTACAGGTTTCTTAACATTTCTTACAAGAAATGACATTGTCGGGGAGGTTGAGAACACAGCTATAGACTCTAACACTTTCTCCTAAGTCTTTCCTGCAATTACACCTTATCATTCCACGGAAATAGTAGCTTTCGTTCCGTAAAATGTTAAAGTAGACTGAAGAACCACAGTTTTAGAATTGGCCCATGAAATAAAAAACTATATATTCAGAGACATGCTCAAGCATAATCCTGCAGCCTTCTGCGTTATCATGCGTTTTCCGGCTTTTGAGGTGAAAGTAGTCTAGCACAGTTTAACAAGTGATACTTTTTTTTAAGGAAAAAAAATTCTCTTGGGAAAAAGCTTGCCTGGTGACATTGGCAGCACAGGCGACTGACCCCTAGGGAAGTGGGACAGCCATACACAGATGGGAAATAGCTGGGAAGGAACTACATGGAAGCGCTGAAACATTAGACCCTACCTAGTGGCTGCAAACTCAAGTGCGAGGTCCAGATGCTAAAGTCTGAATGTGTTAGCATCACTGTTAGGGAACTGATACTAAGTGACAGATAGATTATATTACATAAAGTTCAATTTCTGGCTGTCCACAACGGCTCCTAATTCAAACAAAGGCCTGACAAGCTACCGACAATAAATAAATCAAAGTAAAAAGCACACTGCTTTGAAACTTTAGCCTTACAGCCGGGAACATTACAGTAAGCTCATTTGTTAAAAGGACTGCTTGATTTTGACCTAATACTGCTTTAACAAGGCAACCGAAAATTATTGATTTCCTGTGTTACAAATTGAGATGAATAAAAAACCTAAGAGATTACAAATAAAAAGCCTTCTTTGTTCTGTATATCACTTCCACTATGCCGGTCAGTCAGATGCCATTGTTTTTCCTCCTGGTCCCATGGAACATGAAAGTTATCTTACTGGGAAACAAAACAAAATGAAAAGAGAGAAACAAAAGTCTTTTCCAAGATTTTTAGTGTTTGTTTTCAGGCTTATATCCAAGACTAAGAATAAACAAGAAAACAGTAGCAATTTTAAAGAATTGCCCTGCACTAGTTCAATTTTCATCTTTGTTTCAAAATGTTTGCAATTCTTTTGGTCCTGAAACTTCCTGGGATAGAGGCTGGGATTAATATTTAGATAAAAATGATTAAAGGACATTTTAATTCAAAAAAGCTGACATGCTTCATGAACTGCCTCTTCTGCACAGGTTTGTTCCAACTCTTAATCAATGATATCTACACGCGGCTCTGGACCCAATAAACGTTTCTGTGCTAGCCTTGAGCCACCGAACGCTGTAGGCAGCACAGATCAAGATCCAGAGGAGAACAAAAGGATGCTCCCTACCAGCATGCAAAAGGTATGCCAGAGGGATCCCTGTCACACCCCTGCACTGTTGTAGATGGCAGGCAAGGGACAAGAAGCATCTAATCCGTGCACTTCAACTCTCACTCAAGCCACCTGGCACTTCCTCCTCCACCTCTTACACACAAAAGGTTTCACTGACAGTCTCCATCACCTTGCTGCAACTCTCTAAAGCAACTAGAATTTGTAAATGAAAAAGCTCTAGCTCAACTTCTGCTTCAAGTATTAAGAAAAACCCAAACTTATTGGCAACTTTCTCAACGCCACACCAAATCCAAGAGCAGGGAGAGAGAGACCGCTGTTTCAAGGAACAGACAACTCAGAGTGAGGTAACGGTCATCAGAAAGAAGATATGTTTTTCCTGCTTGTGTCCTGGTTCTGTCCACAATAAACGGTCATCTCTCCCCAAGACTATTCATGATGCTGTTCTGCATTTTTGTGCTAGTCTATGCTCAAAGGGGCCTAGCAGCACAATCTCCCACTTACCTGCTGTTTTCCAGATGATCACCCTACCAGATGCAAATAGCAATAATGTACACTTTTGCAGGCAATCTACAGGAACCATAGTGCTGAGGAGTTCTTATGTTAAAAAGACATTAAAGTCTAGGCCCTTGTTACCTGACTACTTAATGGAGATTGAAAGTGCCGGAGGATATTTGTCTGGAATAGCATCGATTCCCCCTCCGTAGCAAAGGGTGCAAGCAACACCGCAGTGGGAAAAGGACCGAAAGAAAACACCTTACCCTACGCATTTACAAACACTAGTCTCTTCTTTCCAAATGAAAGCTAACTGCAGACGCAAAATCAGAAGAAATCATCAATTTAGATAACAGATCACAGAGCTCACCACATATCTACAAAGGCGTGATTTTGTTTTAAAAGGCAGAGACATCCCTGCATGTAAGCTACGAAACAAATGAAGCTGCCTGGGATGTGCAACCTAACGGTCCCTTCTGGCTGAACACCTAGAAACCAGAGCTTGGATGCTTTCAAAAAGCAGAATCAGCTCCTGAAACAGCTTTCTCTTAACAGCTTCACTAGCATTTCAGAACCACAGCTTGCTGATCTTGAGAAAGTGAAAACTGACAGGCTGTCTGTTTCGTTTGGGATTTGTCATTTGACCGAATGGCGACAGTGCGCGGTTTTGTGTGCCTTGACGCATGGCTGAGCTTCTCACCTCTCACTCTCAGTGACCATTAACCTGACATAAGCAATTAAGAAAATAAAAGGAAATTTCATGTTATCATTATACTACTTGAAAGTCCTTTTCCAACATTTTAACAGGGAGTTTCCTAGTGTGTTACCAAAATAGATTTACAAAGAGCTACTCTTTTTGATTCCTGCTGCAAACCTTGTTCTGCTTTCAAGGTCCACAAGATCCCAGATCTCTTCCCTTCACCCTATCTACTGTATCACAAACATACTCCTAAGTGCATGCCAGTGGGAAGTTTGACTTCAATACAGTCAGTACACTGCCTCCGATTTTCTTGCGTTTTGTTTCCTTGCAGATGAGATAGCAACTCACTAAGTCTCCCATTCAGAATTTGGAGTAAGGGAAAGGAATTTTATTTTACATCCTTTTAAGGTCTGTTTGCTTTAAAAAGGCACATGACTAACAGTGGTTAATTATTTAAATGTTTCACTAATGAGCTGGATCCTAACATGCAAGTACAAAAAGACATGTCATTATGTCCGGGGGGGGGGGAATAAAATAAAATTAAAAAAAAAAAAAAAAAATCACACTCACGTCCGAGCAGCTTTTTAAATTTTTTTTTATATATATATATACACGCACACCATGAATCTATCTATAAGGGAAGGTGCTATCTTGAGACTAGTCTACACACATGTTTAGCACTGGTATTCTGTGTAGAGATATGAGGGATTCGGGTGGGGCTTGGTTGTGTGTTTTTTTTCTTATCAAAATAATTGCAGTAATTCAAATGCAAATGTGTCTGTTATTGTATTATTAATAATGATGACATAATAGTACAATTATACCCTATGGAATTAGGCTACACTGACGCATGCAACCACGTGCTCATGATCACTTCAAAGACAGTGAGAGATTGAAGATAGTACCACACCCGACTCTTCATTACTGCACCCCTCGTCTTGGAGATTACCACCCACAAAGCTGAACAACGGTAACCCATTGTGGAAGTGCTCTTAGCTCTCTCCGATCTAACCAAATTAGTTTTAACCATCTTTGGCTGTAAAAGCAGCTTTCTGGGGCAGCAAGGCACTGCAGCAGACTATGAAAGCAAATGCAGCGCAATCCAATTCTGGGCAGAGTAAAATCCCGTTGAGGGGCAGAAGCAAAGAGCTAGCAGATGACTGCTTCTGCAGCTTTTCCAGAGACACGCTTCTGCAGCCCTATCTACACCCTGTCTGCTCTAGCCGAGCTCGAACAAAACAGCTTTTGTTTGTAGAGACAGCCTAGCTGCCAATTCGAATTCAATAACTGGCTCTGAATTACAGTAGGCATGCCTGGACCTACAGGATAAAATTAATTTCAGTCAAGTTGGTCTAAATCAGCTGTCAGGCTGATATCCTGCTGTCCTGTAGTAAAACAGATGCAAAGTAAACATAAAATGCTACTTAATTCATTATTCAGTCAAACCAATACAAGGAGAGGCACAGAGCTAAGTATGTAAAATAAGGGTCAAAATTTCAGCATTCATATACAAAAAAGCTTTCAAAGTTCTCAATTAAGAAATAAGAAATTAAATATATATATTTTCAGTGTTATGATTGCTGAGGCCCATCACCAAACCTGAACACATGAAGCAGGCCAAACCTGGGACTTCTGTAAGTTATGATCTTTTCTCTGCTTCAGAGCCTTGGCTGCACAAGAGGCCACTCATGGCTCCTTCCGCTCACCTTTTCACCACATCGTCTGTTTAGGCTGCAAGGTCTATGAGGGTTGGAATTATCTTTTAGGGCACGTAGGCCTACGCTCTACTAGGTGCTGTACTTGATCTTACAGTCAGGGCCCTTTGAATGGGCTGTAAGTAAACAATATCAATACCCTCTCTCAGAAGGACAGCACACAAGTCGGCTTGCAAATTGCTTTGCAAATCAAGTTTCCATCACACTTGTAACCATCAAAAGTTAACAAATCTTACTCTACAGTTCCACAAACACTTTAAGCCAGCACTGCTGCCAAAAGAAGCAATCTCATCTGGCCAAAAAAAAGGCTAGTTTGAACCCATCTGGGCTCTCCAAGGCAGTTTACAACATAGCTGCACAAATGCTTGTGTTGGCACAAGGAACGGAGCAGCAGGACCGTTTCTTCAGGTGGTGGTGCCAGTTTCCGCAGGCTGAAACCCATTCTTGAAAGTGCAGCCCAGGTTCTCTGAAGGATTTATCTTACAAAGCCAAGTTGGGGTGGAAAAGCTATGGGTCATCCGATTTTACTCATAAAACTGCTAATACTCACCTCCCAAGAATGCTGTGAAGGTTAAGTACATTCGTGTTTGTAAGACATTACAGAAATAAGATTAGTAAATATTTAATTTTCTCTCGTCCCTTTCCCCCTGCCCTGGCCACTAAGTATAACTTGCTCTGAGTTTCACATACTAAATCAATGACTTGGAACAGCTCCTAGAAGGTAGCCGTCAAGCTCCCTGCCCGTAGGCCAGACGGAGGTCAGTCATCAGACACACGTATTCTGATTTAAAACTGTTCTGCAACGTTGCAGCCAAAAGAGCATCTAAATACTTTGCACCCAGCATGCTGCAGGGAGCCATGGAATAGTCAGATTACCTCTACAGCAGCCACCCTTTCTCACCTTGATCTGGGGAACAGCTGCAGAGGGATAAAGGACAAGTAAATCAGCTCCTTTTGCATGCAGTCCATGTGCAAACACGTCCTGTCAAGCTGACAGGAACAACAACGAAAAGGACTGTTTCTGAAAGGTGCCTAAGAAGGATGTTAATGGCATGCTGGAGGGGAAAAAAAAAAAAGAAAAAAAAAGGTTATCCTCAGAGTCATTAGCATAAGGGAAACACCATCAAAGTAAGGCAGTACATAGCTCGCTTTCACAGCCTGGGTGTGAAAACAGGCATTTGGCTTATTTTGTTAGTTCTTCAAAGTCCCGGTGTTTCCGAGAGCTAATAACAATTCCTGACCCCCCATCATCATAAAAACAAGCTCATGTTTGATGGGTTAGTTGGAACTACCTGATGGAAACAATACATTAAGGTACTGCATCCCTGAAATCAATGAACAACTGGCATAACTGAGCTGTGCAGAAGTTTTCAGACATCTGTCCTAATGTTTGGGCCCCAGAGGCCACTCAGAGAAATCTACAGAACTTACTCCACCGCACAGTCTCTGACACTCGCTGCCAGGGCACATGGGCACCCATCCTAGTTTGCAACGGATGCACAGGGCGTGCCGGGACTGCGGAACCAAAAATGCAATACGCGGCAGCAATCTGGGCTATTGAGCCTCCTCCAGCAGCTCGGTACAAACACCGAGGTCTGAGCTCTACCACAAAATTGACTCTTTTTTATAAGCTGAGATAAAGTGTAAATGCCCACACTATGTATTACTAGCCACTGAATCAAGAGCTCTAATAAACTCTTTCACAAGACCTTTCTGATTACTGAGATAAAATAGGTCTGGGCCTTGTATTACAAGAGCAGTGATCCCAGAAACTCTTTGTGCAAGACAAGCCTAACAGAACTGATGCTTCAGTCGTGCTGATATTTTTCATACTACCAAAATAAAAGTAAATTACATAAAAAATAAAGTTAAAACATTAAATGTGAGATAAATACAACTTGTAGTTACACAAATCAAACTCTTGTGCTTCCCAGGTTATTCCTAAGTACAAGCAGACACTGTTCAAGAAACCTTTCCTATTACGCCCCGATCCTGTTAATATTTATGCACACAGGAAGCTCCGCTGAAGTCATGATGGCTACTCCTATGCACACAAGTTAAACATACTGCATAATTGCAAGTCTCATGCCATAAAAACTTCACTTATAAATGTAGAACCTAATTTGGTCACCTATACCCATAAACATAAAAACTCCAGCATACGGAGTCTTGACTTCACCCTCCTCCTCTCCCAAAACCATGGAAAAACCTCTCAGTAGGGCCAGAGGATCCACTCAATAAAAAGTGAAATCAAGCTACAATTACTTTTCCTAATCTTTGCTAAAAATAGAAATATGTTCTATATACGAAAACATATATATGTAAAGAAATATACATATTTATAGGTACGAAGAAATAATACGGTGATCTCTATACCTTCTTGTTCCTTCTCTGTGCACCAAGTCAGGCATTTGTCACTTTTTTCATGGCATGGCAAGTTTCTGACAGGCTGTTCATTTACTCATTCCCCTTCCAAGAGCAGTGAGTGCTCAATGCTGAGATAGTCTTTCCTACCATCAAATGCACAAGTCAAGAAATGAATCGACGAAGTTTTGCAAAAATGAACTCATAGAACTTACTTTAGAAACTGCCAAGAAAAAGAAAGCTACCGAGATGTCCACTTTTGTTTTTTAGCCAGTTAATTGAAGCCACTTAATCCAACATCACAAAATAAATTGAATGCAATAATAATTTTAAGGTATTTTCTCTTAACTAACTCCTGGAACCTCCTTTCTTCTAAGACATTGGCACTCACTGCTCTTCCGCACTATGATTACACCACGCCTGCAGAGCTTATCCCAGTTTTGCCTACCAAGGGCCACTTAAAGCCATTCAAGAGCCACCAGCTAGTGACAGCTGGCAAACTCAAACCTGTCTCAGTAGTCTATCATATGCAATCAATTGCAAATAGAACTTCAACAGACTCATCCCATTATTTCCTAGCTAATTCCCCCTGGGAAAACAAGCCAGCAAGCTTCCACTTTGAATCATGAAGCTAGTTTTGCCCCTGTCCCTCCCCTCCCAGCTTCTTCCTCTCCCCTCTCTTTGCCTCAGTTCACTGCACTGTTTCAGCTTTTCAGCTTGATATCCGTTATGTTATGTCAGCTGTTACATTACGCTTAAAACAATAGACTCCAGCTGGCTGAGGTCAGATGTGAAAACAAGGACCTAACAAAGCCATAGACCCTCCAGTTATACTGAAATTGAGATACACACTGAATGTAGCACTTAATGACAAACTACTTTCCAGACATTTGGGCAAAGCATAAAGGAAACACCTGTCACTGCAAACATTACACACTAATCCAGACAAATCCTAAACTTAAAAATCTTTCTTTTCTCTACTTGGCTCTACTATGCACCAGTATTTCACAGTTTAAAATTTTTTTCCAAGATGGAATTTGTATTACTCTGCTTGTTTACTAAAATACTAAATACTGAAAACAATGTGTATAATTTCAAAGAAAATGTTTACCATGTTTCTTTTAGAGTTACCAAGCAAATGCTCTGAGCTTGACATGGATTTACACCCTAGAAAAGTTTAGTCAAACCTTAACCCTTAAGCAGAAAGCTCAATAAAAGCAAACAAAAGATGTAACAGCAAACAACACACACTTTTTTCAGTGATGGTATTTTCCTGGATGCACCTTTGAATAGAATTCATTGGAGTGCCGCTATACTAAAAATAAAGAAACAAAACACCAGTATCCTATGTGACTTAGGAGAGCAAACACGGGATCTTGAGAACAGGTGAACTAACAACTCTGGAGGCACACATCCCACATTGCATACAATACAGAAGCAATGTTTTCTGAAGACTGTCATGCTGCTGTAGTTCACATACGTAAAGCTAGGAAGGACCAAAAGGACCAGCACAAAAGGACCACTCGGCACTGAGCTCATTTCAGTCTTTGGCCAACACCTGCACGCTGCCAGCGAGGGAGATCACCCTGTCAGATCATGTAGGCCACCACGCAGCCAGCAGACGGCACCAATCTATCACCGGTGGTTCGTGCTGGCCTGCAAGCTGTCACCACCTCCACCGTGAGCTTGGGGAAGGCCGCTCTTCCCAGAGCCTGGCTTAGTCTTCAGAGTTTAAGCCCGTGCTTCAATGACATCTCATCGCAATGTACTGAGGAGATAAATACTAAATCTCAATTCCTTTACTCACAGCAACTTAGTTGCAGGCTTTGTTTTAGATGACAATGTTCAGGTGTGCCACCACAGAACTCCAGGTACAGAAACCCATGAGGAGGAATATTTTAATTTTTTTTTCATAATTCTTAGAAAAGGCAGAAAATGGAAGTAACCAGTTTTCTGCATCCAACCTTATCTTTATCAAACACACACTCCAGTGTAACAAACAAATTAAAATTGAAACCCCAAACATTCTGAACTTCCTAGAAGAAATGGATGCAATACATGTAAAGTGAGTTTTCTTCTCTACAAAAATCACCGCTTACTCTTATCATATACATCTAAAAGTAATTTTTGGTGGCAACTTCAGAGAAGTTTAGACAAATAAACTCCACACACCTGCACCAAAAAGGTAACATTTAAGACAATAGCAAGAACATACCAGAAAGAACATAACATACAGGAAATCTTTCAGTGTGTTAACAAGTGTAGTGTCTATTTCTTTCTCCACCATGCAAATACTTGTCCAATTCATTTCTCTGAAAGCTTTAATTGTTCTCACTTTTTCCTAAAAGCCGTCCACATGATGAGAAATCAGGTAGGCCAAACAGCATGAATTTTGTGGCTACAACCACAAAGTGGTCACAGTTGTCCCTGGCAGCAACGTTGACACAGCCCTTTTCTTCAACCCTTCTCGCCCAGAATTACTTCTGTTGATTACTTGTTTAAAATTCCCCAAGCCCATGTGAAAAAAAAAAAAATCTCTTTATTAATAGTTCACTTCTTCCAAAAGATATTTTTATCTACTTCAGGACATCATCCAAGGTCTGTATCCAGCCACCCAGACAGGACACAGCGTGGTCCAATGCTGCCCTCTACAGATTTTTAAAGGGAAACTATAGCTCCCTTCTACAAATGATTGATTTTTAGCTCATGTAAAAGGAAAAAGCAATTCATCTTTCCCTTACTGGTCTTACCATACTTCTATATCACCTCTTCATTCCTTCCTGACATTCCTCTTCAGCTCAGACTATCTACACTAAACAATAACAACGAGCTTTTGTTTGTGGGTGTTTTTTTGTTTGTTTTTTGTTTTTAATAAAGCCCATTTCATTAAATTTGTTCAGTGGTCCCTAGAGATGATCTTGTTTCCACTGTAGAAGCATGTGATTTGGCTCCCTCAGACCTGTTCAGAATGTACATAAAGCCGAACTGAAGCTGGACTAAAAGCATGTTCATGCAACCTGCTGAACCAAATTAATTAAAACCCTTTAACATCACATTTATTTTAAACACTTAGTTCTCCGATACAGACCAGAGGAGTTGACAAGGGATTGCTTTGTGAACAGCTGGAACAAGTTAAGATGATACTACCAGCAGCATTTCAAACCAAGGCAGCTGATTTTGCAATGAAGTAGATTAGAAGCACTCACATTATCTGCCAGCACAGCTTAGCTACAAACATCAGAACCACAGACTGAAGCGTAGAGAGAAACACCAGGGATCAGTTTCAGAGGAAGCTCCTTGTTCCAGCCCCTAAGTGTACTGTCACTTAATTGAAAGGAGGGAAGGCAATTTTAGTTTCTATTCACCTTTCCTGAACCTTCGAATCCCTCACATTTGGCCTTTTAACTACAAACTAAAATGTAGAAAAGATGACTTCAAATGAAAGCTAGGATTCTCAACTTCAGCTATCAGTGGAGTGTCAGGAAGGAAACGCTGCAGTGAGTGATTCCCTGGACAGTCTCTCTGCAGGTCCAGCAGCGGAGAAGGATTAAAGGGCACAAGTCCACTACATACAAGTTGTCTACACTGGCTGACCTGACTCTGGGTCAGACCAGAGGACATTGTTGAGGCTGCAAAGACAAATGTTTTCCACTTTCTCAGCCACAGTTGTTCTTTAGAGAGAGTCCATAAACTACATCAGCCTGTACAGCTATCACCAGGAATCCTTTACAGACATTAATCCCATTTAATTTTTCAAAACGATGAAAATACACCAATGTCCAGGTTGTAAGCCTGTCTTGGCCTTCTTAACCAAAGTTGATAATCAGGAAAAAAAAAAAAAAAAGTAATACTGGAACCACTCCAAATTATTTGAACCATTTGTTCTCTGTAAAGACCATCTTCAGAACCAAAAGCTGCAGGTATTTTTCTCTTTCTTGCAAGATTCACAAAACACTCCAGCAAACAAAACCCAAGGATTATACTCAAACCAAAAGATTATATTAAGAGATAAAAACTGTATTTCTCATAGGCCTAGATGCTGTGCCACTTTCTCTTCTATGTAGGAATAATTTCAATACCAATAACATAAATGTCAACCACCCAAAACTATTACCTTTTATCTTAATTGATAGTCTTTTCAGTGTTTACAAATTGTTTAATCTCTTCAGTAAGAAGTGTGCTACAGTAGAAAAGGAACTCAGAAAACAGAAAGCTGGAAAGACCTTATACTTTCATCATAAAAACATACCCTTTTTTTTTTTGAATCAATATTGAAATGAGATTCCTACAAGAAAATAGCTTTTTCAGGCACACTAAATATCCCTGGTTCAGCAGAATATTTAATCCCCTTGGATCAGGCACTTGGATTTTCTTAGATCATGCTGAGATAACAGCATTCTGCTATGTTCTGGCACCATAAAATCCTTGCTTATGAAAATAAAAGAAAAATATGGCCTCTCTGGGAACATACATCTCTGAATTACTTTTTTCCATAGTTTAAATATTGTAGTCTCAAAATCAATTTTTACACAGATATACCACATTCTCTTTATGAGTCATGGCAAAAGCTCTCCCACACCACTGTTTTAAATGGGCCAAGTGTACATATACCCTTCAAAATGATGATCCTTTCAGAGTCTTGGCTCAGACTCCAGTTCATGCTGGGCAAGTGCCAACAAGTAACTGGAGTCAACCCCCTCCAACAGCACCACCTAGTGAAAAAAATAATAAAATAAACACATGCAAATTTAAACAGTTTTCACTGCATTCTGGAAACTAACAAAAGGCCAATTCTCTCCTAATCTCCCATTACAACTGCATTTAGGTATAGCTTTCATCGAGACTCTTTGCCCTGTGAAGTGTGGTGACAAGTAGAGAAAGATTCAACAGCTAATTGTAAGCTTTTTGTCTAAAACTGGAACACTGCTTGGAACACATATAAACTTTCCTTGTTTATTTTTCCAGTGTTAAGCTTGCATTTTTTCTTATTGTTATGAAAAAGAAAAGCATTTATAAATGCTTTAAAATAATATCTTCTATTTCCTTCTCTGGTAGCGCGAGGTGATATTATAAAACAAGCAGCTCCAGAATAAAGATGAAATTATACATATCATCTCAACAACCTTTTTAGATCTTATTTTCATGTAATTTTAGTATCTTGTATGACTACATTACTGAAGCATGCAAGAGCACACTCAGCTACCAGTCTCACTGGTTTCAAGACGACTCTCTGCTGAAGTTGTGTGGGTGCTTAGATCTTTCACAGGGTCAGAGGAAACAACTTTGGCTATGTGGAAGAAATGGAGCAGTATAGTTCTTTATTGCGATTGTTTTCAAGGGTCTTGTTTGAATGGTTTTTCAGTCAGGAGGAACAGATTCTGTACTTTTTCCAACGTGCATCTTCAAAGCTATGCAAGCCAGGAGCGGGCTGTAGAAGGGATTCTGCAACAACAGTAGTTTATGCACGTGTGTGCTTTTACAGTTATTCCGTCTCATTTTCAAGATGAATCAGATTCACAGTGCCCATGCAGTAAGCTCATATCATCAATCAGACTTGCCCCATGGGGCTGTTCAGCTCAGCACACCTACGTGCTAACTCTGAGCACTCAGTTCCGGACAATCAGCATGATATAGTTATTTCTTGCACTTCCAGCCGTATGGCTGCCCGGCCAAAGTCTCTCCTCCCCACCCAAATGCAAGACGTCCACAAATCTCAGGCAGGCAAAATTTCAAAGCATGACACTGCACATTTGGTACCACTATCTAGCCTGGCCTTGTATTTGATGCACTACAAAGCATAATTCGTTTAGAGAGAATCCTACCCTACATAGAAAATTATGTCTAAATAAAAAGCAATCTGCTCTCGCACAAAGCCTCAGTAATTTTCCCTTTCCTATGCAGGTAGGGAAGGGTAGACTCGATTTTATAATCTTCAAAAGAAAGAAATGTTACTTTAATTATTTTAATTGCAGAGAGTACACACTCAGGCAGTGTAATTTAAGTTTCATAGCGTGACTCGAGGTCTCATAAACCTCAAATTCCACATGGCCAAAGGTTCCCTCCCTCTCACTGTCCCCATTAAGCCCAAGCAAAAAAAACCTTCAAGATTCCCATATTCCTCCTAGAAGGTTGTTCCTACAGCGAGATCTCCTTGGAGATCTCTCTCACTCAATATTTGTTTGTACATCAACTTGTTTGCCCTTCTTTGCTGCCTACGACAACAATTTGTTACTTTAATTGTCTGGGTCCAAATAAAAGCTATTATTGTGGTATAACTAAAAGTTCCTCTACAAACAGAAAAGAGAAGTTAATTCCTCCTGCAAAGCAGCAGAGTGCTCTCCTAGGCTTTAATAAGTCTTCTTACATCATCATTCGGGTTGGAAGCTTGCACTGTGTTTCTTCCTGATTCATTTTTTAATCCCTATATGCTCTTATACTTTCTTTTACTTCTTTCGTTGCAGTTTACAGTTTCTCTTCAACCACTCATCTGTGATCAACTTCCTCCTTAAGAATTCAGTTATGTCTAATTTTTAACAGTTTGTAATGATATATTTAAAATAAGAACAGAACAGGAAATGCTATTGGGTAGACACTAACAGGAACCAGATTCTGACATTTCTATTTGTGTTGCAAGGTGCCACAAGTCTTTCAGAAGTCCCAACACAGCTGGATAATGCAGAAAGCGTGCTGGTCCATCTATTGCTTTGGACTGATGGATCTCTGTAATCCCATTAAGTTTCCTGAAAATTAAAGTTAATCCTTTAAGATTACAATACCAGAATATGCCAATACTGAAGAAACAAAAAACTGCTGAATTCCCAAGAAACCAGAATAGTAGGATTTCAACGTTAAAAATTACCCATAGTTTTTACTCATGATATAGAACAGGAACACTGATTCACACTACTTAGAAATCAAGGTCATACAGAACAGGACAAACACCCAATACATACTGGATATTACATACAACGTACGTAATCACGACCACACTGCATACGTATCACACTAAATTTATTACACACATACAGATAATACATACTGTATACAGTATGTACACACAAAATGAGTTTCATGATTTCGCGGGGGGGAAAAATGAAACATCACTAGTTATGTTGTCACTAGAAGTTTTCACTGAAACCACACCACATGTGTCCATGTAAAATATGATGACATATTGCAAAGATGAGTGAGAGATTATCACAAGTGAAATTCATCACAGAAATTGGCAGAAGCATTCACAACTGGTAGTTACGGATTAAAAAACCCAAACCTTAAACCTGTACAAAAGTAAAACCTCAAACCACAAAACAGAAAAGGTACCAGATGCAGAAGTACATGTATAGACTCTCTTAGCTGGCAACTAATTATAACGTTACACCTAAGAGTACAAGTATCTTACAAGTTAGTTAAAAAGTGTGGCTATATCTGGTCAGCAACCAGTCGCCAGTGGTGTTCCTCAGGGTTCAATTCTACAGCCAGCTCTGTTCAATATATTTGTCAAGGATCTGGATGCAGGAGTTGAATGCACCAGTAGGAAGTCTGCTGATGATACCAAACTGGGAGGTGCTGTTGAATCTCTTGAGGGACAAGAGGCCTTCAGGGGGATCTAGATAGATTGGAGCACTGGGCTGTGATTAATGGGGTGAAATTCAACAAGTCCAAATGCCAGATTCTGTACCTGGGACGGAGTAACACCAGGCACAAGTGTGAACTGGGGGAGGAGTGGCTGGAGAGCAGCCCTGTAGGAAGGGGTCTGGGGGTGCTGGTCAACAGCAGCTCAATATGAGTCAGCAACGTGCCCCGGCAGCCAAGAGGGCAAACGGCACCCTGGGGTGCAGCAAACACCGCATGGCCAGCCGGTCAAAAGAGGTGATTATCCCACTGTACTCAGCGTTGGTGCGGCCTCACCTTGAGTAGTTCTTTTGTGCAGTTCTGGGCCCCACAATTTAAGAAGGATGTGAGTGTCCTTAAACGCATCCAGAGGAGGGCAACAAAGCTGGTGAACCAGCTGGAAGGAATGTCCTGTGAGGAGCAGCTGAGGACTCTGGGCTTCTATAGTTTGGAGAAAAGGAGGCTGAGGGGCAACATCATTGCTCTCTACAGCTTCCTGAGGAGGGGACATGAAGCTGGAGGTGCTGAGCTCTTCTTCCTGGGATCCAGGGGCAGGACTCGTGGGAATGGTTCAAAGCTGCACCAGGGGAGGTTCAGACTGGACATGAGGAAATATTTCTTTACCGAGAGGGTGGTCAGACACTGGAACAGGTTTCCTACAAAGGTGGTTAATGCCCCACGCCTGTCAGTGTTTGAGGCATTTGGACAATGCCCTTAACAACATGCTTAGCTTTTGGTCAGCACTGAATTAGGCAGTTGGACTAGATAATATTTGTAGGTCCATTTCAACTGAAATTATTCTATTTTATTCTAAAAATAATATACCAGGCATGAAGATACCTTAAATAGAAATAGTGTGATTGACACTAAATTTAATATAGTGTATTCTTATTTTTACAGTATTCACATTAGGTATAAAAACTTAGCATATTAAATAGATAAACTGAAACAAATTATTATAACTGCTGGGGACTTTAAGTGATCTTTTTCCTGTTAATAATGATATCATACATAACAATGATATTATTGGTGCACAGTCGCAAGAACTATTTTTAACAAACATTTAAATTGCAAGTTATTTTCTCAAAACAGTGACAGTGTTTTCTTAAGTAAAATAATGGTTATTTATTTACAAATACAGAAATCAAAGACGTACCCCACCACTGAAGTATAAAACATATTTATAAATTTGTTCTATGTTTAAAATCATGTCTCTCCATCTTCAAAACTAAGGCTCTTGGATGAAATCTAAGCTGGCAGGACAGCAATCCTCTTGGAACATTTCTTGACACACATCTGTTGCACACTAGTGTACTATAAACAAAAGATAACCATGTGTTCTCTACTGAAGTGACAGTGTGTAAGACAGGTAGAGTAAGTTGTCTTAGCTCTAAAGTCAATGAATACACGAGTTTTCTTTTCCCTTGTGAAAGAAGGTTAGCTCTGACATCAACTAAAATAAAGGACTTCCACTTACTTTTTTCTTCCCCCTATGGTCAGGTGTTTAGTCTTCAGTATGGCTGAAAAACGGATTAACCTGAGCAATACAAGTGATTCAAGCTTAATTCGAACAGCCTTGCGTGTTGGACACAAGATAGATGTCACCCGTTTAGGATAAGACTTGGGTTTTGTACTACCATGACCTTTGGTGCTTCTGTGGCTTTGCAGATTCATTAGGAAAAAGCAGAAAAGCCTCTTGTCAATTAAACCACAAGGAACATTCTGCTTGATACGGTATTAGCTCAGGAGATCTGAACTTGCACAGTAAGAACAAACATGCATCAATCACATTAATGTCCACATACATACCATCCAAAATAACGTCCCTGTAGCAAGAGCGGCATACTGTTCAATTGTAGAAAGCACGCTGAAGATAAGACATATCAGTACAATGAGGAAGCTGTAAATTAAAAAAAAAAAATAAAAAAATTAAAAACCATAATGCAGTCTAATAAGAACCTAGAGGGAGGACATATAATTATGCCACTACAAATTATCTGTATGCACAGAAATGTCATTGGTATTAAATTATCTTAAAACACAGCTGCCAACTTGGATTGTTTATTTCTCTTGAGATACTGAGTTTTTGGGTTAGACATCATCAAATGAAACCACACAACATTAGCTTTCACCTACCTCTACGACTTGCTGATTCCTAGCCCCTCAGGAAAACAGCACTCCTTGTTCTTTCGATTGTAAAACTACTACAGCTGAATGACCACTCCCATGCCCCCAAGTTTCAAATAGTCACCTTTTTGCTGTTCCAAATTCTAACAAACTGCAAAGAGAAATCCCAATTAAGCCAGAGCTTAATAGGCTCTGCCTACACTGTCTTTCATAAACAATCCCCAAAAGGCCCCAGATAAATAAAATCTGACATTTGGCAACTGAAACACAACCTAGGACTGATTCCATTTCTAAATAAAACAAAATTTCAAAGCAACAATCAGAGAGAGAATGGGAACATAAGGGTTTGTTCCCTGGTTCTCCCTGCCTGCGTGAGGCCTTATGGAGGCGTCCTAGTTCCCAAGGTAAGATTTGGGACAGCCAGGGAGTTGCAGCAAATTCAGCCCAAGCACCTGTAGCCTCCTGGAAGCCACCTCCCCCAGCTGGAAAGCCAGGGTGCCACCGAGCCCTGCAGCCGCTGCCTTCAAGCTGCTTCCTTGAGCAGCTCCAGCTATGCCCACCACCCCCAGCACTGCTGCTTGCCTTAACCAAACATAACGCACTTGGGAAGCAAAACAACGAAGACCCAAACTGGAAGCTATTCACTACACACTAGACACAGGCAGCTTCCAGCTCCCAAATAACTGCCTGTTTCTTTTTAAAACATGACTTGAGCAATGAAGACTTAAAACCTTCACGTATTAAACACAGAGCTAGTCATTAGAGATATTTTTCACAGTTCTGTTGAGACAAACAACAACAATCCTTTGCACCTGACAGAAGCTCGCTGCAAAATCCAGTAACTAAATACACCCTCCCCATTACAGATCTCTAAAATGGTTCACCTTTCCCCCCCCCCTCAGAAAAAACAACAACAAACGAGAATCAACATAATGAATAAAACTGAAGTCAAGAAGAAAAATATGAAACCAGGACATCAGGGGGTGCAAAGTGGCATGGCACAGCTGGAGCCACCTGAAGCCACAACTTCATTTGGTCAGTCTTTTGAAAGGCCAAGCACTCTAGAAAACAAAACTGTGTCAGGGTTGTCATTATAAGCCAGATTGCCCAACGATCGCTTCAAAATGCAGCGCGTGTAAGTCCACTGCACACATAGACAAATGATATCGCGAACACGTTACAAAATAGCGGAGAGAAAGTTTGTGGCTAACAGGTATAAAAAAAAATCCAATTTGTAAGTGATAACAAATGGAAGTTAACAGGATAGCTATTAGCATCTATCGACACAAACACACGTATGAGAATATACTTTTACCTGGGCAAAGCATAAATACATGGGTATTTCTGACTTATCTTTAAAATCTTCTCATTATACATTCTATATTTAAGAATGGCCAAAGTTTGAGACAAGTAAGGCACGCAGACAAGGCAGAGGAACACAAAGATGAACCAGTCATTTGAAACATAAGTGTTCCCCCAGCGCCCAGCCTTTCTGTCTGCAACATTCTCACAATCACTTAAGACTGATACCTGTGACGACATGAACGTGGATGGGTTCAGTTACAGAAGTTGCTAAGGGTCTCTGGATAGGGCACAACATACACAGAATTACTAGTTCAAACGAGTTGCACGGGATGGTGTAAACCGTCTCACTACACCTTGAGCAACAGCAATTAATGCATCTCTGAACAGCAGCAGACTTGCTACATGAAACCACAGGAGGGCAGCAGAGCAGAGACTGCCCCATTTCCGAACTTTTCCTAAACACACACAACTAAACACAACATAGTAACTATTAAAGGTGAAAGTTTGTGTGACTAGGTGACGGGGAATGTAAACATTGTCTGCCAAATCTCTTTGCTTGTTACGACTGGAGAAAGTGAAGGCTGACATAGTGCCAGTCAGTGCATTACCTACTTTACAGGTTTTCATGCACACGGACCCATTTCAGTCTTACTAATTTTTTATTTTTTTTTCACCCCCAGAAAAACTCTTGATATTTATTGTTGTGCTCTTTCTAGGCTTAAGCATGAGACACCTTCACACCCACAAATGCACATTATCCCAAGCAAAATAACGATGTTCAGTCAGATACTGCTGCTTCTCATCTGTTTCTTTGGCATGAGAGAAACAAGGCCCAGAAGGCCCACTAGTACAGATGTGCCAGTGGAGCACCACAGTTAAGCTACTAATCCTGTCACGCTGGCATCGCTGTTTAGCTTCAACTGCACCCAAGGAACAGATGATGCAAAATTAAGAGAGAAAAAAATACATGGTCCTCCACGCTGATTTCACCAGTTGTACATGGGGTAGCAGGACATTCACCATTGCATCTCCTCTAACAACTCCAGTATATTACCTTTTTCCTCTAAAGGAGAGACGGGCAGCAAAACACTGGAATTTCTTTAACTTGAGCAGTCAGAAAAGGCTTAGTCGCTTGAAAACATCAATCTTATCTCTTGAAACCTGTTGCTTGTTTACCTTCTATGCACAAATGTGACCACCTCCAAGAAAGGAAGCAAAGCAACGAGGAGTTCAGGCTTCCATCAGGTCCGATCTAACTCTTAGACTGCGGGGCCAAGCAAGCATTAGAGATGAGGTGATAGTGTGCAAAGTCTTTCACACTGCCTGTCCCAGGTTAGAAAGTAGCATCTGCCTGTGCGTAGATAAATCACAGATACTGCATCAGTAAGCGCACTCAAAACTACTTAGCTTTGTGGTTAACTCCTACCTTGCAGTGCTACGTTTCTTTCAACACCAAGAGTTTTTCAGCTGTCTGATCATATCTGCTTCTGGATGTGAAACCATGAAACCACTAGCGTTCACAGCGTGAACACTAAGACTTAGAAACCAGCAAATGTTTTCTTTCATGGACTCCATTTTCAGTAGACTATTACAAGGTGAGCCATTTCCTCTCAGGCCACCAGCACTGCTTTACTAGAAGTCAGTTCCTGTGGTTGTCTTTTCGACTCAGTTTTTACAGGCACTGCGTACCGGGCAGAATCATATCCAGAAATGGAGCTGTGTCAGCACACAGCCCTCCATAACACCTTGAGCTCACATACATCCAAGACAACATACAGACTTGGGACGTGTGTCTATGCTGTACTACCCATGACAGAGAAAAGTACATACCTAGAAACAGGTGTATATATACTTACATGAGACAATGTGGGCATAGGTATGTGTGCAAACATATAATAAATAATAAAATTCAGCTTACTCCATGAAGTCAGCCAGATGATTTAGACACCTTTTTGTCTCAAACAGGTTTGAGAAGTCAGAGCACTTCCAGGAAAGAATCATACAACTGACAGGTAAACATGACCAGCTAGTGTATGTGTTATATTTACCAGTACACAGGAAATTTACAGAGAATATATTAAGAGCTAAAGGTGAATTTAATTGCTTCTGACTATTCTAAGGATATATTTCAACTTTCAGAACACATCTAGACTCAGGGCTTTTTCACTTACTTCAGTGGCAGCTGCAGAAACTTGACACATTACAGGTAGCTATCAGTACTTCGCAGCTTCCAGCCCTGAGCTGCTCCTTTTTTTCTGTATTTAACTATGATTTTAGAACATTAGCATCTCTTTTTTGTGGCTTGAAACAAAGTATGGAATGATCAAAGGAACAATTAACCACTTACTGAGAGATAACAATACTCATTTAGTAAATGTCACAGGTAGGAGAACTGATAAAGGTTTATAAAATATGCCCAGTGATATGACCAGGAACATATTTTTTTAAAAAAAAAAAAAAAAGGCAGCCTGAGACAAGCTGGAAGTACTTACTCACCAGACTAATATAGTCTCATGCACACACAGCCATTATCACCACAATCAGTATTAAAATGTGGGTGGATTTTATTCCTTCCTGCAGTGCCTTACATATTCTCAGTGGGAGCCTTTCCACAAACCTGCAAAGGTTGGCATTAGGCCCTATATTAAGCTGAAACATCAAAAATGTTTAATAGATGAGAAGGGAGATGCAAAGTTCAGCTCAATTTATATAAACCCAACTTGAGTTCTAACCTTCCAGGAAGAGAGCCAGTTTTAACTTGTTCAGTGTCACATAAGAGCTGGTTTAAGTCTGCTCTTTACTTTCAAAGAAGTTTTATTCATTATATCTATCAATCTTGAAGGTGTCCAGCTATCAGTGCCCTTGCATACAGGGAATACTATTTTAGCTTATAACTGCTGGATCTGCACTCTTTTTTTAGCATGAGATCAATGGCTAGTTGCAGTTCATCCTCTCTGCCTACTGCAGAAAATGAAACTAAAAGATCAACACTCTGTAAATAAAATAAAGTCTTTTGGGTCCTTCTATGTCTTTGGTAACATTCTACCTAAGGCTCCTTCTTGAACCCGTGTCCGCACCTTACTTTTGGGCAACTGGACTGTCTTTGAATCTACAGCTTTGTTCAGTCACGTGCATGATCAATCACCAACCCCCAGCTCAGGGGGTGAGTTCAGTTTTTTGTTTTGCGGGGCTTTGTTTCGTTCATTTTTACAAAGTAAATAACTTTTTTTTGCCATTTAGCTTTTACTTGTGATAGGTTTCACTGGTAAACAAAGTAATATGAACAAAGTTTAACCTCCTCTAAGCATACGGCTTTAGAAGAAGGGGAAGTATGACATTGAGAATGAACACCACCAATGTGCAGATTAAATATGGACAGATTCTTATCTTGATCATAACAACTTGAAAACCTAAATCCTGCTGCATATCCAGTTCATGTTAGTTTATTAAAACATATGACAGCATCATTATTTCATCTTTCACCTCCATGGCTTACACATACTGACACTTGTCAGATTGTGAACACAAAGGTCAATGGTATCATAGAAGGACATTTTCATGCAGCTTTCCAGGCAATAAAAGCAGTTACTGCTATGAGAATTTAAACAGACAACTTCAGGTAAGACACACACTGAAGACAGGGGATCACTCCTTCACTTTGTCATATATTCTGTCCCACCCCCTGATTTTTATCAGGAAAATTCTGATGAAAAACCTGAAAAGGTTTATATTACTACAGGTCAACATAAATCCCTAACCACCTCACGCAGCACTGCAGTCATTTCCACGGTGCAACCTTCATTCTAATCAATATCAAGTAATTTCTTGCTGCAGCTAGGCATCAGGTAGGTCTTGTTCTTTCATTCAAGGCATTTTACAATTGCTTGAGGGAAAAAAATTCTAATAAAAAGTTAGAAGTTAGAAGGGGAATAGGTAGAACTTGTCAAATGGAGGACAGCTTACCGTAAAGAGAGAGCAAAAGGCTCTAGATCCCATAAGCGGCGTTGCCAGGAAGCTAACATAGGATGACGATATATTTTTTGGGATCATCATGAAGTTATAGTGTCAAGTACAAATACAAGCTGGTGCTTTTTAAGGTGAGAAACTCAGAGTTGTTTTTTAAAAAAGAAACAGGATTTCACCATGCAGAGAAAAACTTCCATCCTTAACAAAATTCACACACAAATACCCTGCATACACAGGACTCGCGCTGAAATCTTTAGCAAGTCTGAACTGAGCACTGGACAGACACTAATTCCATCATGACTACAAACTACAGGAGCACAGTGTCAGTCTACTAACAGAAGACTAAATGAGCATTCAATTTTGCAACTGGTGGACATCAGAGGTCCTCCATTACTTTCTCCATCTTAAAAAAATAAAAGTGTTTGTTTTTAAGAGAATGGTCTGGTGAAGGTACATGATTAATATGAAAGAGCCCTGTACTTCAATTCATCTTTGCCCATACCTTTCGCCAACTTTGAAATCTTTATTAACGCATGTATTTTCCTTCCAGAGTATGGCTGGAAACACTCTAATCCTTGAATGAAAACTGCATAATAACTGCACTAGCTGTGCTGCCTAACCCGTTCAGCTAACTTGCTTAGTAGAGAATTGTGTAACTTCCAAAAATATATAAATTTTAATTTGCATTAAGATCCATTAAGTAAGACAAAGCATGGGAAGAAAAAAAAATCACTTTAGCAAATAGAAGAGACCAGCATAGCTGAAAATTAAGTAAGTTGGGGTTTTGCCTTTTGGTTTTGGTTGTTGTTGTCGAGGTTTTCTTGTGGGGTTTTTTTGTTGTTTTTTTTTTTTTAAGGCACCTTATTCCTGATAAAAAAAAAAAGAAAGGTGGGGATTTAAATCTCTGGCCACACAAACTCTTTGCATGGTTTTCCTCTAAGGATTTGTCTTATCTTTTTCTGTTTTGTTTTTGAGGCAGGGGAAGGAAGGAGGGGTACAGCCCCCTGCCATCATCCAGCCTCTGCAGCATGAGGATGCCCAGCAGAAGGGGAAGTACACTTGCATTCACGCAGAGAAGCGTGATTCCCTCCAGGAACTGGCTACCACAATTTCCGGTACAGCGCACGCTTCCTCTCTTATGTCCTACACAGGTCAAGCTAGTAGACAGATCACTATTCTCGGTTGTCACTTGCCATCAAAAAACCTTCAACAGACAAAGTGCAAACGCTGTTTGCGTTAGCTTAGGTCTATCAGATAGAGCTTCCTGTTAATACGTATTTGTTCCAACTGTAAAGCAAAGTACAGTTGGTGCTTCCTGAAGGAAACAATGGCATAATTTTTAACCAGCTCCTTGCCTCCTTGTCAAAGAAATACTGCCTTCTAGGACCCGCCTGAGAAAGCGGTTTTATTGTACAAGAGAGATAATATACAATACAGGGTAGTCTGACACTAAAATGAAAGGAAGACAGCTATACAGGTAATAAGCAAGGCTACTATCACACTCACATAGCTGTTCTGGGAGATAAGTCTGTCAAAATAATGTAAATTATGGGCAGCGTACCAAAGCACAAATCACATAATGAATCAAAATGCATTTAGGATACAGCACCAGAATTACTGCAGGAAAGGCCTTTAAGGTCTTGGCAAAGGGTATGATTGCAGTAGAAACGCAAACCAGATGTCAAGGTGCTTCAAGAGGAAAGGTTAACTGCCCACAAAAAGGAACGTTACTGCATCCTGCAACGAGGTATCGGTTCCTGTGAGAATAGGCACAGTTGAACAGGAAAAAGATGATACGTACTGGGTAAGAAGCTGGAAAAAATATGTGCTACATTTAAAACAAGTGTGTGACCCAAGACATATGAACAACTACACTGCAGGAACTTCAGTAGCGCTTCTCAGGTGGTTCATAACAAGCTTCCAACGTGTCTGATCATTAACATGAAATCCCAACAAAGCAAAGTGACAGCCACAGGAGGAGTAAGTGCACATGCACAATGGGGAAAGGCTGCCACCCAATACTACAAATGGAAAGAAATTTTGCGGTTCTTTTCACGCGCACCTCAGGCTTCGCAAGAGAAAATATTTCGTTAGTGCTCTGACTTGAAAATTAGAAAAGCACAGTGAATACACTGTAAGACAATGAAAGATTTTCTCTTATTCTCTCGGTCTGATGAAACCCTACAAAACAGGAGAGAAAGTGTAATTTTCACAGCTTACTTTGCTTGGAATACCTCGTCCTCACTTTTTGTCACTCTAAAATACCATTAGGAAACCAGTACGCTCCCGTGTGCTGTCCCCATCCTCTCAGTTCCATGTACAGGTTTGCCCAAGTCCTGTAGCAGGCCACCATTTAAAGCAAAACCCATCATCCAGCTGCACGTTCCAAAAGATGTCCACCGCTGCATACCTGTTGCCTGCAGCTCTAACACACTGCCCATCTCAAGGTGAGCACCAGTGCTAAATCTGGCCAATACCTGGTTTTAAGCATGCATGCAGGCATAAGCAGAGCTGAACCATGGCTTCTCAGCTGCCCAGGCCAAGTCGCTTGGTAGTGGCAGCACCAAGAGGAGAACAGGTGGCATCCCTCAAAAAATTTGAGGTTAAATCACCCTTATGCAGTGCTGCAGTCAGGGTCAGGGTGGACATCTGCCTGCCTTTACACAATAAGCAGATTTAGGCAAAACCAAACATGCATTGCACACAGGGGCTTAGGACAATACATCAGTTGCATACATGGGAAGAAAGCAAGCCATTTGTTCTCATTGCAATTGATGACTTTCCTTTTTATCAGCCAGTACCAGATAAGCATTCGTTTTATTGAGAGAGGGAAAGAGATAGGAGAAGTATGTTCTAGAAATCAAGTGCCACAATATCAGTAAAACTTGTTTTCTAGGTGGAGTTTTATACGTTCAGTCTGAGGGATCACTACATTCCTCTTCCACTTTTCTTGTAATAGCAGATTCAAGGCAGCAGAGTTTAAAATTATTTAGTATCCAAATATTTAAGAGAACAATACTAAAATCTGAGACTTGGGAAAACCCAGCTTCTGAAAAATTGCCAAGTCTAGAATATCACTCTGCCTTGCTGCTATCAAACCTAAATTAAATATATCTTTCTAAATAAAATACTGTACTTTTTAAAATAAACTTGAAATTACTTTCCTTAAATACACAATATTTCCTTAAACAAGCAACAGTATTTACTTTCAATGGCTTCTCTGGTTTGGCCTGGCCAGACACTATTTTGATGGCTTCATCTGCCACGGTATTTTCAAGGGCTGTGTGTGCTACCCCGTTTCCTTTTTTCCCTATTTACTTTCATCACAGCAGTGCTGCTTCAAATCACTTTCCCTCCACAGTTAAAGGTTAAAGGACATTGAATTATGCTTCCTAAAGCATATGCATCTAGTGGTACTGCAGAAAAGCTAGACTTGGTCAGCTTCTCAGCTCACAAATTGCTTGCTTAGTAACCAGCTTCTGGATACTGCACATGGCCAAGTAAGAATCTATCCTACTCTAAAGACTTAAAACAAGGCAGAAGAAAGGGAACATTACCTCCACACCTAAGGAGAGAGGAACTATCCCACAATGTTGCGTAACATTTATCAGTGTACATAAACTTGTATACTAATTTTATTGCAGTACAAATCAGGACGTCAGCTTCTGTATGTTCTGTAAAGAAACACCCACATTGCTAGCTCACTAAAACACCTCTACAACAGTAAACAAATATTGACATTTTTGACAGCATCCTTTATCTTTAATTGTGAATAGAGTGAAACAGGGACTAAAAAGCCACAGATAGGTAAATATACAAATGGGGAAGAAGTAACCATACCTTCAGCTACTGACTTGGATAGATGCTTAATTTGATTTATTCTAAATATCACAAAAGCGATACTAGACCTGAGCAACTCTGGCCTGCCCCCAGTCTGATCTTCCAAATGCCTTTCCACACGCTTTTCTCCTGAAGTAACCATATCTGAAAGGCCCTTTCATCAATGCCGGCAAGTAGGATGAAGACCTTGAGAAAGATCTGAAGCTGGGATAAGTACTCTCACTGCTGTTTCCATTCTGATCCTCTGCTGTAATTAGGTATAGGTACAGTTGACAGACGCTTTCACAGAAATCAGTATTGACACCTTCTTTTGAGCTTTTCCACATTCAGTTCTCTGTTTCTAGGTGCGTTGGGGGGAGAAACAGCACACCCTTAATGCATCACAGCTCAGAAACAACGAAGAGAAACTACATGAAAGGTCAACATTCTTTAGGTGAAAGCAGAGGAATTCAGCAGATATTTCCATTTCCAGAGAGGAGAAAGTGTTTGCTGAAGGAAAGATGTAATGCTTAGAAGCTATGGCAACTTGACTTTTTTAGTTTGCTTTAAGTATGATGGAAATGTCAAGTGCCCCTGGAGGAAAAAAAATGGGAAGAGTCTAGAAAGGGACAGATAGCTTTTACATTTACAGTGACAGAAGCTTTCTGTAAATACAAAAATGTCCATAAATATGTGCCATGAAATACAGAAACGCTTGTTACTCTTTTTCCTCAAAAAAGCCTGAATAGATTAAATTCCCAAACAGTAATCCATGCTATGCTTACAGAGCTTTAGCTTTGTGCCCTCATCACACTATGGACAGTTTTCCAGGATGAAAACAATGAGGATGATTATTTCCATCATTCCTGCAGTTGATTTACCTGTCTGTGGAAATTTCAATTGTCTATCACTGGGCTAGAAAAATTCTCATGTATCATCTGAACTTGCATTAAAATCATTCAAGACTTTGAATATATACTTTATAAACTGATTTTATCCTTTCAGAGATAAATCTTGCAAATCTACACAACATCCCCACAGACGTTAGTATATTTGTTTATATTATGCATATTATGAGCAAGAATCAGTGATAGTACAATCACCCACAAATGAAACTAAAACAAAACACATTTGGCTGTATCAAAGAAAAAATTGTCTTCCTGAAAGTGCAAAAGTGACATGACCTGGGTCAACTGTTTCTGTTAATTGCCATCACTAATATTTTTGTAATCCAAGAGCAGGTGGGCAGCATCAGCATATGAGAAAATCTAAAGCTCACTGCAAAACTGTAAGAAACTTATTTCCGTTTCCCCCAATAGCAGTCACCTATTTGCTGATCTGCAGCAGTAGATGCAGCGGTGTGATCACAGCAAGCTGAGTCCACGAGCGAAGCCAGATTCACAGAGAAAAGTAGCACCTTTTAAAATGAATTGATAAAGAAGGATGAAAATTAGGCAAACTTTCAAGCATTAAATAGAAGACTCACTTGACTTTGAGCTCATCTGTCTTTTCCAGCCATACTAGCCAATATACTGCACAGAAAAAAATGGATTAAATTCTAATAGCATAAAGGCGAGCAATAAAATTAAGGAAAAAAAAATAATCTCCTCTGTCCCAAACAAAAAGTAGCATTAAAAGAAAATTGTTCAAGAAAATTACAATCAGTTCAGTGGTGTGCATCCAAGTGACATCAAAGTGACTTAGTGTCCAAAATACTGAAGTTTCAAAATGGTACTTCAAACTTACCCCTCCAACTACCAAAGAACTTACATATAAGAGAAGTTAAGATGAAGTAATCAAAGGTGCGAGATGCTTAATATACTGAACCTTACAGGAATACAGTGGCTCTACAAAACATAACAAAAAAAATCCAAAAAGCCACCAACATTCAGCTGTTAACTGGACAGACAACCCTGCTGTGCTCACAGTACCGACCTCACTGCCGAAGCTGCCAGATATGTGCTTTATTTTTTCCTCTTCCACAAACTTTTCTATAGTTGGAATTTTAAAAGACTTGCCCACTATAATGATCAGAAAGTTTGGTTATAAATGGCTATTTTATAAGTATTAGTATATTCATTTAGACTGTTTTCCCCAACAAGCACCAATTAAAAATACACCTACTGTAACGTTATACAAGAAAAATACATCAGCACGTGTATGCCTAATGCTATTGCCAACTTCAGCTGCCCAAACATCACGCTTCCACCCTACAAACCACGAAGCATTTAAACATTCCTGGGAGTTGTCTTTTGATGCTGCAGTAGAAAGAAACCCTGTTTATTTTGTAGTAAAATCTCAAATTCTCAGTGAGATTATTTCAGGAGCAAGGATTTATCAAAACTCATGAATGAAAGACAGACCTGAGAGATGGTAAAGATTTCTGGTGCATCTGAGGATGGGCCACAGCTTTAGGAGGGGAAAGTTGGCACAGTCCCTTTGAAGTCAGGCATACAACACCAACTTACCTCCACAGGGAGCTGGCTATGTATAAATGTTATTTTCACTTGTAAATGAGACCTCAGATTCAGAATTCCAATGCATAGCTTTGACATATTTTCTGTCAAAGTTCAGTGCCCTTGAGATTAAGCTGCCATTTCAAGTCTATGTTTAGAAAGTGTCATTAAAAGGTATTGATATGATCTGCCGACATATTAAGAACATCCAGTTGAGTAACGTATGGCCTCATGGCAAAATTATGCTTTCAGATACTATCCTTGGCCCTAAACTATCAGACATTTTAAACAATTATTCACAATGTTGCGGCAGCACACAAAACCCTAAGAAAATTGCAGGGTCAAGTTCACCCACCTATGTGAAATTGCAGTAGATGCATATCCTTCCACATGTGTAACTGGCTGCTAGTCACAATACTCAGTAAGATACTCCCTGGTTGCCATTCGCTTCGCAGTATCTGTTAATTCTGTTTAGTTTTCAATCATGGGAATTTACTGTTCTGAATTACACCCTGTAGTTCACTTTCTGGTGGCAATGCACTACAGGAAAAAAAGAAGAAATGAAAGCTGAAGAGAGAAACATGCTACCATACAATTACCTGTCAAGAACACTGAACTTTTTGCTTTGCTTTTTAACAAAGATGTGTATTGTTATGATGAAAGCTATTAAAAGCAGTCTAATACTTTGAAGGCACTTCTGGAAGTGCATCATAATTAAACCATTACACTTCACATGCATCAAGTAATCCATAAAATACTTCTATGTAAAGACCGGATTTCCAGGTATGCTCACCATCCAGGAGCTCAGCCATGATTCTTTTGGATATATTTTTGACTTAAAGCACTGATCCCTTTTGAACATGTATTTCTAATTACAGATCCTAATTGCTTGTGACCACTCAATCTCTATTGAATTTCATAAACTACCAAGTTAGTCAGGTAAAAGATTCAGAATCCTTATTCCATGCTAATCAATAAATTTTACAATAACTAAAAAGAGGTAAAAATTATGACATTCAGGACATACTAGTCACCTTACAAGTCACAAGATGCAGAAAAGAAAATGACAAAGGACACAAATAGTTGACCTTCCTTTTCAAACTGCAGCTTTAATGAAATATTTACTTCTTATTTCCAAATGATGTTAGTAACAGGCTTGTCCCGATTAAAGTGCAACTGCATTTTTAATGGAATTTTTCAGAACAGCATGAAGACTTTCTTTTTTTTTTAAAAAAAAAAAAAGCTTAAATAGCACCATGCTTCATTTTCTTGAAGTCCACGGGACCAGCTGGAGACAGAGGGGTTACTCATTGTTTTATCAATGTCAAAACCCAACCTGCAATAATTAATATTGTTTCTAAAGACGGAAAGCACTTCAAAAGCTGCAGAAGACTGAGGAACACCAGCAATGCCAAACAGCATTAGAAGTCAGCAGTACAGGGTAAGTCTGAAGGACATGGCTTGATTACGGACATTATTGAAATGGCACCTGTGCCACTGGAGAACACTTTCCTATGCAGTTTCACCTTCGTCAGTACAAACAAAGGCATTGTTCTACTTGGAAAGTCTTTGGCAGCAGATTTGGGAAAATAACAAAGTATCTCTAATGTGCATAGCACATAACATTCATTTCACAATCTGATGGAGCAGAATTAATTTCTTGAGCAGCCGACAGGATATGATTAAAAAAAAAAAGTGGAAGGGAGCTTTCATAGTCTACGTACTGCTTTTTTTCTTCTCCAAGCAATTGCCTGGGCAGATCACATGTGACTACTGCATGAAACACCACCAAACGCCAGAAACTGGATACCAGTGCAAGCCTCTGGCTTTTACCTTTGTTAGATATTGTTTATATTATTTCTCAATATTTCTTAGACAAATACAGTAGATGGTGACATATATTTCGACTATCTGCTGCTCAAAGGGCCACCACTCTTAAAGCCGTAAGTAAATAAACACCAAGTTCTCATGCCCAGGGTCTCCTCCCCATAAAATAATGACTTTTAGAAACGAGTTATTACAACTAGTCTCAAAAAAAAAAAGAGCCTAAGGACAACTAATTTATAAACTTCACATTTGCAGATTTCCTTTGATATACTGTTTCCCATTACTTATCAAATGCCTAAAGAAAATCATGCTGCTGTGAGATATCCTAACAAAATCTCGTGATGTGAACTCTTAATTGGGAAGGAGAGAGCAATTTCACATCGTCCATCTCTGACAGATTTATGGGAGAACAGTATCTTACAATAAAAATATGTTCTTTTCATTAGAATTCTGGCTCCAGACCTTCATTTGAGCTCAGACAAACCTAGCATTGATGATAATGAAGTGAGTGGGGCAAATCAGCAAAACAAAATATTTGTGTTTGAGCAATGAAGTTATAAACTCCCTCAGCAATAGACTTAAAAACAAAACCACACAATTATTCTGAACAGTGAGTAGCTTCTTCATCTGAAACAACAGTCCCTGAACTTTTAAAAATGATCCATGAAGTTTTTGTGCCTTGCTCATGTTGGCACAGAGGCATGTTTCTCATTTTCACCTCAGCCACTTAAGCATAAGTTAAACTAGCATTATCACTCCCAAAGTAAAGACTACTTCCACAAATAGGCTCCTTTTTAACTGATAAAAATCACCTGCTAGTTTTGGGTTCTTTTCCAAGACTGACTCCTTTACACAACAGTTAGTTGTCAGATAGATTCTTGCTGTTCCCTATCATGATTCAGAGATAGGAGCAGAGGAACAGTTTTGGAATGGAAAGCATCAGAAGTCAAGCATTCAGAAGAGTCGGGGAAAAAAGATTCAGTGCAGAAAATTAGTTTGTCTAGAGTAACATGGGCAGAGGAGAAGCGAAGGCTCCAGCAGATGGCCCCAAAGCAGCAGCAAGTTCTCTGAGCAGCTCATGGACATGGAGTGCCATTTCCAGTACTTTCCTATGCCCACTGCAAAGGCAGCTGAAGTCCAAACTCCAGTTTGGTCTGTTGGTACTGAGGCATTTGAGAAAGCACCTTCATTTCATTAAAGTGAGTGAAAGGATTTTATTTATGTATTTATTTTTAAGAACATAAATTAATACACAAAACTAAAACTGGGCAAAAGTTGTGATTACTTAAATGGACACTTGGTTTTTAAACTGAAGTTTTCTAAGGACATTGTTTCTATTTTTCATCCTTCTTTCTGGCTTAGGCAATAAAAGACAAGCCATTAATTGTAAGAAAAAAAGCCTTTTCCCCCTCCCTTTTTCCATAAAAATGAAAATTTTACATTTAAGAGAAAAATAATCATATACAGTAAGTTTTCTTTTAAGAAAAATGTTTCCATATTGAAATGTTTTTCAATGGATATCCTGATCCTGCCCTTCATAAGCCATTAAATACCATTTCAATGTGACAAAAATTGCGTGGTTACATTGCTGCACAGTTTTTCCAAAACTTCTTCCACTGTGATTAAAAAACTTGAAATCATTGTAGAAAGTATTTTAGGCAGACATTTTCCAGTAATAGCGGGTCAGAAAGAGGGCACTGCACATATTTCATTACATGTCATTACTCACACACTTCCAAGGTTAGTTGTGTCAAAGCCCTTTTAAGAACCTTAGGAATGGTTTCTCCTACATGTGAAAGGCACATGCTCGAAAGCAATGCATCCTGGTTAAAAGTGACTGCATTCTGAAATGGGACTTTCAGGTGTCTCATGAAAATGTCTTCCTTAAATCTATTCCTTCAGAAAATTTGTCTCATTAATCACAGCTGCAAACCAAAACAGCCTTCCTCTGTGTTCAGGAAAGCATGCCTGGCCCCAACGCCGCTGTGCTGATTAATGAACTTGCTGTCTAAGAAAGTAAAAAGATTAAAATGAAGTTTCCAGTGTTTCAAATTTTTTTTTTAATGTGACAGTGGGATGAAGAGCAGCAGATGCTAGCATATTGTCTGGTTCATCCCCTATATGTCCTTTAGGCAGACAAGTCCATCACAGGATAAAAAAGAACACTGTACAGAGACAATCGCAGCACAGTGCCAGCTAAAACACTGTCCATAAAAAGCTTTTAGAAGTCATGGAAAGCTGCTTTTTTTTGTTGGGGTTGGGAAGGAGGGGGTAGGATTTTTAATTTTTGTTTCTATGTTTATTCAGCCTGGTACTCCTGTTCTAGCCACCACCACTTGTTTTATTAACGCTACACCATGAGAATGCTTGGAAGAGAATTTTGTTTTCACCATTAATAATCAGCCTGTAGTTCATTAAAAGTGGGAAAAGAACATTCATAAAGAGCCATTTACAGCTTACCTCTCCATCTGTAGTAAATATACACACACTAAATGATTACAGAGAGCCTCAGGGCTACTAAAGCAGTTAACATCAATTAAGGATGACCATCTTTTCCATGCTTTGTGATATACACTGTGGCATGATAGGTCTAGTTCTAGGAAATTAATTTACATTAAGAGGTCTTCTATTTCACAGCCTTCCCTCAGTATTTTAAAGAAATTCAGCGGTATCTAATCTCTTACTCTGCTTTTTCCCCAAAGTTCCACTACCACCTTACTTGCCAGCTATCATCTACTCATGTATTAAAGCCTGATACTTGAAAAATATGTTACAAACCAAGAAATTCAAGTTCTGCATAACTTCTACGCCAATATATATCCTAATCACAGGTAGTTCCCTTGCTCTTACAGACTGACCTTTACTGAACACATACTGCATGCTATATATCGCAAGTTTGCAGCCACAGTGCACGTTCTTTCGTCAGGTTAACATTGGAAAGAGAAAAAAAGGATTCTAGCTACTTCTTAAGTGCCTGTAAACTTCCACTGCAGTGACCTATGTAGCAATTATTGTATTCATTTACTAGCAAAGAAAGATGAACAGCAGAGAGATTAAGTGACTTGTACAAGGTCATAGAGCAAGTCTAATGCAGAGCTGGAGATAGATGCCCAAGGACCTGGCTTCTAACAGCAAGTTTTATGCACTCAGATTTCCACATGCTGGCTGGGGCAGCTCTTTGCACTGAAGAAACCAGCGGGCAGGGGGAGAGCAGCCTCCTGTCTTTGCCCGGCATGGCTTACATTTCAGTCAGCATGCCCCAGCCGCTCACCAGTTCCAGGGCAGGCACCACCAAGCCTGAGCACAGACGCTTGCAGTGAATAAGGACTGAAACTGCTTTGGCCACACCAAAGGCTCCCACCTTCATTTTTAACATCTGTGTCTGCATTTCCTTCTCCTGCAATAAACACCACTGACACTCCCCACAACTTAACAATGATTATAGGCTGCGGTGTCCCATCAGAAACTGCTGAACTACTGTGTCATGGCAGCTAGGCAGAAGGCTCACAAACCATGCAGGTGTTTAAATAGTAAGAAATTTGCATCTTTTGGAAAGGCTTACAGAGAGTCACTTGTAAGCATGGGGAGAAAGTTTGCTTCATAATTTCACTTAAAGGAAGGAAAGCAGAAAGCACAAGTTGATAAGAGTCCCTAAACTGGCCTTATGACATTGAGAAAATGATAGAGCGGATAAGCTGAAGGCCTTAAAAATGCAAGTCATATGGCTTGTATCAGAGACAAAGGGAAAGGCAGAGACCGCTGGTAATGCTGACAGAAAAACAAAAGGGCAAAATAGTCAGATTTAAAAAAAAAAAAAAGAAAAAAAGTGCTTTATAGCAGCGTCACGTATGTTTACAAGCAGAACAAGGCTGCATTTGTCAAAGATAAAGCAGTAGCTCAAAGACAAGAGGATAGTAACTTAGATGAGTTTTATGTGCCAAAAGGAACACAGAATACTCTCTCCTGGCATCTTTTACTAGAAAATGCTCAAGGTACAGACATATGCAAGGACTTCAGAACCAGTGTTAAAGATAAAATCTCATGTTACAAGCTTGAGCATTAGGGAAGAATTAGTGTTTCCCATCAATATTTGGAAAGATGACTGTGCAGCAGCATAGTCATATGATTTTTGTTTACTAAATATTTTGAGATTTACTAAAAAAGGGGTGAAACACACCATTCTCTGCAGAAGCCTTTTCCATTCCGCTAACCTCCCAAATACCAAGAGTAGATTAATTTTGCACACGCACTGCTCAAGTCCATTGTTTGATTCAGGATTTTGTGCAAGCAGAGATCTCTACTTACACAGGGACGAAGAGCTGCACCACTGCAGCCGGCACAGATCCCTCTGCACCGCTCAGTCTCTGCGACAATACAAGTCCTTGCATGAGCATTCTGTACTGGGATCAGTTAATTTATTCCTATTATAAGGCAGCCAACGTTTGTTGGGGTTTTCATTCGCTTTTTTTAAAGCCTGTGTGACCTTTTAAATGTTATGATGGACAAGTCTTCCAGTATTTCTATATGGCCTTAACACTGTAACAGGTTGTGGAACCATGCAAGGAGGAAACAAGCACTTGAGCAGTGGTCAAGCCCAAAGAGATATGGAATGCTAAGATCATCAAAGCTGTATGAGGTACAGAAGGAATCAAGGGTGCGTGTGAAATACGAATGGCGTTTCCATTCCAACCCAGGAAGATTTGGGTTTTCTGATTTTATTTTGGGAGAAAGGGAATCAAGAAGGAGAAAAGCTAAAGAAGTGACTTCAGGTATTCTACCCAAGTCAGCAATAAAGCCATCTCTAATCCAAAGCCAAAGTAATACAAATACGGATTTATCAGTATTTGTGCACATCATACAGAGAGAAAGAGTGGCTGACCTGCAGTCACTTCCACGTGTGATAATACAGCATTCTCAGTTGTTACATCACACAGTACCAGTACAGAATAATTAGCCACTGTCTTGTCTTCGCTCAGAATGAAGTTTAAGACTTAGATTCACTGTGTGTTTCAGGATGGGAGGAAAGCGTGATGAAAGAATTGAGCCATACCATGTGTTCCATCACAGATTAAGCTTCATAGGAAATTACTGTATACCTCTAAAATCATAGTTCAAATTATGTTAAAGCCAACTTGTCTCAGTTCCATAAGCCAGTTTATGGGTCAGTATCCCAAGTCAAAAACCTATCTTTTCTCTGCTACACACCTCTAGTCTTAGAAAGTAAAAGACAGCTTGGTTGCTGGAACTGCACAGAGCCTGACAGGGAAACCACAGCGTACCCATACGCAGGCACACACTTAGATTTTATATCACATTTCCTTTAGAAGCTGAGGGATTATCTTACTCTCTGAAATCGCAGAATGTTCTTAAAGTTTTATCTCTTGTGGTGTATTGTCATGTCACCCTGAACATACTTGATGTTACCCATTCTGGAAACCAGACAGAGTCAGGCCCAGTTACTGCTTGGACTACAGATAGCTTGCGAATACCAGGTGCCATAGGTTCCCAAAGCTCAGCTGGAGTTGACGCTTGGATGCAAAGTCAAGGGCATCCAGAAGAGCTCCTACTGCTACATTAGTAGTAAAAGACTAAAGAAGGAAGTACAGGCTTACTCCTGAATGGAATGGGTGATGTAGTGGCAGTAGGACAGATAAGGCTAAGGCACTCAATGCCCTCTTTGCCTCAGTCTCCACCAGCAAGGTCTCCCTGACCTCTTCGCTTAGATGCCAGGTTCAAGGAGGAGATAAACTACCAGAAAGAAATCAAGTTAGGGATGACTTGAGAGAACCCATCCTATACAAGGCCATGAGACCAAATGTGTTGCATCTGAGGGCACTGAGAGAGATGGACTACATCACTCATTTGTTGCTGAGGTTCCCTTGGTTTCTTCAGCCTGGAGGAGACTGAGGGGAGACCTCATGGCAGCCTACAGCTTCCTCATGAGGGGGAGCAAAGGAGCAGGCACTGCTCTCCTCTCTGGTGCCCAGCGATAGAACCTGAGGGAATGGCATGAAGCTGCAACAGGGGAGGGTTAGGTTGGAGATCAGGAAAAGGTTCTTCACTGAGAGGGTGGCCAGGCACTGGAACAGCCTCCCCACGGCAGTGGTCACCGCCCCAAGCTTGACTGAGTTCAAGCAGCATCTGGACAATGTTCTCAGTCATCTGCTCTGATTGGGCTGATCCTGTGTGGAGCCAGGAATTGGACTTGATGATCCTTATGGGTCCCTTCCAACTCAGGATATTCTATGATTCTATTCTATGAGGGTAACAGAGGTAGGGTAGAGAGTCCCCTGACAACTGCGGAAAGCTAAGTGTTATGCTCACCTTCAAAACAGCCAAAAAAGAATACAGCAGAGACTTTTCTCTGTGCAACAGCTAGAGCTGAAAAAAGTCACAGTCTACACTGCTATTTTCAGCATCCTGCAGTAGCTAAGACTGCCACAAACTGTAAGCACTCTCATTCAACTCTACTGGAAGTTCACCCTCAAAAGCTACATCCACCAAGTCACAGACACAAGGGCAAGAAGCCAAAAATGGAGCAATCAGGAAAAAGGAAATCCCTTGCATCACAAGATTCATCTGCCTGAAACCATCTGGAAATTGACTCTTCAGGATATAAAGTTCACAGCATACTTTCTAAAGAAATTCAAGCAAAAAAGATACACAAGTTTCCTGGGCTTTGACCCAGAATAGACTCGAACATCCTTCTCTGTTCGATATAGTTTAGAGGAAGATCTAAGTGAGAGGTAAAAATTTTCCACGCCAAGACAGACGGTCCCTTCCTCATCCTTCTCCAAACAGTCCCACTTAATCTACTTATTGCCAAAAGGATTGAATCCTGTTGTTTCGTATCTCTGGGTTGATATGGTGAACAACAGAACTCCATGAACCCAAAAATCAGGGAGAAAGATGCAACAGTTACTCCCTTCAAATCAAAGGTTTGCAGGAATACTCTGAGTAACTTATCAGCCAGCACACAATCATGAAGACTGTCTGGTGGAGCAAGCCTACTGGCATTTCACAAATTCTAAACTTTTTTTAGCATGAAAGATGCAGAGTGTAAGACTGATGATGTTAGTAGTGTCCTACAAAATCCTAACAATCTTTTCCCATAGGTTTTGGAAGCTGGAAAGTGACTTGTGTTTCCACCAGTAGAGAGTCCTTGCATGAATGGGTGAATTAGACTTAGTATAAGAACGCCATTGGTGCTTTCACCTTTGTCCACAAATCCAACACAAAGATAGCAGGAAGTGATAGTCACTCCCCTGTTCTTCCTGTGTGAAACTATTTGTCAGTGCTCATAGGGACCAGAAAAGAAAAAATACGCATGACTTTTGTAGGAAATGGCTTCATATTTTCGTTCAAGAAAGGTATCATTTGTTGATGGCAACCCATCACAACAGCCACTACGCTGAAGTTTAAAAAAAAAAAGTATGCTTAAAAATTAAACCTCACTTCAGACCGAAGAAAACAGGTCAACCATGTGCTTTAACCAACAGATCTCATCAAGTGCCTTGAAGGTAACCAAGGCACCATGCAGGGGTTAAAAAATTAAGAATTTTTTGACTACCAAAATCAAGAATTTCTTGACTACCAGTTATATTCCAGAGAGGATCAGCCTGGTACACTGTCAGGTCATAAACATTCAAACACACACACACACCTTTAGCAGAAGTTACCAAAAGGTCTTAAATAGCAGGCTTCCATGGACCGCCTCCATCATCTTTGGAGGTGCCCCCACACCATACACTGTGACTAAACCCTACCCAAGGGATTTGGGGCATTTTCCAAAAAGCTATGGGATCTAAACCCTGTCTCTGTCATGACTTT
The DNA here is from genome assembly GCA_013399095.1 of Psophia crepitans. NCBI lineage: Eukaryota > Metazoa > Chordata > Aves > Gruiformes > Psophiidae > Psophia > Psophia crepitans. The sequence goes on from VWZZ01001709.1 coordinate 353,480, forward strand.
AGGGGGAAATGGTGACAATTTTCTTTTCTTCCACCCCCATTTTCTAGTCTTCTAAACTCACTTTTTCCCTTCTTTCTCCTGCTGTCAGTGTTGCAAGGGGAACAAGCAAGCATAGAAAAGTGACTGATTGAAAAGATTTTTCATGGCCCGCTTTCGGTAATTTTAAAAATAGAGAAGCAGAAATTTTCAGAAAGAGCATGTTCAACAGGGGGAAGTTTGGAGGTTTGCAGTATGTTTTGCATTTTAAAAAATGCTTTCAGAGAGCCAATTAGAGTTAGGAAGTTTTCATTTTAAAAAGTGCCGATACAGTCCAAAGGGTGCCCTCAACCATTCATTGTTTGGTATCTCTGGAAACAATATCCACTATATCTGGGGAATTACTAGAACTTTCGGGCAATCAAAAAATAATACATTTTGGTTTAGCTCTCACATGCTATTGTCTATTCAGTCTCTCAAAGTAAACTAACTTCATCACACTTTTGATTTTAGATGACATAACCAAATGCTCAAATGAATTCATCAGTTCAAAGCAAGTTCCTCTTCTACACAGTTCATCAGCTGCAAAGACACTGCACACACAATGGCTCAGAGAAGAATGGGCTCAAGGATACACAGATACACCAGTCACAAACTGAAAAAGGCAGCAACTCTGGATTACTCCACTGAATACTGTGCAACTGTAGTAGGTTCTTAGGTTTGCAGATGCAAACGGCAAATAGCTATGGGTACACCATACTTATGGGGGCAAAGAGGGGAAAAAACCTCCAAGCCCATACAGCAGTGTAGTGCAAGAGCATGTCCATCTGCAGAATGCCAGACATGTTTATTCCTCCCAGGTACGTTGACGGCACTCGGTAACAATCCAGTTTAGATGAGCACTCACCAGATGAACAACCTGTCCTATCATCATGTGCTATTGTTCACACACAAGAGTTCTTCCTAACGCTGTTTAAATACACAACATGGAAACTCTTGACGCAAATGGCCTTTGTTTCTTCTGCAAAAGATTTGTGACATTAACTCATTAACCATAAATATTTAAAGTGCAGCTTGTAACATTGTTTCCCCTAGACCACTACGCTGCTGTTAAGGTGCCGCTTTCAAACTTGTGTTTTATCTGAATGGCTTTTTACCAGCAGTTCCCAAATAAGGTAAGGAAGCATGTCCAACACATTCAAGGTCACTGCTTGCATGTCAGATTGCACTGATGGTTATAACTGTTGCGGTTTTCCACCTTGAGAGGGCAGGAAACTAAAGGTCTTTTGGGTAATTAAATGCACATGTAGAAACAATAAAATACACCCACAAAAAGATGAGTGCCAAGCTTATTAACACAGTCTGCTTTGCCAGAAATGGCAGCTAGCTCTAAGTGTTCTTAGGCACCTTTTGCCTGATTATTTTTTTTTTTTCCCCCCCAAGTACTGCAGTGGTGCAAACAATCAATGCCCCTAGAAGCCCCACAGCAGAACACAGAAAAAGGACATTTGAAACTTTCAATGAGTCACTGTTACCTGCATGCACAGCATTTTTTTCCTCATTCCTGGAATATTGTGTTTAGCGCAACACAAGATGGCTAATGAAGGCTACTTTTTGTTGTCATTTCTACGTAACATTCGTAAACAAAAGGTGTTATGAACAGGTTATTCTGAACAACAGTTATGCCAAACCAAGCAAAAGAAAGCAGAATCTTTTTGAAGGAGAGATTATCAGTTTCTCATGTGAACGGGACACCCTACTAGCACACCCAGAACAGAAAGATACTCTTGCCTATGAAGAATTTGGAAGTCTAAGAAACAAAAGTGCAAAAAAAAGAGGCAGATGGGGCATTGAAAAGCAACACCATAATATTTGTTAGGAACTAGTAGGATATCTACACGTCATCAAGTTCTCTTCTGGGCATCACGGGACAAAACGCATAATAAGGAACTTGAACAATAAAGTAGCCTTGGGAAGAATATTTTTAACATCCCACTTCTCATAGCTTCTTGAGAGGAATTGATTATTTGTGATCTCCCCTAAAAAATGTTTTAAATATATTTTTTTAAAAAAAACTAGAAAAAGTCTTTATATAAGGTTAGTCTGTCTTGAGGATTTTGTTGTTCTTGTTCATTAGCTGAAAGATGCAAGAGTTTAACTTGAATGCATACCTAAACTTCTTCAAAGAGAGGAACACAAGTGCGTACAACTTACCTAAGGATGACTTTCACTTTATCCATGCTGTTGAACAACTTCCCTTTGAATTTTCAAATCATTAGCATGCATTTATTTTCAGGTTAATTGAAGAAGTAGTTTCTCATTCCAAATTAATTAGTTTTAATTAATCATTAAGTACTAATTAATTTCTTATTTGCCTGGTTTGAGGAATCTTAAGATATACTTCCATGATCTTACAATTTCAGTCATGAATCAGTTTGGGGAGTTTTGAGTTCTTAATGTTTTTCTTCAATCCTTCTTTTACAAGCGTCACTTGTTGCTTTAATACAAGTAGTAGTTCACAATTGCTTGAACTGTAATTCCTAGTGGTCTTATCAGAAGATACAGAGGCTGCTAGCATTTCTACTTGCTTTCCCTTTTCTCTTCGAAAGTATCCTCCCCAAAAGAAAAATGGACACAGAAAATAGAGAAAAAAAACGTAGGCCAAACGTAATTTAGTTTCACTGGCCCTGGTTTTACATTACATTACTTACAGAAATAAAACCAAAAACGCTTTCCAACATTTTGAGTCAGTTTTCACCATCAGCAAGACTGTCTTTACAAGGGACTCAATATGGCGTTCTAGTTCTAAGTACCTGAAGAATACATAACCATAGCTATTCAGTCTAGATTATTTCAATGTTTTCTTCCTCCCCCAACTTCATCACTTCAGCTGTTGTAGACCCTGCAACTAGATTTAAACATAACTGTTTCCCATCACCCCAAACTAATGAGAAAAATAAATTAAGCCTGAAGATTATGCAATGATGGGTACCTTTCAACATCTTAACTGTCAAGATTTAAATCAACAACATTAATGATCTGAGTCCCAGTGCAGCTTGGCAAGAAAAATTAATACGCGGTAATATCAGAACATTCTAAATATTTAGTGTATACACTAGAGAAGTCATTAATAATTCTAAAAGGTAGGTACTTTCCTGTATCAGCTGTAACACTGAGCAGTGAATACAAAGGTACGTTTTTTACGGGTTTGACTTGTTGTCCTGTTTTTTTTCTTCTTCAGTATTTTGGGTTTGCTTGTTTTTAAGTTATTCACAATGAGTTTTCTCCAAACTAAGTGTACGGATCGCTTCAATTGCCAGCAGAACTGTATTGTCTAAATACAAATGAAAATGGCACCTACAGTTCATAAAAATCAATTAAAAACCTGTCCATTGCACACAATTTATACTCTAGATACAGAAGTACAGCTTCCTGTAGCGAATGAAATTACTTAAAGTTCATTTGTTACCACCACCTGAAGCATTGAGTTAACAGTAGAACATATACATACTGAGTTCCAAAACCATTTTTGTTTGACCTAAAAACTCAAACAACTTCTATTTCTGGGCACTTTCTTCCAAAGCAAGCAAAAGATACTGTTTACACACAGCAGGATTGATGATAGTACTACCAGTAGCTAAGAGGTTCATACACTGGTAGGTGATTTAGGCTGAGGCTCCGCAACTGCAATATAGCATTGCACTAATCCACGAGTGAGAGCTACAGTTCTCATTCAAGTACCTCAAGAATTCGGAATAGAAGATGCCTTTGGATTTTAAGGCGCAGTGATACAGACAGCAACGTATATTTTAGCTTAGGATGCTTTCAAAGTAACGAGAGAGAAGGGAAGGTGATGATCAACCTTATTAAGAGCTTCGCTGCAATTAGTTGAAAGTTGTATGCATACATAACAGAAGTTCACAGCACTAAATTCAAGTTAAGGCAACTCTCTGTCAGCCAGCAAAAAGTTCGCCATCTGCCAACCCACACTGGCTTTTAAGTACACAGAACAGACACCCTACAGCAGTATTACAGCAGTGCACACACAATACCCAATCACCAAGTAAATAAACAGTCGCTGAACTACAGGGACACAGATGTTTAAGAGATCTGAGAGAACGTATAAGCAAAAATTAACTATGGGTTCTGGGCTGCTTTAACCTTAGCAGAATATTTTTTCTTGGAGGAGGGGTTAGTTTGATTTTTGGGGCCTTTTATTTACTGAAAATTTAGACTTAGTGGAGAGGTGGTTCCTGTCAGCTGCCTGAAAACCACATAGTAATAGTGGATTCATAAAAGCCTGTGTCGCTCGCCTGAAATCACAGCTTTTAAAAGGTTTGAGAGCTAGAGGATTATAAAAGAATGCAGACAGCAGTCTTCAGGTGCAGTAACTCCATTCAACAAACGCCAAGGAGGCTTTCCAAGCTTTTACATCCCTGCCTCAGCCTCTAGCCACACACTAAGACAGGCTCTCTGTGCTGTGGAAACACGTATCAGGATGGTAAAGGAAAAGGATAAACAAGCACCCCCCCAGTGTGTTACTGCAATTATCTGGCCAACAATGTTTGGGAGAGCTTGAAGTGCTCTTCAAACAAGGATATCTAGACTTAACAACCTTCCTGTTGGGTTAACTTTGCCACGACACTGAAAACTTACCTGTTTAATTTCACTGCTTTAGCTGCTATTACACAAACCTCTACCCCTTCTTCACTCTGCATTTCTCCTCAGCTTTCTATCTCCTCTTGTTTTTCTGAAGATATAACACAATCATAAAGCAAACATGCCTTTGCCAGGCTCACATGGAAGACCCGCAGGTCAAGAAGACGGAAAACAAATGAGAGTGCAACTCGGAGGATAATATATGAGTACTCTCTGAATGAACACTTAGGCAGTGGCTTTTGATTACTTTTTTTTTTAATACTCATCATTTAAAATATTGCATCACACTGAAATCAGCTGGAGTCCCACCTACAGGGGAGAACTAAAACTGAAACATAGGTTACCACAAAAGGGGGGGCGGGGGGATGGAAGGAAGAGAGGACTAAAAAAAAAATTAAAAAAAGAAATCCCTGGAAGCAAAGCAGATTGTCATAACTCAAACTAAGTTATTCAGCTTGGCACCCCCATCCCACTGGCTGGATGCAGACTCCACGCTCCCCGGAGATGCAGGCTTCAGCACACCGGGCTGGCTCCAAGTAAGGTCCTTTTCATGAACAGGATGTGTCCCAGCCTTAGATAGCTGTGCTTGAGGCTAGCCAAAAAAAAAAGGCGCAATTATTGTGGAGGCTGTCCCATGCTACACTTCATCAGGAGACTCCAACATGATCCCTATTATTTATTGTTTGCATTGCCCTAGCACCTAGCAACCTCCACCATGAAGCAGTGTGGTTTGGTGCTAAACACTGCACATACAAAAAAAAAAATGCAACCTGACAGAAAAGTTGTTTAAAAGATCAGCTGTGCTCAAAACAGATTACAGAACATCTAATATCAGCACAGGCCTGAGAAGCTAAAGACTCGGTGCCTTTCAAAGTGTGCCGACAGTCAGCCAATTAATCTTCAGAATATACACTCAAATACTCATAGCTACACGCACCACACTTTCTGCAGAGTTCATATTCCTTGAACTCCCAGCAAGTCTTCTGGCTAACAAGATTGGGTAGGTAGATGTATTTGTATTACATTCTGGGTTAGAGATTTTACAACTTAGAAACAGTCCATGCATTAGGTATTTAAGTTTGCTCTTCAAAGTTTATGTTGACACCAGAACCTAAGAGCAGTTCAGAAAGCATTTGGTTGTCAAGCTGTTGACGCTACCAAATTGCTGTACTGGTTATTTTATGGTAATTACATAGCAGAGATCCGGCGTCTTTATTAAAGAGCCACTCCCGTTTCATGAGTAACAGGAACTGCTTGCTGCAAACAAAAAATGCAAATCCATTCCCTGGCTGCAATTGTGAATGCTTAGAAAGATTTTGCTCGAAAGGTAAACATTTGCTATTTCATGTCAGAAAAATAAAAGCTAACAAATACAAGGAAACAGTAAAAGAAAAATCAAGATGAGAAATGGAAAAAATACACACCTCCCATTCGTTTAAGCAAAGGCAGCAGCACAGCAATACTGCTGCGTGCTCTGAACTAACAGACTTGAACTGGTGACCACTTGTGAACTGACTGATTCCACCTCCTGCTTCTGTTTAATCACACAGACTACGTATTATTCCAGTAGCAGTGCTTCTCTCCATAAGCTAACTAAAAAGACATCAATAGTTCAGCATTTTATAAACCAAGACAGTTTCAAATATGCAATTCCTCATGCAGGAGGAAAAAGAAAAAGAAAAAAAACAAAACCAACACTAAAATCCTGGCAACTAGCAGGCACAAGGAAAAGCAGTTTCCTTCCACTTTAAGCATGGACTGAGCTTAACACAGTAGGTAAACAACTGCTCTAGCTTCTCATTGCTGCTTTTTCTAATCTAATACACAACTGCTCTCCCAGAAATACAAAGAAGTTGAGACACATATATACACAAAAAAAAGAGCCAGAGAAACAAAAATGCTGAAGGAAAATGAAGAATGTCAAATATAGACAGATACACATACAGAGAAAGGAAATAGGGAAATGATGTTTGTATGCTACTTTGGATACCAGACACCAAACCAGCACATTAACAGGCATACACATTTGTAAGAGAGGTAACGGCATCTATGCTCTACACATAGGTGTGTGGCACCAAAATAAAAATGCCCTTGTTATCACCTCTTCTAGGTGCCAACAGGACTGTTCTACACATTATTTTCTTCCCCTGCCCAAACTGGTCTCCATATCTTTTGGCAATAGTTGCAAACAAGTTGCCCAGCTAAAAAAAAAAAAAAAACAGCTTCACTGACCATCTCAACAAAAAGGATGAAGGATGAAGCATTAAATGCAAATGGCCACACTCATGATCTTAGAACTGGTTATTTCTGGCAAAGCCTCATTTACAGACTTTCAAAACTCTTACAGAAGGTGAGCAAACGCAGCTCAGTGAGGGATGTTCCAACATATCTCCCCTAGCCATGTATGAAAATCCCACCTACATACCACAGTGATTACTCCCGGACACAGCTGCTATTTAAGGAGTAGAGCTGAGATCAGAGAAGTGGCTTCTATTGCAGCTACTCCTGATTAACTAACTGCTGTCAATCTGCTCCTTGGCAGCTGCCACAAAGTCCACATTTTTTCCATATCAGCTTCTTGGTTGAAAGTTGCAGTTCTAGAGGACTTTTCAAACTAAAAATCCAATGTGTTTTCTTATTATTTTCTTTAAAAGTAGCTCAGATGCACTTTCAATTGCATTTAAAATGTTTGCTTGGCATTTCAAAAATCTGCGCATCTATCAGTTCCCACTGATCCAGTTGTAGACCCATGTGGAATTTGATGCCTGCTCAAATGCAGCAAGCTGATTTAAAAAAAAAAAAAAAAGACACCTCTCACATGCAAACCCATCTACAAACGTTGATGCAACTGTTCAAAGTGACTTTATCTCTAGCCCAGCTCCCGAAAGGTCGCATGAATTTTGGGTTTCAGTGTGTGGCATGAATATAGGACCATGCAATGAACACTAACTTTGAAGTTTCTATTTTTACATAAATGCATCAGCATTAACTAAGAAGATTGGGTAATACAGAACTTAGTTTCAGCAGCAATACAAAGTAATTATAATATAGCGGCATCTATAGTTCAAAAAACCAACTGTTTAAAATTCTGTATCTTAACATTGCACCATGCACCTCCAGTCAATCTTGTCTTAGGACTCCATGTTGCATTTCTTTACCCGTTGAATTGTTCAGCCTGAGTTCTTCCTGAAAACAAAGTATTTCCGTTGAATTTTACATTCAGCAGAATATGGTTTGCCAGAAACATCTAACACAGCGTAAAACAGAGTTGCTAATACCAGATGACGTTAAACAAACAGCAACTCTCCACTGCCCAGCAATTAAAACTGATAAGAAACTTGTGTTCTTCAGGATTTCTTTTCAAGTCTAACAGTAAGCTCTGGAATTGCCAGCCACTGAAGGATTTTATGACTTTGCTTTTTACGAATGCACGGCCTAACAGGAGATAAGCGCTTTTGTGCACTTGGCTGGTGTTTGCCCATGATCAAGACTGTTGACTGGGGGTTTATTGCTGTGAGAGATGCCAACAGCACCCCAAGGACAGACTGGGACATTCCAGCACTTGTCAGAGAGGTGCCAATTTCTCCCTAAATCAAACACCGTGATTTCACAGAGCCACAGCAGTGCTGATAAGAGCTTTAGACTTGGATGCCAGGAGAGAGAGCAGTCAGATTGCGTTATTGACAACAGCTAGAACAAACACCCTAGAACTTCCCTTTAACTTGTGGGTCAGGGCAGAAGAAGGATCAAACTGTATCTATGATACAGTTGTCGGTTAGTCCCTGATGCCGCTGCATTAACACATACCCTGGGGCACTGAAAGCAAAGTGCTCTAAGGTACTACTGAAATATCAGGACAGGGTAAATTCAGAAGTACAGACTGGCTACCTATTTCTGCTGTCACTTCACCTTAGAGCCATGAATATTCCCACAGTACTGGATACTGTAAAGATATAAAAGGCACAAAGATCCCTGCCCTAGGAAATTATGCTATAGTACACAGCAGCGACGTCTAAGCAGTTAGGCATAGTCACTGCCTCTGTCAGGTTCAGTGCCAACCCTGGTCCCAACACCAGCTAGCATTGTTAGTGCCTGCCTACACTAATACGCCCTGCCTCTCAGAGGCTCTGCTAGCACAGCCACAACCCTACACAGTTGTAGCTACCTAGCTTTTGGGCCAGAACCAACTCGTGCCCCACCAGCTGGCGCAACTGCAGGGTTTGCATATATGTACCCTCTACCTTCGTGCTTAACACAGCTTTATTCAGCCTTATTTAGCAGTTACAGCTCAATTATAGTCCACATTTAGGTCTAGGAGAGCTGTGGACACACATATCTTCTAAATAATCTGGACTCGTATCAAGTTTCTTAGAGATACCAAGCAGAGAGAAAGCTATAGCCAGTAAACCTCATTGTTTCGTTCAGGTCCATTGGGTGCTGATGGAGCTAGTCTCTTCCTCTCTTCTGTAAACAACGTGATACCCAGTAAAGCTGCCTCGGATGAGTTGTGAGGAAGAAGTAAATTTAGAGGCAGCCTTTATTTCTCAGGCTACTTTTCTGTATTTCATTCCCGTGGCTATTTATTTTCCTTGTGTTGTAGTAGCAACACTCTCCCTACAAGTATCCTGTAAAAAACACTTCATTCTTCCCTACATGTATCGTAAGAAAAACGGAAGAACATGGAAAATTGAAGAAACTGTTTTCACCACCGTGGTCTCTCTTAACTGTATAGGAAACCCACTTAATTCAAAGCAAAGCTCAATTACTAAATACCTGTTAAAAGGCACGCCATATGATACTAGTTTTATTTTAGAAGGTAGGTGCTAATCTCAGTGGTACAAATTTTATTCTGGTTAATCATTTGCTGCCTACAGAGTGCTTTACTCCAACTGATTTAATTTCTGCCTTCAGTTCCTGTCCTAAACTCACGTCATTTTCCCATGACTGTAGTATTTCACAGCCACTGGTGGCTAAAATTTAGCAGAATATAAAGTCTCTTCTACAGACCACAAGGCTTGAGCATTGGGAAGGGGTGGGAGGGTGAGGAGCAGGTAAAAATAGAACCACGTAAGGAGGACAATGACAATGAAACCTGCTTAACAAACAGATGTAGCGTGAAGGAGACTGTGACTCCCCTGAACAGAGCGCTTCAGCAACCATGCAGCAGCAGCAGCAGCCCGCATTTGTTATGGGGGCCGAGGAAACCAAAGACACACATGGCTTTTATTTTCCTAACATCACAAGACTGTTTTTCTTTCTTCTGAAACTGCATTTGTCCTGAAGCCAGGTGCAACCAGTGCACCTCACAGCTAGTGGCAGTTGATGGATTCTTTTTTTTTTTTCCCTAAAACAGGTGGCAATTGAAACATGAGGAGCTCAAAAATATCCATTTTAACAGAGGAGATACAAACAGGACTCATGACTAAATAATTGTTTAAATATTTAAGATCAGTTGAACTACCATCAAACAGATAAAACCAAACTTTAATGTTACGCCTGGAGTTCCCGTTTGTAGAGAGACAGAATGATGCCTTCAATCTCCATTGTAACGATTTTTGCAAAGTGCTTGGTAACAATCTGAGAGTTATGTACACAATATGTGCACATGTAGGCACAGCCTGGAACATCATGTAGCTTGCTGCACATCAGAGATTTACCTGACAAAGAACCAGAACAAAAATCTATTCTTATTTCTGGATTCAGGTGTGGCAACAGACTTCTTTTATTAAGTACCTGGATGACACTTTTGCCTTTGCCTTCCTAAGTTTTCATTGATAAAATTATCAATTCAACATAGGCAAGCACTAGTCAACAACATCTATGAAGTTTCAGTGTGGGGAGGTGGAACTACAAACTTAAAATCCAATGAATATTCTTGCTTTTTTATATTTTTTAAATCAAAACAAAAAAATTACTTTAAAAGGTACTTAGAACATGCATTTATGGATTATTTTTTTTCCTACAGAAAAATTTATGCAGAAAGAAAGAGAGGTTACTAAGCAGTGATCAGAGCTCTTAGAAATACCTAAATTACATGTGCAATCCCTCCACTGTAGATACACAGGTACCCCACCATAAGCTGAGTAACACTGCAGCTTTGTCACATTTGGCAAATGAGCCCATGTAGTGTTCCTTCTGCTCAGGACACAAGTATATCTGATGAAAGGTTTATCTTCCTTTTCAACTCCCTATCAAATACAGAATTCAGCGCAAACAAATTCTTGTGGGAAAGAGAGTGGACACAGTGGAATTTCAGCATCTCGGAAGTCTTCAGCTGACAGTAGATAACATTATTACCCATTGTTAGACATGGTTCTTGATAAACATTTTCAACTAGCAACTTCCACATACTGAGTCCTACCCACAGGCAAAACTCGAGTCCTTCAGACCAACAATAACTGCAGAATTGCTCAGTGAAATACCACACAAGCTCTAAACATAAGTGCAACAACACAGGACTTGATAGAAATAAGGACACTGATTCAGGTAACCTTTTGACAGGTCACAAAAAAAGAGACATTAAGACAATCAGGTATGTTGAATTCTGATGAAAGTTGACAACAGAGGGATACTTCATTTCTGCAATCTCCTGAGGCATCTTAACATACTGCATTAACTCAGACCCTGCAGAGAGATTACTCTGTTCTTCAGTCTCCTCTAGCTTCACACGAACAACTTGGAGGATTATTGAGAAAGCCTGAGTTTTTCTGCCATGGAGCACCATGCAAGTGCATGCCACCACATATCTGCAGTACCTGGTTAAAGCAACTCCTGCACATAGGTACATCTCAGCCGGAGAAGGACCAGCCACTAGCCAGTCAAAGGTCATGTCAATCAACCCTACTGACTGACCAGGAGACAGGGCAATTTTGTCACCCATTCACCTTTTACAACACAGCTCTCGATGCAGGGTAACCTGTCTTGATGATCCCATTAACCAGCTGAATTTCAGGGACACAATCACTACTGTTAATACCTTAGAGATGGCTCATGGACAAACGGAAAGCCTAAAAGAGCCTCATTAAAATAGTCACATACCATATGGAAACAAGTACTGGTCATAAAATAATCTGCTGGTAAAATAAGACTCAAAGGCTGAGAGACACAGAGTGCCCTTCTTACGGATTTTCAAGGGCACAGCTATCACCCATCAGCTGTGGATGAGATCATTCAGCTCTGTTAACTCCTAGATGGGTTGACACCTTTCATGCTGAAACTAGAAAGTACTTGCAACAAAACCCAACAGCCCTGAGATACAGAAGAATCTATTCAACACCATGCTCAGCTGTGAGTCTACAGAGTGGTACCAGAAAAGACATAGGAGTAAAAAGAAAAAAAAAAGAGAAAGATAAGAAAGAGAGGGGAGAGAGAAATATAGAGAAGCACTCCGGAGAATAACAGAAACAAAGCAAATTATTTCTCTTAACTCTGTGCAGTATCTAGGCATCTGCTATTTGCTACCAAGGATAATAAAGTAGGCCATTCACAAAAAGCTGAGAAACTACTTTAAGATGGGAAAAAAAACCCAAGTAGAGAACAGTAGTGAACAATGCAGGCCTAATTTCATGCATGCTACCAGACGGAGGAGAGCTCTAACAATCAAGATGCTCTCTAAACTTCCCCATAGCAAGACCACGGTATAGATGCAGTTCTCACAAGATACCCACAGCACATGAGATCTTTGCTTCAGCAACAAGGCTGTCACTGCTAAGGATTATGATGCCAAGAGAGCAAGCTGACAGGAGACACTTCCTTTAAATCCCTGATATAACTGTCACTTCTCATAGCTATGTGGGAAAAGCCACCCACCACATCCTGCTAGACCTCCATCAGCCACTCACTGTTGAATGGTGGATTTCAACTAGCAATCTATGATACATATATTTAATCCCAAAGATCTTTGCCAGTTTCAACAGCAAGATAGAACAATCTGGATGGGAAAGGAGCAGTTCTTGTTACAACAGCAATACATTGAGAAGTCTTAAAATTGGACTGCATCTCGTTATAAGCACCTTGGAAGGATCAACAGAAGAAGCAGGCGCATCCATGCAGCTGAAGCCCCCAGCATCAAAAGAATCTGACGTCTGGGAATCAGGTGGCGCAAGGGCCAGAAAATTACCTGCCAACATGCCATCAACAGCAGAGAAGGCACCTCTAACAAACCTGTTCTCAAAAAACTCATAGCGGGTTTTAGATTGAACTAACATGAAAGGAGCAAAGGTACTTCGGAAGTGAAAACAGAAAGGCTAGGGACAGAAAGGGGCACCAACCCTCCATCTTACACACACACACGTGCACCAAATGCAATAGAACAAGTGCCACAAGGTTAAGAAATGGCCCAGCTCCCAGGATCTGCACATATTCCTTTCACAGTATGAATGCAGAATCCGGGACACCTATCCCCCTGGCAGGATCAATTACACCCTAGATGAATGCTGATAAATATTCATCTAGCCTGCACTTAACGCCTTCTAGGGAGGAGATTCTACAGCCTTTCCAGGCAATGCTGTTCATTGCTTCACTACCCCTTCCACAGAACAGCAGAAATTCTGACTATGCTTTAAAGACTATTCCTTCTTAACCAATTCATCTGAACATGAAGAACCAAATAATTTTCCTCCTCTTCCTCTGAAGACTTCAAATCATCCCCCTTACACTCTCACACTGCTGTTCTTTATGCTAAGCTATCTTTCCTCAATTCACAATACCATATTTTCTAGTCGTTGGGTGGCTCTTGTTCTACTCCAGGCAGGGCTGGGTTCTTTTCCAGTTAGTCTACCCCTTTGCTGAAATACAGTACTCACAATTTCCATTTCCTATCCACACAGTATCGATTTCATCAACAAACTACGTTCATAAGCAAACAAGGGAAGTATCAAGAATCTGATAAAATATATACGTGGTAACATCTGGGTTTCCTCTAGCCACAAACCCTTTTGCTCCATCATAGTCTGAAACTGAACTGACAGATTATTGGGTTTTGACCAATCTGTTGACTGTTAAAATACGTCATATAAACTAACAGACTGATTTCCTCCACATGCTTAGAAATAGTTTGATTACTTGCTAGGTAGCTTCCAGCGGAATTCCTCAAGAGAAAAACTCCATGGCACTTTGCATACATTATTTCAATAATGATGAACGCAGACCACATGCAGATTGCCTGAAATGAATGATGTCTGTTTGAAGAGAAAGGCCTTTGACGTAAAGCTATCCTCAGAAAAGAGAGACTACCTCAGCAGAGGCTAACAGCTGGTATCAAAACCTGCTTGAATGTTACCTACACAATTTTATAAGAGAGAGAAACTAGTGTCCCTTTACCCTTACAGATACTATCCAATGAAAATCTCTAGAGATTATGCTCTTCTAATACACCGCACTTTCACAGTCTGCTCAATTTCTCAGTCTCACTTCACAGTGAGACTTGACAAACGTACAATGCTTTATATTAAAGCCAAATAAAAAACCTACCACGGAAGTCACCAGGAGATAACCTCAGTGTTTGACAATCAGAGTGCAACAAGCAATTCACATGCCCAGGAAGGGTAGCATTAACACAGCTAGTACAGCTACAGCCTCGCATTTGTTGCAAAACCTCCAGAATCTGAAAGCCTTGTTTTCTGCCTCATTCTTGTAGATTTTTCTCACTTTTATGGTTCAAATACAGTTGTCCAAATAAGATCATGTCATAATAGTAAACAAAAGCTGTGAACGACTGTCTTGAACAAACAGAACTACGAAGGCATACAACTAACGTGGTTGCGTAAGACAGATGTCTGTGCCTGTCACACTTGACCTACTGTTGAAACAGGGAGCACAGACTGTTTAGCACTAGGATGCTGGATGACCCGTTGACATAGAAAACATCAAGTGAGCAGGTTTATTTTGTGTGAAGTGCTGAGATAATCCATTATCGATACTTTCTGGGTCATGGGTAAGATAACAGCATACAATCACATGAAGTTTACTTACACTACAGATAAAGCAATACACATTATTACTCATTGTCAGGTTTGATGACATTTCAGTGTCTTCCAAGACAGGAGTGAAAGGCAAACAAATCGAATAATCTCAACTAGAACTACTTAGGAAGAGTATCAGGAAAAAAAATAAAATTAAGAACCATTTGCTGAAGCTTGTAACAGACAATACAAACCCCACTGACTTAACATGATCAGCACAGAGCGTTCTCTTTTTCTGAAGCCACAGGATGGAAAATCTTCCCTCTTGTCTCTGTCCCCTATCTACGTTGCCCCGCATAGATCATTGGACAGAGGCATTTGAATGGTGTAAAAATGAGATCAGCAGCAGCAGCTATTTCCTGCATCCATTCTCCTTTGCTCTACTTGTCAACATCCTTAAAGGAGATGAGGCACCTCTACTTCAGCTGTGAGTTGGACTGTGGTTCCCTCAAGGGTTATTGTGAAAAAGAAGAGTCTGGCCAATTCCAGCCCATTTTCAGGTGACGCAGTTTCACTGGGAAGGGGACAGCTGCTGCAGGAACAAACATACTTTTTGAAGCTGATTCCTTACTTTGCAGAATGAAGATACTTTCACAACAACCACTGCAGCCTTTGTTGTACTGGGGATGAGGAAGGGTTCTGTAATCTTTGCCACAAGTACCACGACTGTGCTATTAAACTGGTGTCTTTGGAAAGAATCCAGGGAAGTAACCTGATGGATGATTTACATTCTGTTCTCGAACTGTGACCCAATTTTCTTCCCTATCCAACCCATACACAATTACGCAATAACAACATTGCAATGAAAAAATATTGTTAAAATTTGAAAAAAAAAAAAGTGTATCCCCCAGACTGCAAGGAGTACATTTACAGAGGAGACGAGTGACTTCTGAGAAATAGAGTTAAACCTATCAAAGTTCGCACACTCTTCTTGTGCCAGTTCAAGATGCTGCCTGACAGTGCGCAGCTTATTGCAAGCGTGACCATTTTCTGGTCTAAACAGAGGAGACAAGTCTGTGTTCTTGCCCAGTCTAGAACACATACAAGTAAGGAAGGACAGAGGGAGGACCATTTATTTTTATAAATCTACAACAAAACTGCTGGTGAGATGGTGAAAAACCTGGGTAGGTATGCTACATAATTTCACATTTTTAATGCAGGCAAGAGACAACAGCCATAGGGACAAAGTTCCTACAGAATTAGCACTGTAAGAAGCTCAGTCTTTCAGAAAAAAATACCTTACTTTAAATACAATAATTTTAACTGAGCTCTCTGTATCCTGTGAACCATGTCTGGCAAATAATTTTAATTGCTTCAGTTTTGGAGATGTGTATACAAGTTGCCTTTACTATTTGGTCCTTATCTTGTATTTTTACTAGTTACTCCCACTGGAAAGCAAATATCTATTTGCATAGTGAAGTTAAACACATGATGATCATTTCTTGCAGAATTGAAATAGATATTACTTCAACAAATGTATTATACTTTCCTATTCTTGCAAAATAAAACATGCTCTGAAAAAAATAATGCATACGTTAAGCGTAAAGCTCATGGATGATAAACAAGAGCACAACCTGTGTAGAATAAACAAAGATAAAGATTTTCTACTATTTCAAGATCTTAGTTCACTAAGATCTATTCACTAAGGTCTATTTCTCATTTGAAGTAAGTACTAGTCAAGTTACATAACAAAGCATTTGCTTTTTAAATAACCCCAGCAGAAAAAGGCATACAATAGAAAACAGATTTTATAGGTAGGAGTAGAACTTCCCAGTTTTCTATTACAAATATGGCAAAATTGTATCGTCAAATGACATATAAGTCCATTGGCATTAGCAAAACATGAGAGATTTATTGTTCTTATTGAAAATTTCAATATGAAATTCAATGATCAGATGCAAGAGTTGCAGAAGCAGAACAAACCTAAAAGGATGCAGAAACCTTGTCCTAAGTTTCTTTTGGCTTTGATTAACATTTTTCACAAAATAGGAAAATGTCACATTTATTGTGAAGAACATATGAGGAAAACTAAAAAGACATACTCTAGGCACATTGCTAGGAATATCTAAAGGCCACCTAACCGTTTTTGCAGTATAATTTCGTATTGTCCTTAGTTGATAGCTTTCAAAAGGATAAAATTCCAAGGCTGCAGTTTTAGCACTTTAGCATAAAGTCACAGACACATTCTTTTCTTAAACTCAAAAAGGATTCAGCCAGTTTTGAAAAAATGCGTGTCCATTAACTTGCACCACTGGCAGTTCTAACACTAAAGCAGTTCAGAGTAAAAATCTGCTTTTGTCATAATGGTTGTCCTAAGCTTTAAGAAGTCATTACCTTCCTCTGTGCCTGCCTGTTCTTTATCG
The DNA here is from genome assembly GCA_013399095.1 of Psophia crepitans. Lineage (NCBI taxonomy): Eukaryota > Metazoa > Chordata > Aves > Gruiformes > Psophiidae > Psophia > Psophia crepitans. The sequence continues at coordinate 370,440 of VWZZ01001709.1, forward strand.
TAATTTTTCCAGATTCCAAGTTTTCTATTGTAAAGTGTGGGTGTTAAGGGAGAAAACTGTCATTTAAAAAATGTGGGACAGTTCTTTTTGGTTTTGTTGTTTAAAAAAAACACACAAAAACCGAACAAAACTCCAAGTACTTACACTATACCTACACACTTACCCAGACCCTGCTTTGCACTCTGTGCAATTTCTTACAGCTCCCTGAACACACAAAACAGCTGTTACTTTACTATTCTGTACCATGAAGTGAGGAAAAGATGATGATGAAATGTCCATGTGTCCTCCAAAACTGATCATGCCAGACAAGGGATGAGTTCACACCAAAGACCTTGCTAGTCCTCCAGGTGTGCACAAACTGGTGGCCAAAGAAAACTACTTGGTTTAGAGCAGCTTTAGAATTTCCTATTAAAAAAAAAAAAAAAAACCCACAACAAAAAACCCAAAAAAATTACTGTCTAAAAACATACAATAAAATTAAGTTTTTTACTACTAAAACATTGAACACTCCCTCTGTTATTGAAATATATATTTTCTGGTAGGAGGTAAAACAGCTACTACTAGTATAAGCTTGGAAATAACATGTGCTCTCCCATTATCATTACTGGTATTATAATGGTTCTCACAGGTCATTATGCCAGATGAAGCATGACTGTGTGAGGAGAGCTAGTACCTTACCTAAAAACTCACTCATCTACACATTCTCCTTCTGTGACTCAGCCTCCCCATCAGGCTTTTTTGCAACTGGCAACTTTCCAACACATTTGAAACTTGCGTTGGACCTCTTGGTGGCAGGCAGAAAACACCTTGCCCCCAAAAAGACACTATTTTCCATCTGGAATCGAATGAGCAAGTGTTCACAGCTTTTGTGTTCAGCCACTAACGCACATTAAACAATCTATTAACACACAAAATTAATGAGGTACTGCCAAGTTTAAAGTCAGCAAAGCACTGTGTCTATGCATAGTTCCCTACAGCATATGTTGGCACCGTTGTTTGTACTACATCCAGCGCTCAGGCATTTGGAGTTCAGCCTAATTAGTTCACTGCACTTGAATCTCAACTCTAGCCTTGATTCAACTGCAATGAAAGTTTTGAAAGAGGCCTGTCTACACAGCCTTACATGTTTTTTCCCTGGCACTCGAAGAGCCAGGGCAAGGAAGTGTGCCAGAATTGCCCAACCAACCATTTGACAGATACACAGAAACGTGAAGACTGCACTTACCGATCCTTAAGATCATTCATGTGCAACTTTTAAAAGTAAAATACCTCTTTTCCTGGAGGAAAGCAAACACCAGAGAAAGACTTGAAATGTTACACTGGAAGGATGATAGGAAAAGAGAGAAGGCCTACCCACAGGAAAGCCTGCCCAAATTTAATACATTTATAATTTTGATGTGTGCATTCCACAGAGTTGTTTCTCTACTGTACACAACCTGTCTCCTCTGAGCATTAACATTCAGAAATTTACAGCCTTCTGCTTCCACCAGTTACTCAAAAACCTAAACATCAATACAATTAGAAAAGCCTTTTTTTGCCCTCTGTAGAACTCGTCCCGCTCATGCGGCTTCTGTGTCTGCTTATGATCCTCTTTAATATCTTTGTTGATGATTTGGATGAGGGAATTGAGTGCACCCTCAGTAAGTTTGCAGACAACACCAAGCTGGGGGAAGTGTCGATCTGCCGGAGGGTAGGATGGCTCTGCAGAGGGACCTGGACAGGTTGGATCAATGGGCTGAGGCTCAATGTGGCAAGGTGTTGGGTCCTGCACTTTGGCCACAACAACCCCAGGCAGCGCTACAGGCTTGGGGCAGGGTGGCTGGAAAGCTGTGCAAAGGAAAAGGACCTGAGGGTGTTGGTTGACGCTCACCTGGACATGAGCCAGCCAACAGCATCCTGGCCTGTATCAGGAATAGTGTGGCCAGCAGGAGCAGGGAGGTGATCGTCCCCCTGTACTCAGCCCTAGTGAGGCCGCACCTCAAGTACTGTGTTCAGTTTTGGGTCCCTCACCACAAGAAAGACATCGAGGCCCTGGAGCATGTCCAGAGAAGGGCAACGAATCTGGTGAAGGGTCTGGAGCACAGGTCTTATGAGGAGCGGCTGAAGGAACTGGGACTGTTTAGTCTGGAGAAGAGGAGGTTCAGGGAGACCTTATTGCCCTCTACAACTACCTGAAAGGAAGTTGTNTTTAAGGAAAAGTTGGATGTGGTACTTAGGTACATGGGTTAGTGGGTAATAGGTGGTGGGGGGACGGTTGGACTGGATGATCCTTGAGGTCTCTTCCAACCTTAATGATTCTATGAGTCTATGATTCAAACACACCAAAATGAGGGGCCCAATTGGATCTAAACAACCTCAGTCTTGAAGAGACAGAACCCCTCACAATCTAAACCTCCACCTTCCTGCAATTAACCGCAGCAGAAAGAATTACTCTGATCAAATTATTTTCTTTCCTGCCACTTAGAAAAGCCATGCTTATTTTGGAGGATTAAAATCTCCTTTTTAAAAAAGAAGTAATAATTTCAAAGTCTGACTTCAAGCTACAAAAAAATCTCTAAACATCCCAATGTTCACATCCAAAACATAGTACTTAGCATGTTTTGCCCCTTTTTTCACTCAGTTTACTCAGTCTGAAAGAAAACATAGGTCATGTGTGAGCATATGCACACACTAATTATTTTATGGATCTTTTGCCCTCCTCAACAGTTTACCCATGGAGTATGAACCAGCAGGTTTGGAAGTAGGTTTGCAGTGCCATTTGGAAAAAAGACAAAAATGGGATTTATGTTGGAGTTACGCTTCTTCCTCCCAGTACTGTATGTAAACAATGCTATGTAAATGCTGTATTGCTTTTAATAATTGAGTACTGTAAAATACTGTAATACACATGCAACTGGAATATTCTAGCTACCCTTGCTTCTTATCTTTGCATGCGTACACAGGCAGCCACATTCTGAGAGTTTGCCTGTTTCTAGAGACCAGTCTCCCAAATCTCAACTACCGGCCAGTCCAAGCTTATGTAAACATCTTGGGATTCGAACAAACTCAATGACAGTCATTGCTGATTAAACCAAACGCATACAAAGCAAAGTAAATTGAACCAGGTACATGCATGCAAAGATAAGATAGAAGCTGATTATCTTGCATGGCAACAAAGTAGAGCTGCCATACCGGAACAGATCAATGGTCCTCTGGTTTCCGAATTGTTCCCTCTGGTAACAGCCAACACCTCAAAGAACGTGAGAAGTCAACATGCCGTGTACATTGCCAGAAGTCATTATTTGCCATACTGAGAACAAGAGAGATCACCAGAAAGCTAAAACTTACGTTTCTCCAGGCACATTTTAAGATGGTTTATTTTAAACTACTCAGAGGTTGAGATGCAGCTCTTCCCTCATGCATTTAAATCTAAAACAGGTTTTTTTAAATATTCAAAGACTTCACTTATTCTTCGCAGTCATTTCCAACACTGGGGACAGTCTCGGGGTTTCAGCAAGCCACTACAAAGACAGAATTCAGGCTTCTTTTGTCCCTCCACCTCTTTTCGCATAGCCTGAAAACTTGATTCATTAAGGCCACAGAACATTTCACCTCTTGAAGCCACTATCCCAAGGTGCACTACTATGATACGTGTGATAAGATGCCCTAGCTCTGAAGGTCATTGAGAGCCGTGGCACTCGGTCATTTCCTCACCTCTGACAGCCAAGAGGGGTTTGGTGGCTCTGGCAGGACGTTACCACACACGCAGCCATAGCACAGGGCAAGCTCTTGCTTGCAAAATCCAAGTTTTCAAGCAACCACCAGTTGCGTGGCTTCTGCAAACACATTCGAGCACAATTTATTTGCACTGGTAGAATTAAGTCTATGTATACTATATACTTAATATATTGAAATGAAATTTAATACAACATCAAACCACATCATGTAGCTGAAATAGAAGTTTCTATCATCTCCACTAGTATTTTTAGGCAGGTTTTTTTTTTTGAGTGGTAAATTAGTAGCCAATTCCCTGTTTCTTCTCCCCATAGAGACTATTTCCACAGCCTATAATAATCTAGTATAAATGAGGTACAATAATTCATTTCTTGTTCTGCTCACTTGAGATGTTTCTGCTCTTTGCTCTGAGCAGAACAGACAAATCTCAGAAAATATTTGTGCAGAGTTCAATTAATTTAATCAGCAACTGTGATATCCAGTTATCCCGGAAGATTAAAAATATCAACAAGCGAAAAAATATACATTTTGTATCTTAGAAAACAGGTATTTCAGCCACCTTTTGAAAGAAATAACAGTTCAGAAGTAAACACATCATTGGTCTGATCCAGTACAGCAATCCTCTATTGCTGTACGGAGATAACCAGATTCCGTCCTTTAGATCAAGGGGTACATGGGGGGGCTTTTGCTGCAAACCAAAACATACAGCAACCTAAACAATATGAAACATACATCTACAAAAACATACATCTACAAATGGTAGATTAAAGCTTTGTGTTCAGCTTCCCTTTTTCTAAACATTGTAACATAAAAATACGGAGAATCAGTTCTGAATATCAGCTCTTAGCTGTTAGTATTCTAGATACCACCAAGATTCCTGAGCAGGAAAAGGGTGTGACAAGCAATTAGTAGATGTAGTTTTATTGCTTGATAAACAGTGTTTCAGCAACCATCCAAAGATACAGGTCCAGAACAAGTTAAATGGATTGTTCCAGGAGTTGTTTCTAAATTTAATCATTTCAGCACATAATTAAGAACACAGCCACACACTATGCAAAATGTAGAGCAGTGCAACAGATAGAAAATGAAGAAGGCTGCAGAGCTTATTGCTCTCGTCTTCTGGCTAGATCTTGGCCAGGATCCTCTAGTCAGCTTTGGTCTTTGTGCCCTGATTTAACACCACTCCTGTTCCCTTTCCTTCCCCCCTCTGAACCTTTAAGACAGTGACTGAGATGTCCCAGGCAGCTGAAAGCCCCCAGAATAAAGCAGGACATAGCCAGTCACCAAGAGGCAACAGGCAAATGACATCAGTTTTTTAAGTTAATTTTGGCAGGAGAGACAGCCATCAAGGTCCTTGCACATCCCAAGTAAAATCCAGCTTAGCTCTCTATGAATTTGGATGCTGACAACAAAATAAGCATTACTTCCTCCAGTGGGAGAGAACTGCATGCATGACTGGGTGGGGGTCGTATAACTCTGAGTCCTTTTTAGTCTGCAGCTCATCACTCATAACCAAATGTTTGCAAAAAGCTAGCAAACCACGTGCAAAAATCAGGTCCCACGCCTCTTCCAGAGTAGAGGCTGACACACCACAAGCTTCTCTGGATCAGACAAATTGTCTGTTTCTCAGCTGATTTTAGTAACAAAATTCTGCTTTGAAGCTCTGTTTGTTAATTGATTTTAGTAACAAAATTCTGCTTTGAAGCAATTATTCACCTGCCAATACTCAGCATATGGCTGGCAGGGGCTGTACTCGAAGAGAGCATTCATTCCTTGGTGGAGCAGAAAGCAAGCATCCCAGGAAGTTGCTTTGGGAGCTCAGAAAGCAAGAGTTAGAGAGGTACAGGCCAAAGACCAGTAACCTAAAACATTCAATGGGCACAAAATGTGCAGGCTTATCTCCCACATAAATAAGGAGAAGTTGGGATGGCTGAGAACAGTACAGACTGAATTCCCTCTGCTGGCAGAAATCAGAGCGAGGCTGCTTAAAAATACATACATGGTAGTTGCAGATTGCCTTGCAGGAAACATATGAGGGTGTTAGCACGCTGTTCTGTCTCTTCAGAGTCCTAAGAGAAGAAATCTACACAATGCTTAGAGAGAGGTTTGAGAGTATTTGCTGTCGCTGTCATTCACCACTGCATCAGAAGAGCTCTTCTGGAAAGAGGGGAAACACTGGGGCTAATGCTTACACCATGGAGAAGTGCATATTGGGGTGAGAAAGAGGCAACCGCTTCCCATCCATATTACAATCTCTTTCCTAAGGCAGAATTACACAATCTTAATTCTTGCATGGATAGGATTAATCCACTTTGCTAATACTTGTAAAAAAAAAAAAAAAACAACAAAAAAAGGTGGTAAAATTCAGGTTAGAATCTTCAGTAAGAGGATCTAACAGGTTTGGGTTTTTTTCAGGATCCTTTATGGCCCACTGTTAAGGTTTAGGAAAGATTAGTTAAGGTACTGAAGACAATTTACTGCCCTTTCTATATATAATTTGAAACACCTGAAAGAGGTCCGAAATCATAAGACATGGCTGCCTAAACGACCTTTTTAGAGAAGAGAAAAATAGAGGAACTCCTATTCCTGAAAGTGTTTTCCATTGATCAACCACAACTGTTAGACACTTCATAATTATGGCCATTAGCTGTTATGTCATCAATGGCATTATCATAACACTAAAGACAATGGAGCCCACAATTATCTCTAGCAGCTGCACACAGTCATCTCCTAATTAAATACATTCAGATGACGGCAGTTTCCCTCCACTGAAACACAGTTGGTACCACTTACCTGAGGATATAAACAAACAATCCTGAATTTACTTAAAATAATAGTTACTTAGAAATACAATTTAAAATCAGAACACAATAATTTGACAAAAATCAATTTTTATGATCTAAGTCTTTTATCCTGGGATTTGGACCATAAAATACCTTTATCTCTAGCTGTCGCAATAAGCAGGGCAGCATGTAGCGTGTATATATGCACGTTTGTGCGTGCATACAATAAACAGACACCACAATTCCGCCTGACCTTCTTACCTATATTTAACATATCCCAATCGCTCAAGGGTCATGCCAGCCTTCCGCAACACCTCGATTAAAAAGCGCCCATTCCTCACGGAGGCACTCGCCGAGATCTTTGTACGCCACAGACCTACCATACACCGGCTCAGGACGGACGCCGTGCTCCACAGCAAATACTATACCCAAAGCAGTTTTCAACTCGCCTGCAGCTAAGCAGCTTTAACATCCTCCACACGTCCTCCTTCCTGTCTAAAAACAACAGCGATGGCATTCGTACCCGACAGGGCAAGGGGTTAGAGGCAAGGAAAAAGAGCATCACCTGCCTCTCGTCCTGCTCCAGGAGGGCAGCGACACTGGGAACACACCTATTCAGTCAGAAACATGCTGTGCAGTGAGCTGGAAAATGAGGAGTCGCTGCATTAAAAATCACTACAGAATGGCCGGTACTGTCACCTACTTCATTTCCACGCTCGGGATGAACAATTTATTTCAAGTCCCATGGTAACTTTCTGAAGAAAATCGCCTGAAGCCAGCTCCTGCTCTATCACACTGCTATACCCAAGAGCTCCTGAACTGAAATACTTCTGTTTATTTTCTGTTTAAAATAAACTTTCCCCTGGAGTGTAACTTTCTGTTTGTTTGTTTTGTTTCGTTTCACGCCTGTGAAAAGAAAACAACCAAACACCTCAGAAGACTCTATCTACACGACGTTTCAGCCTTGAGCAACGGGCTGGTTTGGAAAGCTCCGCGGCTGAGAGGACCGCCGGGGCTGACGCTCTCCCGCCTCCGCGGCGAGCACGAGCCCTGTGAGGGGAGGGGAGCACAGCGGCACCAGTCACCTCACGGTTCAGGGACGGCGGGCAGGCGTGAGGGGCAGCCCTGACAGGCACTCGTACCGATGGCCGCTCCAGGAGAAAATTTCTCCGCTCGGGGCCGCCCCGGCTCGGGGCGGGCAGCGGGACCACCGCAGCTGACAGGACAAGCCGCTGTAATGGGAGCCCGCCGCGGAGCAGGTGGGCCCGGGGCGGGCGGTGGGGAGCGGGGCGGGTACTCACACGGTGAAGTGGTACACGAAGCACTTCCAGCCCGTGGGCCGCTCCAAGAAGTTGTAGACCCTGCCCTGGACGTTGCTGCGGCTCAGCAGGGGCTTGCGGAGGCTGTAGATGGAGACGCGGGGGTCGAGGCTGACGGGGGGCCGCGGGCAGTCGGCGCTGACCACCACCACCTCCTTCCCCGGGCGCAGCGGCCGCTCCCGCTCCGGCTCTGGGCTGCAGCCCACCGGCGGCTGCCCGCCCTGGGCGGCGGAAAGGGGGGCGTAGTGGGCGTTGGGGGTGCTCTCAGCCAGTTCCAACGCCGAGGACTTCTTGCCAAGCGTCATGCTGCCTTTCCTGGGCAGCGACAGCCGGCCCAGGCTCCGGCTTTTCTGTTCGCCCGGGGGGGAGCTGGAGGACATGGCTGGAACACCTCAGGGAGGCCGGGCGGCGCGGCGGTGTCGGGGCTGTGCTGCCCCAGGGAGNGGGGCGCTAAGGGCGTTACCGCAGGGATGGAGCCGGGGTGTCCCGTCAGCCTCACCCCGCACCTGCCTCAGGGACCTGCCTGTAAGCCCGGAGGACAGGGCCGGGCAGCGAGCCATGGCTGGAGTCTGGACCCTCATCTCCGTGTCAGGCCACTCTTCTCATTGCTGATCTCGACCTGTTTCATCCGACCCCGTGTCACCAACATGGCTGCGTGGAGGTGGCGTCTTACCTTTGTGAGGCACAGCACAGGTCAGGAGGTTACAGGGTAGGGGCCAGGGAGAAGCCTGCCAGCTCCCCAGTAGCCCAGCAGGCTTTCCCCGCTTCTCAGGCAATTCGGCATCTGTGGGGATAAAGTGCTGCAGTAACTGTTTCCCAGGCCTGTGACCTGTTGGTGGCTTGAACTCCTGGGGTGCAGCCCCTTACCCTCAGATTTAGGACCACCAGAGCCTTCAGAGCCTGTTGTTCTATCCCTTTTTGCAGAATTTCAGCACCTGGGAGCAGCAGAGGGGATCCTCCAGGTGGCTCTCCTTAATATGAGTAACAGGAATAACAGCCTGGCCAACAGGCCTTGCAGTCCCTGGTCTTACTGTAACATAAGGGAGCAAATAGCTGAGTAATTGGGCAGACCGTGGAACTCAATAAACACAGTTCTGCAGACTTGCAGCCTCTACAAGTTGGGTCTCACCCACACCAAAAACATCTTGTCTTTGTGGAAGGGTGCGTGCGTTTGGCCATTAACAACAGGTTATTTTGAGCACTTGGATGACTTTTCTGTGTAGTGGAGTAAGTTATGACTTACTTAACTGTGGTGTGAATCAATTTGTTGTGGTAATAAGAGTCTTTTTTTTGCACCAATTAGCTAACAATTTCTATTCCCAGAGTGAAAGAGGAGGGTGCTCTTTGATCTGGAGCGCTGGAGGTTTTTTCCTTCTAGCCCAAAATAGAACAGAACTAGTAAGAGCTATGTTGAGTTCATGGTTGATACTGGGACAAGAATGTTGTGGGAAGATAAGGTGCTAAATAAAGTTAAACAAAAACAACCCTGTTAATTGCAGTTCCATTCAAATGTCAGGCTGCACTTATGGTAGGGGAACTGGGCAAGATCCTTCACTAGTGAAAACAAGCAAGACTGTAGGCTCTTGTAAAGTACTAATTTACACCTGTGAAGGATCTGGCTGCTTCTTAGGAATACAAAAACAGAAGTGTTAAAAAGAGAATTTGCAAAACTTGTTTCTAAATCAACAACATACTAACCAGGCTCCCCCTTCCTCAACAGAGCAAGAAGAACAAACCAGCTTAATAAAAACAGCACTTCAAAGGAAACTTTTCCTGCATCTGGTCATAATAGAGCCAGGTTTCTCTATTTTGAGAAATTGTTTTTTTCTTGCAATAAGGCTGCAAGAAAAATGACTAATGGAAGAAAGAATGTCATTGCTACCCTTGAAGGCTCACTGTTTGAGGACTAGCCTGATAAAATATTGGTATTAAAGTTAACAAATGTGTTTCTTTATGCAAGTGTCCCACTTTATTTTAAAGACCAACATTTTCTCTGGATTATACAGGACCTTATCCAGCAGCCAGCTGCAAAACATGATTTACAGAGTTCAGCAAAACAAGAGGCACTATGCCCATATGTACATTATGTAGTTCTTCAAAAACTGTTTTCAAAATCTTTTAAAAATATCATGGCGTTATGTTGTTATTTATCCATTGATTAATAAAACAGAGAATAAAAACCCTAATGTATCTGAACCTAAGAAAATGGAATTTCTATATTATTTATGTAATTTCCTTCCAAAACAAAAATTAGATAGGTATTATGTACTTAAATAGCTTAACAAGGAAGAAGATAGTTAAGAACTAAATTTGATCCTCCGTGTTCAATGAGAAACTGTTCCAAGCAACCAAAGTTTGTTTTCTCACTGCAAAACAAGAGAAGTCTCAACTACATTCCAATATATTGAACTAGTTTTCAGGTCAGAAATATTTTCATGAGATTTTGGGTTGGACCTCTAATGTTGGTTAAATATTTCAAAGAATCATCACAAATGTATTTTTAAACAGTTAAAATTAGTATTTAGACAACATCTAAACATCTCTTCCTGCACTCAGGGAATTCATCAAAATTCACTTTTTTGAATGTGTTACTGATGGATGGTGACAGGTATTTTATATAGTGAAAATAATTTTGTTAGATGATTCCCAGCTAGTTCATGTTACTGAATGCTAAAACATCTGTCTGGCACAGGTGTAGCCAAGAGCAACTTGAGCAAGTGTTAAATAGGTGACTACTTAGTGATGAGAATCCAGGGAATAATTATCTTTAATATATATTAAGTTACCAAACCTATTATAATCTGCAACATTTTAAAGATTAATATTTTAGCATGGTAAGGACAATTTCTTTTTCCCCTTTATAAGTAGCCATGTCTTGATATCAATCATGTTCATTTTACAAACTAACAGAATTATTTAAGTGGAAGAAGAGGAAAAAAAACAACAGAGAGTACAGTGTATACATGGGAGGGCTAAAAATGGGAAGAGGAGGCAGATGAGTGTTAAAATATGTTTATGGAGCTAGGTAGCTAGGCTTTGGTAATGAAGAGAGTTGGAAAATATGTTGGATAAAGAGAATATAGGTTTTAAACATTAAGGTGGAACTAGTACACTGAATTGTTTCTTAGAACAATAATTTAGTCTACGTTGAATATTTACAGAACTGTAACAAAATGAATAATATCCATGATATTTGTTATTTCACAGTTTGCAAGTATTGTTTTAAATCTTTATGTCTTTAAGAGGATTTTGATTCTAGAAACGAGATGTGATCAGTCACTAAAGTATGATGATAATACACCAATTAAGCAGATGGTAAAGTTCCCAATTCTAGTGATTTAATCAGAGCAGGACTAGTAAAGCATTTCTGAAAATCCCACCACTGGGCTACAGTAGATCAGAAGCGTTGGTACCAGCCTGGGGCTGTGTTTCTATTATGCCGTACCAAATTATGACTGACATTATGCACGCATTGTCAGATATGCTCATTACATGCTATCTTTTCACTCTGTGCCTGCCACAGTATTGTGTAAGATCATACTGCTAAATCACTGCTGAATGTCTGCAAGCCGGAATTAGTGCAGCCAGTTATAAAGAGACACCTTGATCTTTTACGTGCTTACTTCCCTGTGGAAGCTAAGACTCAAACAAACAGTAAGTATCTGAGTGTTCTCTGTCTTCTGAAAGCCTTTAACACTTACCTTGCAATTACAGGTTGCACCAGTTCTCCACTGGCAAGGAAATCATCTTATTTGCAGTTAGATTACTTTGGGGGATGGTTTTGGTTTGGTTTGTTTTTTAAATGCCATTTTCCATTTCTGCCCAGCTACAGTAGGGGACATGTTAAAGAACTTTTCAAGGAGAGGAAAGAGAGAGTTGTTTTGTCTTAATTTTTTTATTATTTTTCTTGAATTAGAGCAAATATTTTGTTGCATTCCATTTCCTGGAGAATCCACAGTTTAATTGAGTCAGTAAATCAGTGATGAAGGTAAATGCGACTCAGTACTGAACTGAGAATAAAGTCCTAGATTGTTTATATACTTTCAAATAGCAATAACAGTATGACAGTAATTTTTGAAATATTCTGTATGAGTTAAAAAATTCTGTTCACAGAGGTGTGTCATTGCTTTAGAAATATTACTATTAAAACAAGTGCAAAACAACTACATACATAGACCTCAGACTGAAAGAGGAGCTTGAAAACACAACAATAACATGTTGAACAAATAATCCTCAGCCTTATGATTCAAAGCAGAGGCAAGAAAAGTGGAAAGAGAGAAGAGTTTGCTCCATTTTTTAAATCCTGGCAAGACTATGGCTTAGCCATTTCAGTGGGGAGATGCATGTATGTTTTCATTCATTCATCAAGTTGCAATTAAGAACAATTTTCTGATTACCTGTACCCTGTATACCTGTCCATTTTTCACTGGACACCTTGGTAATCTCACTTATTATTCTTTTTAGCTGATCACAATCTATTAATATTCAACTGGTATGCTTTTATGCAGCTTGGTTTTAGATTTAAGCAAAATCTTTGTTACAGGCTCCTGAATATATTAATGCTTCTTAGATATAGATCCAGCAGATTTTCCCTGATGACAGGCATTGCTAGTCAAACAGCTTGGTAGCATACCAGTAGAAACTCCAGATATAGAGAGGGTAAATCATTTGAAACTGCAGTATGCCCCAAAAGCCTGACCATTAAGATAAAATTCTTATAGTGTGCAGTAATAACTTTGTCCTTCTCCCCTAGTGCCCTGTGGTCCTACAGCTGTATGGCTATGGAGAATCCTCAGGTTAGTTCAGCTCACTTTTTTCCTTCAAGTGAATTTATTCCAGCTTCCTTGATCAGCAAGATCCACAATTACTGTGTCATTGCTCTACCTGCAATTTAGGTATCTATTAACCATTGCTGTCTAGGCTTTCTCTGAGTCAACAGAAGCCCTAACACTGGTGCCGGGGTAAGCATGTCTAGGGAAGGTGACACCTTTGCCATTAATTTGAAAAGCACCACAATACAGTGCTGGTAATCAGGACAAGTGCTGTGTAGAAAGACATAGGAGATGTTAATCTGTAAGAATTACAGAGATTACAGAAGCCTAGCTGATAGGCAAAGTATGTCTCAGACCAAACACGCAACAAATTATTTCCTGAAAACTGGACAATTTAGCCTCTATTCTGAAATGCTGCCTTCAGTGGCAAATTAACTGTCTACAGACAGAACAGGACTTGGAAAAACTACATTGTTACCCTGTTCTATTTGCTATTGTTGCTGTTTGACCAAACGTTTCCAGGTGTAAGTGATTCTGAAGAATTCAGGTCCTAAACATTTACTTGTTTATGAGCAGGACTTCCAGGCAGAGCCCTTGAAGAACTCACTGGCAGTAAGAAAAAAGCAGAGCTAGAAATGTAGCTCAACTGCTTTTGTGCATCACATCTTACAAATGTCCTTCTCAAGACTTTTTTCCTGCTCCCAACCTACTTGCAAATCTCGAATAAAGTGTCAGTAGGAAAAATAAAAATCTAGAACTTATGAAATCTTGGTAAAACTAAGAGGGGGTACCTTTCGGAGATGTTGGTTATGCTTTCTGACAGCCAGACACATTTGTGCACACATGCCTCTGTATTCTCTCCAGTCTGTTTCAGCTGTTGCCTGTTGTGTCCCATCCCTCCTCAGTTCTTTGATGCGGTTAATCATTCAGCAATTTTCATAACTGAAAAAGGATTCTTTTAAGTATCACTCCAAAAGAGAAACCTAAAGAGGCTGACAACAAGCTGCAACATTCATTTTCATCATTAAGGCAGATGCTGTATATTTTAATCTCAGAAGCATGTGAAACCCGACAGGCATTTGATTACTCACATACAGGATATAGTACACATATTCTTACACATGCAAAGGTATCTGAGGGCAGAGTGACAAATGGCATTCTTCAAATGAAGAGATCATTACATCAGCTTCTTGCATCAAAAGAAAATTCTCCTCCTTGCATTAGTCACAAACCCTCTCTTTGTTAGACTAAAATCAGTACCAAATAACACTGCTGACTAAGTTGCAAATAAATAACTGAACTTTTGAAATACCGAACCCCCCATCCCCCCCAGCCCCCCCCCCAATATTTGCTCTGTAGTTACTTATGGAGGGGACTGTGCATAATAAAAGGATGTTCTGGTATTTCAGGAAGGGTTTCACTCTTAGCAGCTGAGAAAGAAATCACTAGTTATCACTAAATCTCTTCCTGGTCAAGGAACACTTCCTGCCTGTAACCGTGTTAATCTGTAACATATAATATCCTACTTCACACGTGTGGAATGACATGGGATAGATAATCATTCTTCTTCAGCAGGGTCCACTTAGCAACCCACTTTTGATGTCAGGAGTCATCAGTCTGCCAGTTAAGCATATCTGTGGTTGAACGTGCCTCTTAATTGCAGGTAGTTCACTAGAAAACTTCAGTGGGAGGTTATACACGTGCAATGCAAGGAATATAATGCTAATGTGTGGCAGAAGCAAAGATCTTTCAAGCAGTAACTGGAAAAGCTTTCTAATCCCCTAAACAAACAAACCAACCACGCCAAACCCCACAACAAAGAATACTAGAAAAGGTACTCCCAATGTCTCCTCCCCTACCACTACACCTTTTCTCAGCAAGTAACCTCTCAATGCAAACAAAATGGAAACTATAAGACTCAGTAGATAGACCACAGGAGACCTGGGCAACAATCAGCTCTGCCAAACTGGAATTTCAGGTTGCTTTCAGTCTCGCAAAGTAAGAAGTTTCATTTCGCTAGCACCATTCCAACAGGTAAAACTAAACAATAATTCAGTGCCTTGCAAAAATTCTTTTAGCCTGTTCCATAATTGTGATAATGCCAAATTCTAGTTCCATCCCTTACCTTTTGCTAACTGTGTTAATTGCAATTCTTGTCTTTGTGTCCTCAACTTCAGTGTCTCAGAAGCACACTTGCTTATATTAGTTTTACAGTAGCTATGCTAAAGCTGGCTGAATTTGTGCTCTGTAGAGCCTCAAAACTTTGTGTGTGAAGAACACAACTTCTATAGTGTTGCAGAAGTATAAACGGGAACATTAGAGGGCTCTTGTCATCTCCCTGATTGATTGCTAGTTACAAATCAAGTGATCCAAGTGGTAGCATAACTGTTTTTTAGAAAGCACTTGCATGCATAGTGAGGCACTAACGTTTGTTAATTGGGCTATTAAACTGTTAAAATTTTAAATATGAATGGTACTTCAGCAGAGTCCCCATCTTTAAGAGCTAAGCTTATTGATTGCAGACTATCTGAACTACATCCAAATCCTATTCTTCTCAGAAACTCTGGAAAAAGAATGATTGTATTTGCTTTGTACTCATCAAAAGAGCAACGCATAACCTGACTGCTAAGTCTGTTGGAAGCAGATGTGCTAACCTCTTTTTTTTTTTTTTTTCCCCTCCTTTAAAGACACCTAATCATTCAAAACAGCCTTTTGAAACTTATGTATATTCTATTCCTGGAGGTCCCTCTAGTGGCGAAAGCATCAAGTTTATCTGGTCTGGCTTAATAGGCTACAGGTGTTTTGTTTCATTTTCGGTAGATATTTCTTGTAATAGACACAAATACTTTCTTAACATTGATAATTCATCCTTCTAAATAAAAAAGTGAAATAAAAATATTTGTCACATTAAGTAAAAGGAAAAATATTTGGGACTTTAAGGAAGCTATTTCATACAGTTAGAAAATTACGTTACTGCTTGCAAGCCTGTTCAACTTTGCCATTTAATCACAGTCAGTTTTGGGTTTTTATTTTACAGGTCTATTTTACGACAAGAAGAAGTAATACCATATTATCAGAAGGTCCATTCACTGCTCAGAGGAGCTTCTAACTCCTTTTTCTCTCTCACCTGATGAGCTCTGCTTAGTGTACCCCATCCCCACTTTCAGCTGCACCCATTTAATATTAATTGGCCACAGACAGGCATAGCTGGTTACAGCCTAACTGGGCCCCAATGGGACAAGCTGCCTTATTACAGTCACATAAATGGCAACAACAGAATTGTTCACTGAAGTGTTACATTTTAAGCTAGGTAAGAAATAGGACAAAATAGCTTATAGAAATCATTCTATTTTTGAATACAGGAGACCTGATACTCTCAAGGGAGGGTGATTCAGTGATGACTTTTGATGCAACAAACCCCAAAATACAACTGTTTCCTTATTGGCTATAAACTGAGTCATAATACGGTAATTTGATGCAGCTGCGGGTCTGACCCTAGCATCTTTTCAGTACTGACTTACAAGGTCTTTTCAGTATAGAGAGCTCTCCTGTCCAGTTTTTACATGGTGTTATAGATTATGCTTAACAGAAGATGCATCTCCTTACACTACTTGTAGAACAAGTCTCTCCTGCACTAGTAATTAGGACTTCCAAAATGCTAGTTACAGTGTAGCAAATGAGGATATTTTCTAAGAAAGAGACCAATGGCTTAGCCCATGTTTCCCATTGAAAACATATCTGATTCTGTTAATAATCTAGGCAAATACTTGAAAGAGAATAGCCTAATAATCAACATTTACTGTTACAAGCAATTATACGTGAAAATTAAATTCTAATAAACTTAGCAGTTTGATGGGTAGTTGTCAATGCAAAAGAAAAAAAACAAAACTAAAAAATAGGTTGGACTTTAACTTGATACATATACCCAGTTCTGCATAATAAATAATAAGAAATTATCAAACAGAGCACTAAATTCCTGTAAGTATATTGAATTTAGGAAAGCATTTTCAGTCCTCTACCAGAGGAAAGTTCCAGTCTCTAACCTCAGACTAGAATGACCGGAGTTCAACTCCCAGTTCTCCCACAGACTTCCTGTGTGACCTCTGGTGTGTCATTGTTCTTATTTGTGCCTCAGGTTCTCAATTTCTAAATGGGATAATTACACTGTCCTCCTTTGTAGCTATGATGATAAATGCAGTTGCATGTTAAGCACCTGTATTTGCTGGGGAAGAGGAGAAACAGGATTAGTCAGTATAAAGTAAGGATGCTTTGGAACACAGTACAAAGTTCTGGTGTGCAAACAGAACTAATAACATCGGGATTTTAAATCAAGACATTGTGTTTTGAATGGAAACACAAACTTGATTGAGTGCTTTAACTGCTGCTGATATCATACAGAGATTCTTCCTCTTCCTTGCATTTGCTGTTGCTGTGAAACTTCACCATGTGAACTAACACGGAAATGGACATAACGTGGCTTATCAGCCACGCAGTAACAGACTTTGTTGTCACTGATAACACTGATCTTTTAAGTTACAGGCCAACCATTGTACAAAGAAAAAACAAACGCAGTCCATCACCGCATCAATGGCTGGAGTTAATAATCGAAGGGGGAGAAATGGGAATCTGCTGAGGATGCAGCAACTCAAATGTTATGTTAGAAGACAAAGTTCAACTCAATGAACATTCAAACGAGATTTTCACCTTGTAAGACAAAGGAATGTAAGAACTAAGTCATTGCACACACACTGGCAGCATGAGCAAGACAGTGGAAAGAGCTGAATAAACAGCGTAATGAATTTGCAGTATAGCAAGTGCATTCAATGGCTTACAAAACTTTTAATCTCAAGCATTTCTAAGATAGTCATCAATTATGAATATTCATACTCAAGCATTATTTCCCTCTTAGCAGATTGACATGAAGGCTGGAAAGCTACCAAGAAGGGAGACACATGCACAGGTGTGATGACTGGTCAGAGTGGCCGACAAACCTTCTTAGAACTCTCCAAAAAAGGTAATGAAACTGTCTAGGAAATGGGCTAATATTAAAAACACATGCTTCGAGCAAAAGGGAGAACACTGGGAAAAAAGGTTTGCCTGATGGAATGCTGCAGTTTCAGTAGTACTTAGAAAGATAGAAACATATAGGATTTCAACAGAGAAGAGACTTGCAGAAGAATTGTCCAGGAGAGACTGAGATAGTCTCGCTCAGGGTCTGGTACAAGAAGAGTTTAGCCTCAGACCCAGAATTGCTCCTTAATTGTAGATTAAGCTAAGCAAGCCACTTAGTTCTACATTAGAGGAGAACTTCTGCTTGGGCTAAAACTTTCACAATCTCAGCACCTAGTGCTTTCTGACAAAACCATTAGTCAAATCTAGACAAAAATAGCCAGAGCCTTCAATACCACACATTACAAACTGGTTCTTCTTGATTAAGGTCCTGCTTAATTTCAAGGTTTTATACTTCAAGCGGCTGTCACTGTTGTAAAAAAGATCAAAGATAAATATCTTTTTATGACTGTGATGTAATGGAATTTAACACAATTATATTCCTAGAAATATAAACATTAACAGAAACATGGATAGTTAAAAGAAGTACATTATGGACATATAAGAGAAATTTTAAAGCACTCCTGAATAATTACACAGGTCATCATGAGAGAAACAGAATCTGCTGTTCTCTTGAACAGATAGAATTTGGATATCTGACTGTCATTTTATATTCTAACAAAGGGATGTGTCAGAGATACATTTTCTAAAGGTTTTAGAAACAAAGAACAAAGGAATCCAGACTTGTGAAAAGAAGTCCAGAAAGGAATCCAGAAAGGTGACTTTAATGCCTATGAAAATAGCAAAATCTATATTGAGAACACAAAGTATTTACAGCAAACATCAACTTATGCTAAAAAAACCAACCAAACAAACCCAAAGCCCCAACACAAACATACAGGAATTATACCACTTATTTTGATAGTGAAGAACAAAAATATTTGAAGAAACACATTATTATGATCATGAAAAAGTTGAAAAATTTGGGCACATCTTTGACTTCTTCAAAGTAGCTTTGATTCACAGCAGTCAACTGAGCCATGATAAAATGAGGTCTGTTATATATCAAGAAAGCCCCACAGGCAAGTTACCTAAGGAAGCATGGTGATGCAACATTTGTACTCTAAATACAGAATAAATCCTTTAAATGAATGAACTTTTAAGGCTGACATGCTGCACACCAATATTTGAAGTTATCCGTGAAGATAAGTGGACACTGTTTGAAAACCTAAGTCACTAAGAGAGCACTGAGACTGTACACGTGTGCTCTGGGAAATGGGTTAAAGACTTCTGTGGCTGGGGAAAGCACATGACTCTTCTTAAACGAAATTAAAGATTAGTTACTGATGCAGTTACTCAACTTCCAAGTTATTGCAATAATTTGAAATTTTAATTTAGAAAATACATTCACAGCTAAAGTCCATTCCTGCTGGTTGTCTGTTTCTGCTAACTCTATGCTCCCCTACTGCTGCAGAGAAATGCTTATTATTTGCATCTCCATCTGTTCCACAGAGCTTATTTTCATCCCAGAGAGGAGCTATCAGTATCATTATACACTAGCAATGTTTACTTTTATTGTCATAGGGACCAGTGTGCCAAGTAATCTGGTAACATCTTCCTCTTCCCAAATAGGAAAAGGGAGCGGCAGCAAATAGCATTGGTAACTACCGCCACCTCAATGCAGTTTCAGCCCTGCAGATGGATGATCGTGCCTGTTGCAAAGGGCAGCCAGCAGGTAAGATCACTAACTATACTTCATATATGAAGAGATGCTTGTGATTGAATCAAGAAGAGATCATAATTTAATTCACATTTTCTTTCCCCTTCATCATCTGTGATTAATCAGCAGCAATATAGAAGTCATAGCTACTCCTTCTTCCTCTTGAACAATGAAGTGTATGTAAAACTTCCAGATCTTCTGTATCAGGAATTTCCCAAGCTAGTTGCTGCTGTCCTTTGTCTATGTTCTAGATTGCTTTCTGTAGTGTTTTTTTTCTGGTCAGTACTTTGGTTTTCTTACATAAATAGTAGCTAACTCACTGTATTTGTCCTGTTCTGTAACTAGACATCAGCAATGTTCTATTATTGTGCTCTCCACTGTTCCGACAACATTTTAGCTTGCACTGCAAATAACCTTTTGGATCTTCACAGACTCTTGTATCTCACTGATTCTTAGCTACTGTTTTGGTCTGATATTAGCTGACAGCAGGACTATTACAGTCAGACAGTTGTCTACTATACAGCTGTTTCTAAGACAGCAAAGTACAGAGGTGAACCCATGACTTCTACTCTCCTGCACTGTAGAATACTACTCTATGGGATTCTTGTACCAGCACCATGAGTTTAAGACGTGAGCATATGCTTATGGATATAACTGTACATTGTGCTACTCATTTTTTCTATTTCATGTGTTTAATGTTCTCTCTTCATCCTCAGCCCTTGAGGACAATTCCCAACAGTACCTTGGGGCATGGATAATGTCTTCAGGTCTGCGTCTATTTTAATATTTGCTTTCCTAAACTTTTAATGTAATTTTTATTTTACAAGATTGCATTCAGAACAGCAGATTATCTGAATGTTAGGTGACAGAGTTCAGGTAGAAAAACCTGTCTTTGATGGTTTCTGATAAGAGGCAATCAACTGCCAGTAAAGACCCTACATTCAGACAGGATCACAGGGAGTGCAGCCAGAAATGCTGAGAAGCCACAGTTTGGCTAATTTGATTCTTCATTAACTCTTCATCTTCATCTGGGAAAGCATCTTCTCCTAGTGAGTTTAAAAAAAAATTAAAAAAAAAATCAATAAATAACTGAGGTGAAAGTCATCCTTCCAATTCTTTGAATTTTGTATAATTCTTTTTATTCTAACTGATAGCTCAAGGGAAGTGCTCATGTAAATAAAATTAGGTACGCGCATTCTCAAAGCACTAGGTCTATTACCTTCAAAATAGGTTTTTTAAGACCTTCACAGAAGTAAACTGAATGTTTGCTAGTTACTATCAGCCCAGATGAGTATGTAGCCTGCTCCAGTTTAATATTATTCAGCATTTTACACTACGTATGTTTTTGTTTCATCAATATTATAATCATAGCCAATGTGGAATAGGACACGGCATATTGATAGTAATAGTAGAAGTTACACATGTGTATAACTACATTTTAATTTTTTCCGTAGCCAGTAATAATTCTATTGAGGTTTTAGCTGTTTTCGTGAGACTGGTGGCAGGTAAGAATGTGGCTCTTTAATCTTTTCTAGACTTGTGTGCTAAGGCCCCCACACTTGTGTTCTGTAATTAGCTAGAAATTACAGATTCTTCTACATGTGTTTTGTTCTTTTTTTAAACAGACAGAAATAGTGCTGTTATATCCTCAATACATAGCTCCACACTCTTCTAATGGTAAAAGCTTTACCCCAGCTATGTTAAGATTCAACTTTATAGCAAAAATATTAATAGGAATTCTATTAAATTTCAAACTTGACCACCTCTGACAACATAGTAACTACTGAAGTGCTATTCTCAGCTCTTGCCTCCTGCAGAGCCTCACACTGTGACAGAACCTATGAGAAGATGGCTAATGGATCTAGCATCAATTGTGAAACCTTTTAACTTCCTGGAATAAAAAGCTTTCTTGTCAGGGTAGCTGCTTTAAGGTTCTATTTGCTTGCCTGAGGAAACCTGTGACAGCACCATGAAGTACACTGTGTAAGCATATTTCTAGTTTTAATTAACTACTAAGGGCATTTTTCTCTGTCTTGATTGTATGGGTTACTTGGAGCAATTGGGACTTTTTAAAATCTCCTTTTGTGACAGATAAAAATTCATTACCCCTTTTATCTTTAAGATATTAAGCATTCCATTGTCTAGATAAGAGCCTTGCCCATGTGGCTACTGTAATGGCAAGGCATCCCATGAAAGTTGTTATACATTAGAACACTACAAAACTTGTCCCTGTGTAGCATCACAGATTCAAGATCTGTGGTTACATTGCTACTGTGATAAAACAGGAGCTTGTACTTTCAGAAGCAATGGCATCTCTTTAACTGAAGCTGTGCATCTTTCCATCTCTCTGTACAGTTCCATCTATAGAAACGGGACTGATACAGTGGTTTTTTGTTTGGTTGTTTTTCTTTTTCACATCACAGCACCTAGGACCTGCAGGTATTGAAACCTCCCCACCCTCCAAAACCCCAAACCACCTGACACGGTATATACACTGTAGAAATGAGGAGAAAAGTGCATCTCTTATAATAACAAGTTTGCTCTGTAATTGCTCTTTTCAGGACCAAATTATGGCTAGTGAGGCAGAAGCCAGTTTAACACAACTTAGAAAGTTTGGCTGTTGAAGAGGAAGAGGTATTTCTAGAGTAGTCAGGAGACATATAAGGCTTAATGATTTTGTTGGCTGGTTTAAGTGTAAATTTAAACAGGTATTGATGAAATACAAACAAACAAAAAAAATAAGTCTAATTTAGAAGAGAGGAAATTTTTTATTGCATACAGCTTCCTTGCAGCCTTCTGAGAAGAGCAAAATTCATCTATGATTTAGAGATCGGTTTGGTCAATTATGGAGCAAACCTTTAGAAAAGACAGGGAATCTTTATAAATCTTCTTGTTCATTCCTTCACCTCCAAGCTCCATCTCAATAAAAAGCAGAGGATGCAAACAGGAAAAAAAAAAACTGACCAAGGCAACACTTTGTGTGTAAAAATCAAGTGAAGTATCAGTTATTCTATTTCTCGCCTACAGCATGTTAACCTCTGTCAAACACAGAATTCGCCACATTCGAAGATTTACCTCCTGCTTATAACTGGTTATTGCTGTGAGTACACCTACATGTGGAACTCCTATAGAGACAGGGAAAGTGTGTGCATACAGGGAAGCAACAGAGGCCTTTAGTACACAGTGAATTTGACAGACATGCCAGCACATGCCTCTTGTCCATCTGCAGCAGAGATGTTCTTGAGTATCCCAAACATGAAAGAATAATTGAGGTCACTCTTTCTCCTATACACTGAAGCAGTCCTTAACAACCTTAGGTCAAACATTTTCATCTTTATGCCATGTACAGATATTTTCTTCTGTGCCTTGCAGTTTTATGATCTCCTCATTCATTTGGATCTGATCTGAACCCATCTGATAAGTAACCCAAGAAGAGTGCCAAAGAGCAAATCGTCAATCATTTGCTGCAACTGCGAGTCAAAAATCAATACTATCCAGACGAAAAGAGAAAGGGCAGGCTTCCTTGTAGTGGATGACAGACATATATTTAAACTCCAGAGGTGGCAGGGCTTGCTTATATGCAAGAGATCCAAATTTCTGAAAAAGAGATTTAAAATATATGTCACAGCGCATTCAGTGGATTTGATTTCTAAATGTGCAACAGGGCCCAGTGAATTTGGTTGCATAAACCTGAGGCTTCCTGAAATTCACAACCACATCCAAATTCAACTTCAGTTTTGTAGTTAATGGAAAAGATAGATTCATGTCCTAAACAAGGGAAAAACTCAGAACAATTGATGAACAATTTTGCCACTAGTATTTTTGCACAATGCACTAAGTTAAAAATTGTGTTTGCAGTCTTGTTATACTTAAGAACCAAACCAGACTAAATTATTTTCCTAAGCTTTGGAATTCTCAAAGTGCACCTTGTCTATGGTTTATGCAAAAGAGACTCTTGGGTTTGAATATGCTTTCCCTTGGAGCTTACAAAATTTGCCTAAAACACTGAACAAGCTCATAAATAGGAGATGATGAAAGCAGTCCCACAAGGAAACACAGTGAAGGTTCCACCCCACCCCTTCACTGTAAAAATAGCTCCTTTTTATTAAAGAATGCATGGCTACAGGCATGACATTTAAAAAAAATTGTACCCATGAAAAATTGAAAAGAGATAAAGATTATTTTAGCATAGGTTGTGAAGTGGAATTTGTAAAGATTAGTACTTAGCTTAATGCTAGGGGCTAACTTTGTGAAGTCAGCTGTTGGCATCAAGAGAAACATTTCTGAACTTTTGCAGATTCTGCAAGTATGATATATTAAGATCTTAACAAACAAAAAATACTAACTGATCTGAGCAAAACCACACTACATTATTTCAAACCTTTCCAGTTCCCAAGTGGTAGTCCTTTTTATTTTCTAATACTTCTGCTTTCAGTAGTAATCATTGCGTCCTTTGCTCTCAATAGTACTCATTTGCCAGTGTACACATACAATCCAGCTTCAACTAAAATTTTCATGTATGGTTTTGTCTGCCTTATCTGAACATTGCCCTTCCTGAAGCACTTGTTTTGAATTGGAACTATTCCCACATTCTTGCATTGGTTTTCAGCACGAACTATGGCTGTGGTTTCACAATACATTATTTTCAGGAGTTTGCGTGTCATGCTGTATACCACATTAGTGAACTGATTTTGCTGAAAAATGACCTGGCAAAAATGAGTTCTTTTTAAGTGAACTCGGTCTGATTCACTGCGAGGCCACACAAAGAGTTGTGTTGGCACAGCTTCAAAGTGACATGGCATGCTGTGGGAACAGAACAGTGAAGGTCCAGGAGCATTTGAAGCTAGTGTCAGCCTCCCCCACACCCCATATACAATGTGCTGTGTAAGTACAGCCAATTCCTTTATTTTAATCAAGCAGCACTGCTGTATGTTTTCTCTCATCTGTTCCATCTGCTCCTTCCATTGTTTACTTCTCTCATGTCTGCATTTCCCTTTTATCACCTCTCCACCCTCTCAAGTTTCGTCCCCAGAATAAATCCACCTCCATGAAGTTCACTGGCTGACATCGGTATGCAAATTTCTGCAAATTCACTAAAAGTACATTATTCAAATAGCCTCTGGTGCTCTTTACTGTGTTAAGCAGATGAAAACAGAAACAAAACAAAGTACCTATATTTGCATTAGCATTTTGCACATTCATTTGTTAAAGGCTTGGCGCTAACCCTATCGAAACCAAAGTGCAATCCACTCTCCTAGAAACTAGTGGGAAGACTCCTGTGAATACCTGATTTGCCTCCCATCCTTGTGTCCTGGCAAGCACAGGAAGGATCAGGCTCCAGAGGCGTACCCTAGAAAGGTTAAAACAAAGCCTATGCTGGTTCAGTAACAAGGGTCTCTTCCCACTATAGCTTGTTGTTGATGGGGTTTTTAAAACAATTTTTTCCTCCTCTGACATTTTGTTCTGATTATTGACTATGCACACGTACAGTAAAGAGGAATTACTTGAAATGACATTCCGTAGCAACTTCTGTTCTAGAAAGGAACGTGACAACACTGGTGGTTTTGAAAGCTTCTAGTGGGGCCAGTTCACATAAATATATCTGGAAACTTAATCTAAACTTCTATTTTACTAGACCCCTTCTATGCTTCGCTTTTTTGTGTGATTTTGCTTCAAGTTCTTTGTTTCTATTAATGTTTGCCCCTGTCTGGCCCTGTGTCTGCAAGCTCATAAAATCTCCGGTCAGTGAACACATTCCCAAGGTTGCTGTCAACCTCAACTAGCCTCTCTCCCTGTCCTAGTCAAGGTATGGAGAAACCTTCCCAGGGGTTATTTGCTGTGTACTTGCTGCATCTCTCCAGCTCTCATCTCTGTAGTTAATGACTTTTCTCAGCCCTCCTGTCTGAACGTGAGAGAAGTTCAAGTTGCACTTGTCGTGACAGTCACATTTCTTTTGTTCCCTTTTTCTATTTGTGCAGTTCTCAAAGATTTATTTGCTACAGGCATGACAAAGCCCTATGCAGGACAGCTGGCCATGATTTCTGCTGTTGTATTTCACCATCCCTAGGTCTTTATGCTTTATTTAGCAATCCCTTGGCAATCATGGCAGATGATTCTGCTTTGTCATTAGGCTGTGATGCAGAAACATTTTATGCATCGTTACCAGAACTTGAATGTGCTAATTCCTGACAAACATTTTCCAAAGCTACAACATAAATATAAGCAAGATAATGTGTATAATTGCACAGAGATATACATATATCAGTCTCTCACACAGATACATATGCATTTATTTTCCCTAACAAATATTTCTTTATGTCTCACATCATATATTTATATTCCCGTGGTGGGTTTAGATATTTTTCCCTTCCTGGATTCTAGTTAATGCCTTCTCATACTTCCCCTTCTCCATTGCATTTACTCTTTATTAAATACTGGTTTTGTTTCTTCACACTTAAACATACACACCAGTTAGAGTCCATCCAATTCACCTTTGAGGCACATGCTGAAATTGAATATGAATTTTGCAGTCTTGACTCTGGCCTTCACTTCTCCAGTTTTCTTTATTCTGATCCCCTACATATGCTTTGTTCTTCATATTTATTATGTTTTAATTCAAAACAGGAATGAACACATGGCTACTATTGGAAGCAAATCATTCCATTACACTGTGGTTGGCACTGGCCCAGTAAACTCACTGATGCAATTTTCCTTGAGTGAGTACTTGCACTAAAGTCAGTAAGAGCATTTCCATTAGTAAAGTTACATAAGCATACGTGTATCTTGAAGATCAGAGCTGCGGATGCATATCCGGCTCTTAGGCTTGCAATAACATGCAGGTTAAGGTGAAGTTCTTTGTGTGACAATACACAGACTCCATCACAATCGAGGACTGTGGCCTCATTTCTTTTCTTGCTCCCTAACCAGTGGTATAAGGGTTTCATTCTCTGCCAGGAAGTATTTCTCAGAGCGTGGTTACTATTGTATCCCTGGGCAGCCTTACCACCATTCTTCCCTTCAGCCTGTTACTAGCTGTTCTAGCCACAAATACAATAAACACATCTTTCCTATCCTCCTTTTGCATTGGTAGGGTATGAGATTCTCCTTTTCCCTTCCTGCAGTCCTCTCTACTTTTGGTTACACAGTTCTAATTTCCTCAAGCTTTCTTTCTCTTTGGGTGCAAGGTCTCTGTCTGTTCTTGTTGCTGCTGCTGCTCAAACCTTCCCCAGCTGGTCCACAATTCCCTCGAAACCTGGCACCCAGACAGAATATTGCAGCTAAAGCTGAACAGCTGAGTGACTTCACACTGCCCATCCGTTCATACTGTCCTACAGGGCACTTATCTCTTGCAAGAACAGCATAGCATTGCTCTTTTACATTGCTCTGCCTGTAACCCTTAGAACCCTTCCAACAGCACTGCAATTTAGCCAAAGGTGTGTTGGAAGCTTCTTGCTCAAGAGAAGTTCACTGTACTTGTCTCCATTGCAGTTTCCCCCTTACTATTCACTTGCATCATTACTGTGAGCCCTCTCTTTTTCTGACCGAGTTAAGACTTGATTTTCATTAGGCTCGCTAGTTCACCCTGTGCCAGGAAGGGCACAGTAATTGGTGTAGTTTTCTTTAGCTCCACATGAAAGCTTCCTTTAAATTTTATAAACCAACAGATCTGCTCCATCTGCCACTAGAAGCTCAGGGGGGGCTTTGTGACTGGTTTAACATCAACAATACCGGACCCGCTGTATTACTATATTTAATCATTTCACCTACATATTCAAATGTACTCCTTGAGTGGGTGGAGGAATCTGATAGTGATTAAAAGTCAGGGTGTGTCTCAGCCTGCTGATCAGCGTACTAGTATGAAGGAGAATTCTTACTACGGCTAAGTCCTGAGAGCTAATGACTACCATACGCCTACTCTCTTAGTTGAACCATTACCCTGGAAGACAACAATTGAGGTCAAGCCATCCCTTGACTGGGCCTATTTTCACAAGATATATTTGAAAGCCTCAAATTTGACCTCTCTTCCTTCCGTGGACAGAGCCTAACCCTGGTTAAAATCTAAAGAAAGGATGAAATGGGCCCACATTCTTGTCACCCATCTGGAAGTGAACCACCTGTCATTTGTTAGTACAGAAGGAAGAGCTGCTCATTTACAGTGGGCTAAAGTGGCAGCGACAGTAGCTGGAAAGAGCCTGTGGAAAGCTGGGGAGGGAAACAGCATGAGAAGTTGTAGAGGAAAAGGAGGCTGGCGAGAGAAGGCATAGCAAAGCGGGGGGTGGGGGATGGGTGGTGAGGAAGCAGAGACAGGAGGCAGTAAGGGATGTAAATAGGTGTCAAAATGTTTCTCTGTGGTTCTGATCCTGTCACTTTTTCAGGCTAAATTCTTCAGCAAAGAATCTCTGCAGAGATCCCCCTTGTAGAGTTTCCCTAAAGCCATCACAACTATCCCCCTGAAGTTATACCTCCTTACTAATTTCCAGCATCCCAGAAATCTAGAATGCCCAAATAAGAAGTTAGGACCATCCAAAATGGAAGACTAAACAGCATTAGGACCTGCAAACTTCATCGTCGCAAGCACTGGTTGTACAATGGTACAATTCTAACAGCTCCTGTTTACAAGGTTAAAGAAATAATGATTCATAAGACTGGCTGACACCTGGAATGATTTAATCAGGCCATTCCTAATGTAAATGACATTGACTCACATTTCCAGATGTAGGTGGAACTGGCAATTGTCTTTTCCTCATAATTGTCTTAACTTGCTTTGCTACTTAGAAATAGTTTTCTAGGTTATATTTCAAATCTGTTAATCATTAGAGGTACATTCTTTCCATAGATGTTTGTATTTATAGATGGGAACATCTAGGACAGAATTTGACCTACAAACTTAAATATGTAGCAGCAGCCTAGATAGAAAAATTTGTACTTAAGTCTGAACCAGAGCTAAAGTAAGACTGCTATATATATACACATATGTACACAACATTTAAGATATGAATGTACAGATTGAGGCAGGCCAGATTTTTGTGGCTTTCCCCCCACCCCTCATGTATGTCTGGTTGCTTGTCTTTAAGTAATCTTTTAATCAAATTTAAGTCCAATGGCATTCTGACAGATAATGGAGGGGAAAAAAACTTTAAGTATTAGGATAAAAAAAATAAATGGAATTTTCTAGAGTTCAACAGAAAATAGTATATGGATAGGGAGAAAATTATGGAGTATGATCATCCCCCATTGATATTTCATCCAGCTGTGTTTATAGTCTCTGTCTTTTCTCTGCTTTCCTTCCTACCTTTCCCCTCATCCAAAAAGCGCTTAGACCATGTTCCTCTTTCTGGCTATCTGCCTATTCTTTCCCAAGGCATGGACTTGTTCCAGACCCTTGCAATTAAACAATACTCCATGATGTTACAGTGATGCAAGCTGACCGCAGTTAAGCTGACTGCAGTGGAACGTCATGACTTTGACCACAAAGATTTGACCCAATTACTGTGACCTGACTTGCAATCTAGTACAGCCAGAAGTCTCAAGCAATAGACCCTGAAACCACTAGAGACTTACATGAAAGCTGGATCCAGGCAGAATAAGACAGAATTAAATCCAGGAGAAAAGCACTCAAAAAAACCTGTAATTGTATTACATAGTTTGTTAATACATGCTTACTTTGCTTGTTAGAGGACATTGGGTGAGATATCCACATGCTTTTTAAGAACACAAGTCTTAACAATTCAGGAGGAAACAACCGAGCTGTCTATATCCTCTTTGAATATATATTCAAATATTAGGGACATAAAGCAGTCTGTGTGCCAATTGATCAGTATGTAGCGAAGTTCCACTACAGTGCTGTGGAGTCTCAGAGCCCACAGCTCTGAGTGGTGGTAAGCTAAAGGTGCAGTACTTGAACGGATCCGTGCAGGGTTCTGCAGTTCTGCCCATAACAGCAAGGAGCTACACTGCAGTAGCCGAGACAGCCATAGAGGAAGGTAAGGAAACATTTGAGGTGGTCAGCCTTTGCATCTGTGAATCTTATGCATCTGCAAATCTTATCTTTCTGGTGATTTTGCGTGATTCATAATATGAGGAACTCCTGGTTTGTTTTTTCCCCCCACTTGTATCTATAGAGTAGCCTTTAAAATCATCTTCTCCACCCCTTTAAATACCAAAGGAACATTTCCTTGCTCCATTGGCACCAATGGATGGAACACTGCACTGATGTGGAACGTTTGCACCTGTACCCTACTGCAATCATATTGAAAGTCCCAGTACTTATTCCTTGGAGGTCAAACAACAGGTAGAAGATAAAGCAAGAAAAACTGTGAAAGTGACAAATCTCACTAAAAACAAGACCAAAAATAGCAAAACACCCAATAATGATAATTTTTTAAAAAGCAAGCTACTTGGCATTGCTCTTTGTCTGTGAAAGCTCCATGCAAAAACTTAGGAAGTACCACTCCATAATAGTCCAGGATCTCACCTAGTGTGGATTCTCAGCTCCATATAGGGCTACACTGTATTCTTGCATGGATACCATTCAGAATCCTGTATAATTTTTGGACTTGTTTTGCCATTCTGTCAGTACCACTTTTCCACTCTTGATGCTGGAAGACTTCCCGACTTGGAATATGAACACAAGAACAGCTGTAGAAGATCATAACAAATTCCATTTAGCACTGTATCCCATCACAGACAGTGGCCTGCAGGGATGCTGAAGAAGTGTAATAAGAACAGGATGGAAAGATAAAGTAATACTTCCCCAAAATAAGCTCTTAATCTCTAGTGGCATGGTTCAAAGACTGCTTGATTAAAAAAAAAAAAAGGTGGGGGAAAAGTAGTGCCCTGTGTAGTACCAGTTACAAACTACCTTCCTCACTTTCCAGACTTATAAAAGCTTGTGAACAAAGCTGCTGTTTCTGCATCTTACCTATTTTTGTCTCCTTCACTGCTCTTCACTATCGTTAGCAACCAGAATTCCTAAACTGAAAATCAAATAATGTGCTATTTCTGGAAAAAAAAATAATTATCAAAATGCAAGAGTATTCCTTATAAATCTCATCAGCTCAGCATCTTTATTCCGGAAGTCACGGATAACCACATGATCAAATTTTGTAAGCTAGTATCTAGAACTAGACTTAAAATTAACTACTTGGGGCCCCATCTATCAGGTCAAATTAACCATCAGCTTACTTTGCAAATTGCTATCTATTCCACTTCATTGCTTGTGTGTAGACATAAATAAATGTCTGCTATCTAGGACAGTGAAGAATGGTGACTAAATGTACCCTGGAAATTCAGTCCCGAATGCATTTTTCTAATAAAATCCTTTGTTCTGTCAGCAAGTTCCAGGAAGTGATTTCTGTACTTTAGAATAGTCAAAGTGTGTTGTTATGACTCTGTATTAACTATTTTTTTTCCCCAGAATACTGCCTTCTATGATCTTAGGAGATAAAGCTGCATCTCCAGTGGAAAAGTGGACTCAAACAAAAAGGTGGGCTTTGCTGCAACTACCATTATTGTTAATGCAAAAGAAATTCTTTTAGGTAAGGCTTAACCGAACTAGTCTGGTATCCTAGTGTTCAGAATAAACACTGAATTCTCTCCAGAAATGATGAGCAGGCAGGCAGGCAGCAGACTAAGAACAACGTCTTTAAAGCAGTGATCTCTGGTAGAAGTTTGTGGGGCGCAGGAGGATGCAGATGGAATAGCTGTAGAGGAAATAAGTCATGGAGGGTCCATAACCACTTTTCAGAGACAGCTCAGAGAAAAAGGCAACTCCAAATAACGTTTTCACAGAAAGCATAAAAGAAGAGAAGAGAGTACAGAGGCAGCAATGGTGAAACAGCCAGCATACAGGCTCCCAAGAGACTTTCCAGCCCAAGGGAACAGCTGGAGGCCTTGCTCCCTCTACTGGAGCATCCCAATAGACCCACAAGAGACCTGGTAGTTTGACCCACTTGTAAATCCACAACGAATCTCTTGGACTAGGAAAAAGATCGATGCAGGGTTGATTACCGTTGCTGACTTACCGTCACAAGGATTTTTTAAAAGACTGAACAGGTACTTGAATATGCACATGAAGGCAGAGGGGAGAGAGCTATTTCATTACCTTGTTTTGTTTTTTTTTAAAAAAACATACAATTTATAATTATAATCTGAAAAATAGAGATTTCATCAGTTCGGCCAAACTGGAACATAGGAAAAGCAAGCAAACCTTTTCAGCATCTCATGTAATGCAGAAGAACAACTCTTGTTATATGACCTTTGCTCTAGGACAGATTACTCGCCATGATTCCTGCAGCCACATAGAGAGAAAGTCACCTGCCTTTTTGAACTATGTGCTCTTGTCAAGTACACCCTAGCCTTAAATACTTTGGTTTATGAATAAATAGCCTATTCCTATAGCAAACAAAGAGTAAACCTCTCCTAAAGTATCTTCAGATGAATACCATGTCATCACTTTGTTATTTAGTGCTCACATTGGATAACATAAGTCGTAGCATGATGCATAATGACATCAAGAAACTGTGACTCAGACAATCAGTGACCCAGCTCTACTCTTGCTTGCAGTAGTTCATAGCTGAGGCTCCTCTTTCTTGTAGAGTTAGGGTCATCTTTGGGCTCCGAGACACCCTGTGTGACTTTGCACAGATTGTAGGATCTTGCACTTTGCAACTCAGCTTTCTGTCTGCTCAATGAGAGTTGAGCGCACCTTACTCCTTCCTGCCTTTTTATAACTTTTTACATAGCTTTGGTGTGGAATCTGCCTCCTCCCGTATATAATGTCCAATGTTTGGTACAAACACTTCCAATTTTATCTGAACCTTATAAGTATAACAGTAAAAGAATAAAATATTTGACTAAAACTCAGCTAGATGTAAATGAATGGATTTTGAGGCCTCTCCAGTTTAAACAGCTGCTCGTTTTCCAGTTTTCTGTCACCTCAGTGAACGCCTTGGTCTACTGGTGATCACCTCACTAATTCAATGGAGAAAATGGAAACCAAGCTCTGCGGCAGTGACAAAGAGGAAGCTTTCAAAAGAGAACTACCGTACTGCATAGGAGAAATAGACTTCACTGCTTCCGGGAAGAAGCGTGGAAAGGTACAGCACTGAGGAGTTTTAACCCTTTAACACTACTGCTGTTGTTCAGCTGTGACTTCTTAGCATTAAATGTAGAGACTGTAACAGTGAGGGTCAGTGTGGAGTGAGGCGCCCCACTGTACTCAAAGAAGAAACCATACCTTCCTGAACATGAATGTTAAAGTGAGGCCTATTAATATCCAGAAATAAATCACTCTACTTGCACTGACATGCTACAAGTACAGTTGATCACTTTCTCCTTTAAAAAAACAAAATAAATCAGTCATGGGCCTAGCTTCCTACATTTTGCATAATTTCCCCATTTTAACCTCCTTCTGCCAAAAATTAATCACTATGGATTTCAATGTTTTAAACAGGCTTCTGAGCCATTTCAATACTCTCCTTAAAGTTCTCTCTCTCTCTTCTGCTAACATGCAGAGAAGGATATACGTGGACAGACCCACCTCCTCACGAGTCCCTCGCATACATTAGTGCTAGAGCAGAAGGAATTCAAGGATCAGAAATCTGCCTCTAAGATTTTGTTGCATTGTAAAGTCTTAAACACAAAGCCAAAATATATACAGAAAAGGAAGAAGCAATAGATGCATGTAACACATCCTTGCAAAACAGACTTGAAATCAGGCAAATACTTCAACTAGTGCAGAAACAAGAAACATCTAAGAAATTTGTTGGCTTTGCTATCTGCAATGAAACTGAAGGCAGTTCAAGAGGAATAGCAGCATTAAAGGAGAGAGCAATATGTCAGTCTGCAACACAGAATTAACCCATGGAACTGGCCCAATTAGTGAAAGGACAATTATGCAGAAGCCTGCTATATTCATCCAAGTATATAGTTCTCTGTCAGGTCTTGCTCAAATAACCAGCAAGATTATAACCCAAGATTAAAGCAAGATTATAACCCAAACTTATAACCCAGTTGATAAGTTTCCCTCTGCATTCACCATGAACAATCTCTCTACTGTATTGTACCGTCTGATTATTATTCCGTCTTTGTTTTGTTTTGATTGTTGAAGTTTCTTAAGGTCCCGAGTACCATTCATCCTGGAATTATATTCGATGTTATGCTCAACAAATGGAAGCTACCTGCTCCCAATTTGGTTGTCTCTTTAGTAGGAGAAGAAGAAAATTTCCAGATGAAAACTTGGCTACGGGACACCTTAAAAAAAGGACTTATAAAGGCAGCTCAAAGCACAGGTTAGTGCTTTAGGCTTTAAAGAAAGAATTTCTATTCCTAGTGGATTCTGACACTTAGCACCCAGCGATGCTTTAATGCCAATGGACCTGCTCACGTGATTATTTTTGGAAGTTCAAGACTTTGCTGAATGAAACCTACAACCTGTATTTAAATAGCTTTGGAAGTGAAATTTATTGTATTAGAAATAGCAGAAATACCTTATTTCATACCAAATTACTCTAGGCAACCATTCCTGAAGTGTAACATTACCTGACATTATTCACTCAGAGATGACACTAGAAAGATGGCATGAGATAGAACCACATACTTTGTCCCTCTTTGGTGCAATAGAAAGCATAGCAATTTGACTTCAACAAGAGTAAATTTAGGTCAAAAATAAGAATTCTTGTTTTCTCCGTTCTCAATCTTTGCTGCCAAAGTCCTGTTACGATAGGGTTTTTTTGATTTTTGAAGATTGTTCAACTCTTAGATTTGAAGAAAACAGACTTTGTTAGTAAACCAGCCTGTGATCAGACTCAAGTTTAAACAAAAAGACCTTGGTAACATATAACACAAAATAATTAGTTCACTTTCTCCCTGGCTGTTCACATGAATGACAAGAGTAGTGAAAAGCATTTAAAAACAAAGCCAAACAAATAAATGTCTGCGAAGATGCATGGAAGTGGCTTTAGTTTAAGATGACTTTTTTTTCCCCTGTAGCTTTATAAAAATAACTGCAAAATTAAGTGAGAGTATCTGTAAGCATTTCACAGCAAGCTCTTGGTTTAGCTTCACTGGTTCAGACAAGATCGTAACAGTTTTGCTTTTTTAATGAAACAGCCCAGTTCTGGTACTTCTGTACCACACAGATACTCTCCAGCTGCCTTCTATGCTTAAGACTAGACAGCACCAAGATCTCCAGTTCCTTTATGTTACATATTTGAAAAATGTTGGTTAGCTGTTTACTCAGGGTTCTCCAAATCCTTTGTCACCATAACAATACTGCTGTAAATCCTACTCTCTTGAAGAATTCACCTCTCCAACATACACAAGAGAACACCAGATTAGGCAGGTTATGCCCAAACTCTTCTGCTACCAGGGGAGACTGTTTAGTCCTCAGCTCAAGCCAACAACCCATCCCTTTGCTCTTCCTCATGCCACTATCAGACCGGCTTGGTATAGTGATGTTTCTGCACATATTTAGACAGTGAGTGACTCTAGCCTGGACACAGCATTCTTGATGGGTGTATTTACATCAAAGTTAAAATGGCAACATTGCATCCCATGATACGTGAAGCACGTTTGCTTGGACATACACTTTCTTCTTGTTTTCCTTATTAAAGTCTTACATACTTTGTATGTATTCTAATTCTAAGAGTTAGAGTCCATTAAGTCCTGTCTACAGTTTATCCATCTAAAAACATCTTAAATCCAGTACTGCAAGTAATGTTACTTGACACACAAATATGTTCAATTAAAAAGAAATTATCTAACTATTTTTAAAAAATTATTTCAGATGCCTGGATTTTTACCAGTGCCTTACGGGTAGGAATAACAAGACACTTGGTGCAAGCAGTCCGAGATCATGCACTGGCCAGCACTTCATCCAAAGTAAGAGTGATTGCCATAGGAATAACTTCACTCAGAAAAATTCAGCACAGAGACATTCTGGACAACGCAAAGGTATTTTTCACTTATTCTACTTGTGAGACAGGATTGTTCAGCAGCAAGCTGCACCTTTACAAAATTTGGAAGTAGTTGGCAGAACAATGTTGATCTAACTTAAAAACAAAAGTGGGGTTTAAAGAATGCTTTGGCGGAAAACAAAAATAAAGAATAGGAAGAATTGTCGTCTGTGCCTCGGTATCCTGAGGCAATTCTCCAGACATCCAGCAGGTGACAGCATTAGATATTAGCTCAGCGACCGGAGTAAGGATGAACGTCAGGAAAATGATCATGCATTATATGGTACCTCTAGTGATTTTTCCCCCTTGTCCATTTACTGCAGAAGCACTTACTCCAAGCTATTTCCTAAATACTGTAAGAAGTATTTTTTCTAGTATGGAGTACAATCCATAAATATTTCAAGACCAAGTTTTCTGAAGTAATCACTGAATTAATGTCTAATAAACAAAAACTTACTCAACACACCAGGCCAAAAATGCTAGCCATGCAGGATCTCATCTAGTTACGGGGAGCTCTAGGGACTTCACAATTCAGGTCAAAGCAAAGTTCTTGGGGTAACTGAAGAAAAAAAAAGAAAAAAAAAAGCCCACAAACCAATAAAACACCTCACTCAACAAAACAGTTGCTGAAAATGTTAAGTTGATGCTGAATTGACCTGGAGGTGGAAAAAAAAATAAATTATGGCATGACCTTCTTGTCACTGGATGTACAGTCTGTCCTAAGCAGGATATTGTAACAATAGAGTAGGTGTGTAATGACAATGAATGACAGTTCTTCTGTGCTATTTTACTTCCCTGCAGTAACTAAGAAATGAATGACAAACACAGCCCTTGGAACTCATACCTAGTTCTTCCCTCATATAGGCTAGCAAGTACCAGCTAGCAGCTGGGAGACTGCCAGACCTTATCAGCAATTTACTGTCATTGGGCTCCCCCTTTTTCCATCCTTTTTGCTGAGGAGAGCTGCCTGTGTGCTCTACCAGGTGGGATTCTTTAGCTGGAAGACTTTAACCTATTTGTGTGGCTGAACTGCTCCAAAAGGATCTCAAAGGAAAGAATTCTGTTCATTGCATTTGTGAATTTTGTCCAGGAAAGCTGCTTTGGCAAATGCAAAGTACTTCACCTCCGTCCCGGGCTAAGTGATCAAAACGCAACCGGATCTTTCCCAAGCAGCAGCTACAAAACAAGTGCACTGGTCTTGTTGCCTTAGATTTCTTCCCCCTTAACTAAACCCCAAATTCTTTGTCAAGGAATATTTCATGTAGAGCATTCCTGACCCTGTGACTTCTGGCACTGCTTCTACCCAAAGACATTCTGGATTTTAGTCAGTAACTTTAAGACAAAGGAACTATAGTCAGGGATGTTGATCTAAACCCAGTTCTCTTTATACTTGGCACTAACACAAGCAGCTTGTTGTATAAAACAGAGCTAACAATCCGCACTAGCAATGAGAAAAAAAGCAAGCCCTGAAGTCAGTGGATCCCTCCCATCTCTTCTGTGTTAATAGTATGCTTTAAACATCATTGAAAGATGATTTCCACGTTTTCAGAGAATAAATAGGAAAATCCTCAAGGGCTTTTTTCAATTGGTTGTTGTGCCTCTGGGTCCTAATCAAAGGCCAGAACTTTGGCAAGTAGGCTTAATGTTACATGGCAGCAGAATACAGGCACACCCTCTGTCAAAACAAAATTTGAAGGCAAATTAACTGTGTCAAGAAGCTTTCTGCAACAATCAGGGACAAAGAAGAGATAACAGAAATTTGTGTACTCGCTCTTCTTAAAGAACATGCAAATTTACTGCTCTTTTTCCTGGAACAGCCTCTGATGTTCCTACTCTTCCCAGAGCTGCTAACAGGGAAAGAAGCTATAGGAACATACCTGATTATAGCCTTTTTCACTTTGCCTTGAAGGAGATTTCTCTTTTCCAGTTCAACTGTATACAGCTTCATTTCCGAAAGCCACTTAGGGGCATGCTGTGGAGCGTGGTCAACTCTTCTACCCGCAGCATGAAGGAGCTTGTCCTCTGGGTTACTTAATGCTTTTATGCATTAGTAGTGCTCCTATGAGCGCCTAGTGATATGTTCACTGCCTCTCCAACATCAGCCTTGGCTGCGGAGAAGAACCTGAATAACCCTTGGGTTACACTTCCCCCAGTATTCAGCTAGGCCCCTGCTTTTCCTAGCAGACACTGGCAAAAGCTCAGATTAAGAAAGGCTCTACTTAAGATCTGGTTCTCAAAAACCATAACAGAAATATCTCTGCTGTACCTTAAATGACAACTAGGTTACATGCATAGCTACGCTGCTATATCTAGAAAGGCTTTAACACCTACCTGTGTCCACAAAACTAGTGAGAGGAAAATGCAATACACAGTCACAATAGCCAAGCTGACAGTCTGAGTTTTGTTCGTCAACTCAAAGGCTGCAGGAGTTGGAAAAGACGCATGATAGAAGGAAATGCAGATTTTAAACAATTGCTTTAATCTGGCTTACTTGCAACAGGACAGTGATTGTCAAGATGAAAAAGAAGAGTAACCAGGCATTTATGGCCTGGCTTGCAGCTAGGAATGATATATCAAAGTGGATGTGCAACAATGGGAAAAAAAAAAATTTATGAAGTAAGTAAGAGGAGTTTGAAAAAGTGTGTGAATGGAAGACCATATGTAGTGCAATCCTTAGAACAAAAGATTATAAGAAGGGTTCTGTTTTACCCAGATGATGATTTTATACAAAAAATTATTAATAAATAATATCAAGATATAACATCCCTCACCCAAAATAAAAGATAATCAGATTGCACTGAAGTCTGTCTGTCACTCGCTCTTTTAGAATGCAATTTCCAAATTGAGAATAACCATTAGACCTCATACAACTCTGTCAATTAAATAAAGCTGCATTTAATGTGATAAGGACATATAGCAGGCTAACTTAGCTACTGGGCTAAACACGGACAAAACACTACTGAAATGAACAGGTTTGCTCCTGTTTATACCAGCTGAGACTTTAGCCCTCTGAGACATTACAGTTCCGTCCACAGTTATCGGGTCTCATGGCCCATTTCCATTTGTCCAACAAACACTTCCAAAACCTCTGAATGAATGCCTACTGTCCAGAGACGATGACTGACGTCACTATATTTTGCAGAGCCCAAGAGGGAAGCTTCAGGGACTTCAGCTTTCAGTCCTGTGAAATCTGGCACCTTTCAGAAGGAACACATTCTCCTTCTCTACCCTTTTGAAAGGGTCTATAGAAGTGTCGCAAAGGTGGTGTGCTGCGTCATGGTGCAGACAACACAAAAATGGAGACAATGCACATAAAAACATGAACTGTGTTTTGCAGAGCACTAACATCTCTCCTCCTCTCTCCAGAATGAAAGTCTTGTACACTACCAATCAGATGATAATATCCAAGGCCCACTGTATTCCCTGGACCACAACCATTCCCATTTTATTTTGGTGGATCACGTAACACCAGATGAGCCAGATGGAACCACTAAGCTACGTCTCACCTTGGAAAAGCATATTTCAGAACAGCGTACTGGATATGGTGGTAAGTAGACTCTACATAGGCACGCTAACTTGAATAATATCGATATTGTAGTGATCTGTGTGGGCCCCTGGCCTTATCAAAGGCAAGTTCAATTCTCAAATTGAACAATCATCTACACAGGCAAGATCAAGTAAACACATTTGTCATTATGTAAGTCAGAACTAAGGTGACTTCTGAATTTGAGGAAGCTGCTCTTTGAACCAAAAATCCTGACTTATCGCATCTCCTTAAGCATAGTTCAAAACTGATCTTCAAAGCATAGCTGAAATTGCCTTAAAACACAACAAATGGAAAATAAATCTACCTTTAAGTTCCTTAACCAGCGATTCTAAGAGATGGATATTCATTGTTGTATACTTTTATCCTCTCTTGGACACAGGGTCTTGAATCACTCCCACACTGGAAGAAGAGACTTGTTCCAAAGCTGTGTGAAATATTTTAAGCCATATTCATTTCAGAATAAAATCTTATCCTGGATAAACAACATAGCATCTAATGGCCATCTAAATCTACGTGACCTTTGTTTATAATGAGAACTGAGTATTGGGCAGGCCTCCTGCTCCTATTTGTGGAAAGAATTCAGTTGTAGTGCTAATACAATCACTTTTACCTTTCCTTTGTTTCTGTACTACCTGCAGTGCTAGCACAGCTGCAACATAGGGGCGAGCTCACTTATTCGCATTTGTATGTGTCAATGGAATATTCAATTACATAGCCCATAGTATGATTGCACAGATCTACCTGAGAGCATGACCGCACCTGAAGAATGCTTGTCTGGTGGTGCAAATAGGAAAGACCACAGGTGGGCTGTAATAGTAGGCTGAGGTTGCAGTGCTGAGAATTAGAAAGTAGCCTCTTTCTGCTTGCAAACTAAATCTGAGTGGATAAATCTCAGTGGAACAATTTTCTGTCAGAAAATGCTGATTCATTTGACAAATATTTCACTGGAACATAATGAATTCAGTAATAGCTTCTGTAAACAAAACCAATGTCATTCATTTAAGATCATTTATATTCAAGCTGAGCAAATCTATGTGACTTTATTGATCTCTTAAAAAAACCAACCTAGAAGTCATTCAGAGGAAATTTTTGATATGCTGAATATTCTTTGCAGTTAAGGACTTCCCACCTTCCACGCATAAAGTCATAATCCCACCCCATCCCCCACCCCTCCTCCGGCTAAGTTTTGTCTAACTCCACGGTAAATGAAGAATATTTGAAGCCATAAACATATCTTGAGGAACTCGTAGTCACAGAGGTCACTCTTCAAACTAGAGCATCACCTTATAGAGGTAAGGCAATGCTATACCATGCACTAAATCAAACAAAGTTACTTGCCAATCACCTCCTGGCTACAGTTTAGTTCGACCTTATCTCTGATCCAACAAATAATAAGTGGCAATCTGTACATTGCTCTGGGAGACCTACAAAGGGAAACATCAGAAAATTGTTTGAACCAACCTGAAAGAGGCATTAATCTCATGATGCTGCTGTTTTGACTGAGCTCTTTTAGGCCAACATATAGTGACCTTTGGATTACAGAGGTCAGCATTTACAGTACAAATCGTCTAGAAATAAGCAGGACCCTGTGGGAGGATGGCTAAGGACAGGGATGCCTACCTCATTTCTTCTTCTGCTGCCATGACATACTAAATATTTCATTAGCATTTCTTTTAAACATATAAGATTATGTTATTAATAATCACCATATTAGACTGTGTCAAATGAAATTTTAACTGTTTAAGCAGAGTCATAAGGAATATACGGTTCCTGTCAACTCATATCTGACTCATCTCACCCCAGCTGGTCTACATAATCAGACTCTTCATATTCTAAAATCCTCCTTGTGTCAGGCTTTTCTCCTGGCTTCCACTACACCTTCCTGCACATGCTCGGCACATGCATAACACTTGGGACAAACCAACAGCTTTGCACTTATAACTGTATCTTAACGTAAATAACACAAGTTGTGTGTCTGAAAACCTAACAATCTTGTCTTGTGCCCTAATGCTGCTCCATTATTCTTCTATCTGATCACCTTGCAGTAAATAAATAAAAAGTCAGCAGTGCTATGACATACAGAAGTGCCAATATCCATATTTCACAGCTGAGGTGTACTGAGGTGAGAACAGACTGTTGCCAGGGATCACGCAAGACATCCCAGGCAAAGGTGCCTTTGTTCTGAATTGTAGGCTAGGACCCTATCTGCTAGGTCACAGTGTCTCTTCCTTTGCCACTTGCAGGCTCACGTTCTGGTAGGTACCAAAACTGATCATAACAGAAGTATTTTCAAGGAGTCAGTATAAACTACAATAGTTTTGTGAAAGCTGTTAACTTTTTAAAAATTAAAACATCTATTTCACAGGAACAGGTAGCATTGAGATCCCTGTGCTTTGCCTACTGGTAAATGGAGGACCAGGCACACTTGAGGTAAGAAGCTGTTTGCAACTTTAGAATAATAAATTAACTGGTGCTAAGTAATTAATGGAAAATTTGGCTGGATGACAAACATGTATTGGCACTTTACATAAATTCAAAATTCATCTCTATACACCATTAGGAACTGAATTCTGTTAATATTAAATTTGCCAATATTTGTTTGGGAGAAGTATTTCCTTTTGAATAAGCAGCAGCTGATCGTTAAAACTTCCCATTGTCAGCTCACATAGTGGGAAGAAGGAATCCAAAAACCAAAAGAAACCCACAGAAGCCAGGTCCAAATCCAGCGAAACAGAAATACTGTGCTATTACTTGAGATCGCATACAAAA
Organism: Psophia crepitans; assembly: GCA_013399095.1. NCBI lineage: Eukaryota > Metazoa > Chordata > Aves > Gruiformes > Psophiidae > Psophia > Psophia crepitans. Next base: position 412,069 of record VWZZ01001709.1, read on the forward strand.
GAAGATTAATCATCCAGTGCTGTCCAGCAACAGCGAGACAACAGTCACAGAGCTCAGAGGAAGTGCAAGACCAGGGTTGCTAGATTTAGAACTATAGTGTCCTAGTTCCACTGAACAAAAATACATTGTAGGAGAGAAGACTGGAGGGCTGTCTGTTAACAACCCCATATCTTCTTCAGCAAAGGATCATTTTTGATTTTTTCCTGAGTAGCTTGAAGAACCTGTTAACTAGCAGATACTCTTTGATTTCTATTTTACCATTTTATTTTGCTACTTTGTACCAGCCTGTATGTCCACATGGCATTTTTTAAATAATACTGTCAGATGGAAATGTATACTCTACCTTCAGAGAGAGGCATTTAACCGTAAAGTTTCCAAATGATGAGACTCTGCCACACAAGCTGGTAACCTCTTTCAGAATGATGACTCATTTCTGGTGATGTTTTCTAGTTTCAGTTTCCAGTCCCTGTATCTTGTCGTATCTTTGTCAGCTGGACTAAAACACACACTGGTATTAGAAACCTCACTGTTTAAACTAAGATTATGTCACCTCTTGAGAGCTTTCCTTTTACAAACTAAGTATGGCAGTGTTTTCTATATCTTGGGTGTTGAAAAAAATCAACATATCACAACCTATAAATCTTTTTTTCCAAGTTTTAGAGAACAAAGTGATTTGGAGACCAAGGGTGACTGGCTGGAGTTGCCCTAAGTTTACATGTGCTGGGAATGGATAACGACTGCACTTCTTTAGAATATCAACTTCCTAAATGCGAATTGGATAATACATATCGAGGACTACAACAGTTACTTAAAAAAAACCAAAACACAAAACCCTAAAGAAAAAAACCCAACCCTATGCAGCAAGCAAATCAATAGTTAGATTCTTCGAGTCTCATTAGCTTCTTGCATAACTCCAGAGTAAGAAATAGGTTGGCAGCAAATAGTCATTGTTGCAATTACGATGCCATGCCTTCTGCTTTCCCCTCTCAACAACCTGCCTGACTCATTCTAATTGCACAAGTGATAGAATTATCAGCGTTTAACTCTTGTAGTTGCTATGCTTCAGCATTTTTTTCCTGTGGCCTAATGTATTCCCACAGACAAATTCCTGATTTTCAGAAAATCTTGCCAGGTTTAGCAGCCAAAAGAATCTTCTGAGAATTTCTGTATAGTGCTCCTCTTGCACTTCAGTATGCTGAAACACAGACTGCAGGGGGAGGGGGTAAAAGTCAGGGACAAAGAAGTTTAATGCAGTGTCCAAATCAGGTCACTTAGCTACTCAGCACACACGTAACGAAAAGTATAGTCAGGGGCCTATACATGGATAACCTGCTGCAGAGTCAGAAAAATCCTAATAGCTTAGAGGAGTTTGGACTGACTCTATAGCGAATCTGGTTTAGGTACACATTTATTTCTAGTTTGCAAGAAATCCTTCTTTTCTAATAACATTTTCTTTCCATATATGAATTCTAAAAAATGTACTTTTTAAACTACAGAGAATTTGCAGCGGTTTGGAAAATTCTGCTCCCTGGCTCATCTTAGCAGGGTCTGGAGGTATAGCTGACGTCTTAGCTGCATTCATGAATGACCCACAGCTTGTCGTGCCAGAAGCTGTTGAAAAGCAGTTTAAGGAGAAATTCCCTGCAGGAAACTTCTTGTGGAAGGACATTCTCCAATGGACAGCAACAGTGAGCTTATATGTTTGTAATTACATGCATCATGTTCACAAGCTCTATCCTACCATTTCTAGATTTGGAGATCCATTCAGTGCAGGATTGACAAGAAGCTGCCCAGAAGTTTTGGGTACTCCAGCACTCTGACACTAGTGTCATAGAATACCTCTCTAACATTAAAATCAAGTACTCAGTTGATCACATAAAATACTTTGTCCTCATAATTCAGCTGAACACTTAGGGCTCTGTCCTTCCTCAATTATTTCCTCAAGTAATGGCCAGCACCCAGGAACCCCACAGTCCTTCTGGGGAACATGAAGCATTATTTATACGTCACAGCTGTGGAGTTTGTGCAGCTGCGACAGAAGAGACCTAATTCATGATCTACCGCTGTTAAATGGAAACCTCTTAATTGTGGAGAAGCATGAACAAGTTAAAAAGAATGAAGGTTGTTTAGAAGTTATCCTCTCTAATGTCAGTTATGTGAGTTCTTAAAAAAGACAAAACATTCACAGATTTTCCTTCCTCCTTGCCTTGAGGTCCACTTTCTGGACTTAAACCACTATGCATAAGTGTTTAAGAAAAAAACACTGAGATTGTCTTCATGTGAAGATAGAGGCACTGCGTGCCTCTAAGATAAACCAAGTCTAATCAACCTGACTCAGTACTTAGTCTTTGCAGTCCCTGCAGTAATTCTTAGCTTTAAAAGTTCCACGTATTAATTTGATTAGGGAGAACTTTGCCAGATCACTAACACAAGGGGATGGAAGGGCATGTAGAAGCAACATTGCCAGATGCTCAAAGTCTCAGTGCAGCTGCACTGCGAGAAAGAAAACTTAGTAGAGAAGCAGAAGAGAGTACTGTATATATTCAGTATTTGATGACTTTTACTCAAAGAAGATTTAGAGACTATGCTTTTAAATAAACAACTCTGAGAGCAAAACTTAAATATCAAAGCAAGAAAAGATAAAACAAAACTAGTGGTATGCTGGCCACAGTATGACTATGAGTCAAATAAGAATGTGAGTTAAGGAAGGATCTTTTAATTAAAGTACTGCTCTGGTTCCCAGGATATCCAAGTTCTGTTCCTCCTATGCTGCTGGAGATTTTGGAAAACGCAGTAACTCGCTCCTTGTCCCAGCGCACACTTATATATGGAAAACTAGTGATGTTTCGCTTCTTGCCAAACCTCAGCTTTATAATTAGAACATAAGTTTTTGGAAATATTGTATGGGTCACCTCCACCGGGCTCTTAGGCTTTAATACACAGCAGTAGGACAACGTGTAAAATGACTTTTGTTTCAAATCCCAATAGATTCAGAACATTATTTCACACCAACATCTTCTAACTCTGCACAACTTTGAGCAAGACAGTTCAGAGGACCTAGACACAGTCATTTTAAAAGCTTTAGTAAAAGGTAAGAACAATAAACACAGCACAGTGTAATACTTGTCTTATTTGACAACTTCTAAGCCCTAAATGTATTTTATTCTTGTCTGGAGCAAGTTCAGTTGGCTGTTGGATCAGATTTCATTTCTGATGCAGAGTTCTTCTGTTTGCTTGTTGCAAATTAACTGCAGCAGTTACCATAGCTCATGAAACCTCGCTTTAAACTAGTGTTTGCTTTTTAATCTTATGCTATCGTAGAGTACTGTTTTAATGGCTCCTTTATCTTACTACTTACTTCTCTTAGTAGTAGAGGTTATAGAAGAACTGAAATATACTGAAGCAATTATTCCAATGACAAGCCATTAGAAAAAAACAAAAACAAAAAACCCAAACAAACAAAAACACCCAACCCCCAAAAAAACGTAAGTAGAGTTGAACTGCCTTAGTTCCAGAAAGAATCCATTTCTCCTATTAAAAAATCTTCACTGTATCTTCTGAAAGAAGACATTACTTGCTTTGCCACCCATTACTTGCTCTGCCACCCAAACATTTCAGTTTCTGTTAACTCAATTGTTTGCATTAGCCTAAATTTAGCCGAGGGGGTGGGGGGAGAAGATGTACTGTTCCTAAATGCTAATTGGAACAAAACAAAACCAATAGCCAGTCCTGTCCCCCATTTTCCACAGGCCAGGGTGTCCTTAAAATCCTACAGACATTTAAACTTAATATTTTAACAGAAAATTCAGCTAGAAAAAAAAATTTTAATAGAAATATTTCCTAAATTAGGAAAAAAGTGCTGTGAAGGGTTACTCATTAAGCATCCCGCAGATCTGTAATAGCTGAAGGAGAGCTTGTATTGCTAATCAAATTACCAATACTATATTAAATTAAACATAACAAGTTTAAAGCACTGAGCTTACTTTCATTTCCTATTTTTGCCAGCCTGCAAAAGTCACAGTCAGGAGGCTCAGGAATACCTGGATGAACTGAAGCTGGCAGTGGCCTGGAATAGAGTGGACATAGCTAAAAGCGAAATATTCAATGGTGACGTGGAGTGGAAGGTACCAGGTTTTATTGCCTTAGAGGACAATCGGTGTCTAGTCCAATGTGTACGGGACACTCAAACATCCTGATAGAAGGCTTCAGTTTCTCACACTACCTGCATTCTCCACTAGGAGATTGGGCGGTGGTAGTACACCTCCTTAGGCTGTTTGTCTTTCTGGTCCCTTGCATGATAATGGCTAAAGATAAGAGGAACAAGTCACAGTCTCTTTCTTGAGCTCTTTGGGGGCAAGAATCTTCCCCCCCCTTCTGTACAGACATTTAAAGCAAACAAACCTGAGCTTACAAAGCAAAAGCAGCATGCAGATATTACTGTCAGAAGATGGTAGGAAGAATGTCACTGTTTCCAACTGCTGTATAAATATCCAGTGTGGTGGGTACCTAGCATAACCACAACTCCTACAGCATACTATTTGTGCTGATGTTTTAACATTAATGCTTACCTAGACATTTCATCACAGAGAAATGAAGAGTTCTACCACTCTTTCTCATTGTACCCGCTGTTGACCTGGTAGAAGACACAACATGCATGTCCTCATTCTTACCTCCCTCCTCATCCAGCCATGACTACCCCCAAAAACTACTTTTTTCTTTTTCCCCCTCTTCATCAATCTAGTCCTGTGACCTGGAAGAAGTGATGATGGATGCTCTGGTCAATGACAAACCAGAATTCGTAAAATTATTTATTGACAATGGGGCTAACATATCCGAATTCCTGACATATAGTCGTCTGCAGAGACTCTACTGTTCCATTTCTCAGAAATGTCTCCTCTATGAACTTCTGCTGAAGAAACATGAAGAAAGCAAGCTGACCTTGGCAGGACTCACTGGTCAACAGCACAAGGAGATCTGCCCGCTCTTCACTCTCAGTGAGGTCTCTAGAGTTCTCAAGGATTTTCTCCATGATGCATGCAAAGGTTTCTATCAAGATCTCAGACATGGAGGCAAGAAGAAATCTGTGAGTTACAATTTTCCATCATCGTCCTGCTCCCCTCCAATTTAGAATTTGAAACATTTTAACTAGGTCTAGCCTCTGGGAGTGGGGCAGGGAAGGAAAGGGAAAATGAGAGAAACAGATTTACGTTTACTAAGTAATTAGAATTAAAAAAGCAGTCTGCATTTCTCTATAAAGAACTTGAAGCAGAAGTACTTGAAAGACAATATTTTCTAGGAGAAAGACAAGCAGGCAATGACCATTTTCAATCTCAGGTCTGAAAATGGTAATCTTTGTGCGTAAAACTATTCCCAGATTTAGACTGGGTAGGAGTAGATTGGATACTCGGTAATGTGCAGTACAAGATATTTGCCTTTAGACTGTTATAGTCTTGTTATTGAGTGACCTAACACACAGCAAGAAATAAGATTGTGTGAAGTGGCCCTGGCAAGCACCCTGTTCCACACTGGAATGTCTATAGTGTGCTGCCCACAATTGTGCAATAGATAAATCATCATTTTTGCATTTTGACAGCATATTTAACATTGAAACTCAGAAGTACCAAAGTTCTTGCAAGAGGATTGGCAATACATTTGGACATATGATTTCAAAACAGAGGCATATAGAAAAATTTCATTAAGATCAGAGTTTTAGACAAATGTAATAATTAAACTTTTTTATATTTAACCAGTTCCATCTTAAAACTGTTTAAAAAATAATTAAAAAAAATAAATAAATTCTCACTAAGGAGCTTCAAGCACTCTTGCTTCGATAAAGCCTAGCTAAATTAATTAGTAGTATGCAAAGTTAAGTTGGAATTTAGTCAGGATTTCTTTATTGATGAGGACAGACAATTTGAGGCACTGCCTTTGAAGTCGTTAAGCAGACTCCAGACTTACAAATTTTACAGAAACAAAAATTTGCCCCCAAAATCTCACTTATCTTTGTGGGATTTGGCAGTAAGTGAGCTTAAAGCCAAGTGCTACTGTAAACAAGGCCAAATTCAGACACCAGATGCCTACCAAAAAGCCTACCAGCTTTTTTTCCTTTAAAAGCTTCTTCCCATGGCTGCCACCAGTGGCTCAATCCCATTATCATTTGGCAACAGAAAGAGCATCACTGTAGTGGGAAACAAGTGTCACTGCTGCTGAATTGCGTGTCTTATTTTGAGTCAGGAACTAGCAGTTACAGAGAGTGATGAGACTTTTGGGATATCTTTGTCTCCTGTAAGGTTTTCAGTGTAATTCAATTGATTAAATATCTCACTACAAAGCGAAGAAAAAAAACCCCAGAACCACACATCACGAAAACCCCTGAAAATGCTCTTAAAGTAAATTTGAACAGAATCCCATAGTTTAAGTGATTTTTAAAAAAAAAAAAATTCTCCCTCACAAAACCTGGTCTTATTAAAAAAAATACACTTAATATTCAGAACTTGACCTAAGTTGCCATACTTTCACTGAAGAGTTTTCTTTCAAACGCTAAAAGAATAAGCGGTGTTCTATTTAAAATACTCCCTGCATCAGAGACACGTTTCTCAAAGGAAAGACTAAAAAGACGGTACTGACATACTCTATTCTTGTCCTGTACAAGGCCTTGGCAAGATTTATTTCTGTTGAAATAAAATGCCTTTTGTTCCCTTTTCTCTGAAACCATGTCCTCTGTGGCAGTTGAGCAGATTCCAATATAACTGAAGGCCAGCTCAGATTAGTTAATCACAGGTTTGTCTTGTATGATATTACACACCAGTGGTGAAACCCTGGCCTTAATAAAGCCAATGAGAGCTTTACCATCGAGTTCAATGGAGTCACAGTTTCATCCAGAAGGTTCTCACACATATTGAGTTATATCAGGGACACAAGAGTCCTTTGATTCAGTACAGAATGAACTAATTACCTCTCAGTCCTACAGAAAAGAAAAATCAAAAGAATATGAAGTAGCTGGCAAGGCCAAGAGCAGCTTAGATCATGTCATTTGCATGCAATGAGACGGCAAAGCAGGTTTTAATTTCTACAAACCATATTTCAGGATAAAATGAATACAAAGCGATTACCTGAGCCCTTGGATATGAACCAGAAAAGCAAAAATCCTTGGAGGGATTTGTTTGTATGGGCAGTACTTCAAAACCGGCACAAGATGGCAAACTATTTCTGGGCTAAGGTAAGCTTCGAGCTGTAGCTGCTTCAGGTGAAATACTGGCATATTTCAAGTAGATGAGATGGCTTTTGCTCAGCCTTGCAGCTCAGATGACAGATAGGTTTGTTTCTAAAATACAAGATGTGACATTTATATAGCCTTTCATCTCTATGTGGCTCATGCCAGCGGGGGCCAGAGGGCCTGCCAGAGCAGGAGGGCAGAGCAGCAGCGGGTGTAAATCAGTGCAGCCTGGCCACTGCTGGTTAACTTCAGCTGCAGAGTTGGCTCTCCTCTTTCTTGCTGCTGCTGCCTCATTACTCTCAATCTCAGGTTTTGTTCCTTCTACAATCGGTCAGTTGTCTGGGTTCTAGCATGATTGAGAGGGAGGACAGTGCAATTGAGCATCTTTAGCTTACGTGCTGTATGCGCAGGGAACAACAGCATCACAGTCTCAAAGGCTGAGCTTCAAGCTGGCATAATTGGCTCCTGTTTTACAATCCTCCACAACTGAGGCCCTGTCTGATGCATCTGGAGTGCAATGCCATAGCTTCCTCCTCCCTCCCAGCACCAGACACAGCTATTGGGCTCCATCCCTGAGCTTCCAGACAGCTGCATCTGGCACAGGGGGAGTCATGGGGAGGGACAAACTGCAGCACAGCTCTCCAGCCAGTGAGCGTGTGCATGCAGGCACATCTGCACTCTGCAAGGCCTTGAGTTTGTGGAGCCCTATTCCCAGAAGGCACATTTCTCTGCTGCGTGCCACTGTTGTGCCTCTGCCAGATGTGCTCCCTCCTTTCCCATATGTCCCTACACAGAGTCTCAGGACAGCCACGTTCAAGGTGGAGACATTCCTTCCCTGGAGACATTCAAAAGCCACCTGAACTCGTTCCTGTGTGATCTACTCTAGGTGATCCTGCTCTGGCATGGGGGGTTGGACTAAATGATCTCTTGAGGTCCCTTCCAACCCCTACCACTCTGAGTCTGTGAATCCGTACCTTGGCACTCTGAAACTGTTTTGCTCTATTTCCATAACACATTCTTCTCCTTTCAGTCTTTGACTGCTACCCCAAATCAGGCCCCTCTAAGGTCAATCAAACCCAGAAGCCTCCACTCTTTTAAGGCACAAGAACTACTAATACGTGGTTTTCAATTCTCAAATGTCACCAAAACTGTCATTATGATTGACATTTTGGACTTAGAAGTCTGTATTTGAGGGAAGAGTCTTCAAAGGGGAGCCGTGCATGAATTCAGGATTGTTTTGCTAGGGTTTGGGGTTTTTTTGTGTTTTGTTAGATGCGTTCCTTAGTCATGTCTCCCTAGTTCAGAAATGCCCTCCAGTGTATGGTAACAGCAGCACCCTTTTCAATTCTACAGGGTCAGGAGGGCGTAGCTTCAGCTCTAGCAGCCTGCAAGATCCTTAAAGAGATGGCCCGCCTGGAGACAGAGACCGAAGTAGCACATATAATGAAAGAGGCCAAGTATGAGCAGCTGGCTGTTGGTAAGTAACGGCACCTTTTTAACAGCATCAAAAATTTAAGAAGTAACTGCCACTGGAAGGCAAGTGAAAAAAAAAAAAAGTAGTACTGTTTCAGTTGTAAAAGGTTAACTGTCATGAATAATTGAACAGCCTTGCAGCACAGGCAGTCCCAAGCATTCAAATACCACACAAGGACTTAAACACCAATCATTTTGGAAAAAGTCAGTGTTCCAAGAGTGGTCCCTGGGAGGCAGGGAAGAAATTACTCTCCTGCTGCATGTTGGTATTTGAAGTGTCTTATTTGAAGTACCTGTTAGTATAAGGTGCGTTACAGCAATGGACAAGATAGAATAATGAGAACACTCCCAGGCTCACAGCAGCCTGGTTTTCCTGCAATATCAAGCTTGCTCTGTAAGGGCCACTAGAGCAACAAGTTCTAAGGTTTGTCTTCGCTGCTAAAAATAATTTGAGATTACCTCACCCAGAAGACGGCTAACTGCACTGCAAAACTGCAGCGAGGCTCAGACTTGCTTCGCAGCGGACAAGCCGCCCCTCCCTACAGCAGTAAGCATTTAGGCATCTGTGATGCTGGAATGCCAAGTCCTCTCCCTTTTGCCTGATGTAAAAGCAGATGTCTGCACAGAAACTTCTCTGCTGATCTGACTTCAATCTAATCTGTACCTGGAGGGAGCACTGCTGCACGCAGAAGCCTTTGTGGAAATGCAGAGGCTGTTTCTCTCCCCTTAGAGTTAGTACATCAAGCAGCTGAAGCATCAAGCATTCATGCAGATGTTGCTACATTATTTATACACAGATCACATTTTCCCCTCTTCTCACAGGGCCATTATTATTTACAAAAATTAAAAGTCAGGTTCTCATATAATCACAGGGCTTGAGTAATTTAGTCATGGAATTACAGAGCCTAATCCAATACACAGTAGTCTGCTCCTAGGCTTTGGAAAATATTAGATCAGATGCTCAATTTTAATTTCTGGCCTGAATAACACTGTCAATATTACCTAGAGCGACCATTCTTTAAGACTGATAAATACCGCACCAACTGCAAAAGAATTCTGTATATCAGCTGATTTTAAGTGAACTTGATCCTTTCCCCAGCTCTCACAGTGTAACAACAATGTGTAGGCTGGTCTAGGAAAGGTATTGAGATCATGAAATGAATCAGCAGAATGAGAAAGACAAGTCAGATCTTGTCTAATGAGACAACCTTGACATTTTGGACTGTTTTTCCCACCTTCTGAGCTCCAGGGCCTGCTTCTCTGGAAATAGAGCTACGCCACAAGCCAAATATCATTTTATGTCAGATAGCTATGTCTTAAAACCCAGGAGTGAAGCCAAAGCTGAGATTCTATAGACTATTGTTTAGTCTATTCAGGAGAGTAGGGAGTGCGGCAACTCATCCTTCAAAGTGTAAGAGGGTAACCCAAGAGATACAGTTTTGCTTGATAATGCCTAAAGCTCCACATGAGGCAGTTACAGATGAAGGACTGTAACAAATGCTGACATGTTTCCAAGAAGTTTCTGATGCTGTCTAGAAGAACTGAGAAAGGAAAATTTCTCCTCAGATCAAAGAACAATAGGGAAAAAACCCTAAAACCAAATCTGTTAGAGGCCCTAGGCTGAGAAGGGAGCATGCAGATAGAAAGAGGGGAGAGAGAGGTACTGAGAGATTTACTCCACACCTTTCTGCAAATGGTGGGAATTTTAAAATTAGTGATTTTTTTCAGCAAGGCAAATCTGTTTTGTCTACCCCAACATGTGCACACATGCATAAAGCCATAGCGAATGATTCTTGTGTCCAGCATCGTTCCTCTCTCCCTCGTATCTCCTCTTAGCACACTCTCAGGCTCTTCTCAAATACTTCAGCCTTGCAGAAGTCTCTGGTGCAGCAAGGAGCATCTGGCAGCATTCAGGCTTTGCTGCTGCCATGCTGCACACACATACACCCCCACCACCACTCTCTTGCCTTACATTCATTTTTTATTTTTTCTTTTAAATGACAAAATCTGTTTCTCTACGTTTCATTCATTTGGCAGAACTGTTCAGTGAATGCTACCACAACAGCGAGGAAAGAGCATTTGCTCTGTTGGTGAGGAAAACCCAGTACTGGAGCAAGACCACCTGCCTTCAGCTAGCTACAGAAGCAGATGCAAAGTCTTTCTTTGCACATGACGGGGTCCAGGTAAGTTTTATAGACCATCCCTCACCACCTCTACCCCCAGGACCTTTAAGCATGATGTTGAACACAGAAGAGGATAGCACAGCAACCCAACAGCCCCATGAAATGTATTCTCCTAAGAGACATTCCTCCGAGTAGGGACTTCTCCCTCTCCCTAGCATCACTCGAAGAGGACGTTATACCACATACCTTCACAAAGCAACACATTCACCTTTCCCCTCCCCTTCATCCAGTCAGCCCACAGATCCGTGTGCTGTGGAGAAGGTTTAGCCCTTGTGCCATCCTGTGCTTTTTCTTCCTTGCTCAGAGAGAAGCGTCACAGAAGCACTTTAAATCTGCCTGAGGCATAATGAAGCTGTTCCAAGATGCAAGATAACTCCTTGTTCAGATTCAAGGAAGAGCGTACTGATAAAAGTTAAATCAACAGCACTATTTGGCTTTGCCCTCACAACCTGACTTCTCTCCACATACACTAATGTAAATTAAGAGTGATGGTGCTTTTCGCTCTCAATGCCCGATTTGCACTTTATTAATAGTACAAACACTGCTTAATTACACTTGCTGTTCTTTCCACTGGCCTCTTCATAACTCTTCGCATACTCAACATCTGCAGAACAATGTGCGGAGCACCTCTTTGCTCTGAAGGCGTGCCTGCTCTTTAGGCTACCAGAGCATTCACTGTCTTTGGAGCTCCACGACATAGGTGCACTTCATCTGCATGTATGTTTTTGTGATGTTAAAACTATCTCTTGTTTTCTTGACTTACAGGCCTTCCTGACAAAAATATGGTGGGGAGACATGGCTACAAACACGCAGATTCTGAAGTTAATCTGTGGATTCTGGTGTCCTTTCCTAATCTACACAAACTTAATAGCATTCAGGTACAAACACAACTATTTGGGTGTAAGAGATAAAGGCTAAAAATACCCAGACTCAAAATTTCTTACTTAAGTGACAAAACCAGCAATATCGCCTCAGAGCGTCAACAGAAGGACTGCACCACTATTAACCAAATCAGTCTTCTGGTGGACTGATTTGTGTGTCCTGTGCTAATGCCTATTCTAATACATAAAGGATCAATGCCGCAGTTTCACATAGATCACTTCTATTTGCACAATCCACAGAAAAGCCTGTTGGAATTCTGTCAGCTTCAGATTCTACACAGTAATGTGTAAAATATCTCCAGGTATAGCACCATCTGTTTCTAGGTTTGGAGATGCCTGGTTCAAACCTCAGTATCTTGTCTAGAAAAACAGCCATCGCAAAGCAGCATTATCAGCCACAAGCCTCGATAACTGTAAGTCAAGCTTTAAAACACAGGACTGACGTGAAATCAATTAAGATTTTCAGATCCAATGTCTTATGAGATCTCTGTGAGTCTGCTGCAGACATAGCTTTGGAGTTTGTAGTTTTCAGCTTTTTGTCAGTGAAAATGACTAAAATCTAAGGTTTTCTTAAAAAAAAAAACCTAAAAGCCCCAACACAAAACAAAAAAAACACAACAGACAAACAAACAGAGGCAGCCAGGATGCTCAGACAGTCATAAGAACATCCAGGAACTGAAACTTTAAGAAAGCCTCCTAAGACTGTGAAGAATCATACACAAATCATGCTACTATGAAATACCTGTTTCTTAACCATTAAACTACTTAAAAAGCAAGAGAAAAACTGGTTTGGCACTGCTGACTTAAAACTTTCCTTCTGCCAGTATCGCTAAAGATGACCTCCTTGTCATAGCGGCTGCCAGATTCACAAATTCAAGTAATTTAATGTGAAATTTTGGCAAAGTTTTCATGGAAAGGTTTAAATTATGATTCATAATCAAAGTAAACCTTTCCAAATTTCTTCTGTTGAGGACATTTTTTGCCTCCATTCCTGGAAACGCAAGAGTTGACACCACGTTCCCTACTGTTTCTACCATTTCCTTTTAACTGCTACTAAGAGTAAGCAGGAACAGAATATTGGGGTATTGCCTTCTAGGACTGACTGAGGGGGCTATTTCTGCTGAAATCCTCAGTAATATGAGGAACTGAGCATCCAGCTCCATTTCTGTGAGGCATGCCAATTATCACTTCTCTGAATCTTGCGGGTGACTTCAGCCTTCTCCTTACAAATAAACAGAATTGGCAGAGGTAAAGATTACGCATTATTTGAGAGCTTCTCAGTGAAACAAGTCCAGGATAAGTAGCAGTTCTGTATAAATGCCAGTTTAGTACTGAAAAATTGCTAGCCATCATCTTTCAACTAATGAGTTTATTTCCTTACAGTGAGGAAAAACAATCAAAGAATGAGCCAGAGCCATTTAAAGAGCTGGACACTTTAGATACAGAGAAGACACTGTTTTTTTCCAAGGAAAAAGATAGGTAAGTTTAAAGCCATTAGTTTATGTAACTTCTGTGACAACAGTCCCAGAAGAGATCACTTCTTGTGGATTAGTGACCAGCTAATGATCTAAGGAACAGCTGAAGGACCAAGGAGATCCCTACTCCTCAGAAAGCACTGTGCCCTCTGATTACTGCTATTGTTTCTCTCTAAAAAGAAATTACAGAAAATAAACAGGGATATAACACTGTTTTAAGATGACACAACTCTCTTGTTCTGTAGAAATTACCTGCTCAGTACAAGTGAATTGGCTTAATACCTGGGGAATCAAACAGCATTTCTTGACATTCCCTTCAGCTCGTGATGGGTGATGTACATTGGGTTTTAGAAGCTAAGGCCCTATCAGACTACTGAGCTGAGAAGAAAGAAAGTTCTCAGCAAAACTTTACACTATTTAGGTGCATTGCTACATACTTCCCTACTAAGGCAGCAACAGAAGTACTTGCAAATATCAGTACATGGGAATTTTATAAAGACAGCTTTCCACCATACCACTGCTCTTCATTTATATTTTAAAAGATGGGCCCTGAGGAACCTGAAATACAACAACAAACTTAGGAGTTAGAGGGAGCATTACACAAAGGGGTATCTGAGCACAAAGATTTTGTCAGTTGCTTGCGGTCATTCATAGATCTGAGATTCAGAACTCCTGAATCCCACTCTATACGTTTGCCACACACACATCACCAAAACCTGGGAAGCCACAAGGACTTAAGTCAGGATACGGAGACTTCTGATTAGCACAAAGTCCTCTTAAGGGATAGTGCTAACTAGCCACTTGCATTAAGCATGTGCTTTTCAACAACTTAAAGAGATCTTCAGAAATGTGTGAACAATGGTAGCGAGGAAGCATCATCCGCAGTATGAAGTGCTGGACTAAGAGTTATTAGGTTCTATTTTTACCTCTGGCATTTTACTGCCAGTGTATTGGAGAAAATCATTAGTTCTTCTCTCTCCCTCCCTACCCTATAAAATAGGTGTAAAAGCATCTGCCTCTTGGGAGCTATTTGTAAGCAATGTCATAAAGCACTTTCATAACCTGAATGAAGCGTGGTTTGGTCATTACATTGTGCACTCCAATTGCTATTATCTTAGCAATTTATTTTAACAAAGAGTCTCTCTCCCTCCTCCCCTCCCAGATCTATTTCAGCATCTTACAGCAAAGCTGCAATTATCTGTTTATGATATTAGCCTGTTACCATGGGAATGTATCTTATGATGTCATAAATTGAGAGTTAGTACAGAATCAGGCACATAGAAAAGACTGGCTGTGAGGAGAAGCTGTTTTTTGTAACAAGTGTATTTAATAATTAGCAACAATGTCAAGGGAAATTAAGAACCAGTGAAGAGTCATTATTTATTTTTTGTGAGGTAGAATTGAAAACATACCCTAGTGTGCACATCCTTTGTTAGAGACCACACCTCTCAGAGTCAGAATCACAAAATTAAAGATCTAATAACATCCCCAGTTTACACAGGAGAGCAATTTATGCGGAAACAAAACCTCACACTACGAGCAGACTGCTATCCAAGACAGGGAACTTGCATTTTCTGCACAGGATATAATTTCCATTGCCAATAGATAGCACTTTGTGTTCCAAAACACAGCAAAACCAGCTGTAGATGTACAGGTCAAATTTCCCTTCAGTTACCAAAACACTTGCATAATTCCACAATAGTCAAAGTCTACCTTAAATAAGTTATGAGCTCAACCTTTTTGCTAAAAGGCTTCTACATTACTTCTTCTGCAATTTAATTGTAAAGGGCGAGATGCCAGGGCTTAAGAGTTGTGTAAAGGACTACA
Source organism: Psophia crepitans (assembly GCA_013399095.1). Classification (NCBI taxonomy): domain Eukaryota; kingdom Metazoa; phylum Chordata; class Aves; order Gruiformes; family Psophiidae; genus Psophia; species Psophia crepitans. The sequence continues at coordinate 427,124 of VWZZ01001709.1, forward strand.
GTATTCCTTCAGTAGTTCGCTCAGACTTCAGCAAGGAGAGTCAAGAAACAGATGCTTAGTATTGTCCTGCACTTCTGAGACTGGGTCAAAAAGAGGAACTGTTTAAAGTCACAGCAACAAGAACTTCTGCATGCAAACACTGCAAGAAATTTTTAGAGCCAAAATAATTATGAACTGACTTGCAAACTACATTGGCCATTTGCTCCTCTTTGCTATTGTTTAAGATGATGGAGAACAATTAGCCCACTTCCCCCTCTCCTTCTGTATTTGCACAGCGTTTGTACTACACACAGGAGCACAATGAAGTTACAAATCAAATTAGCACAACAAAACTGAAATAACAAGAATATGCATTGAAGTCTGATGTGACTTTGTTTTTCAAAACCTTCTTTTTGACTTGGAATATTTCTGCTGTGGTGATGTGATTGCTTCGACTTCTACAGCCTTCCTCCTTGCCACTCCCAGCATCTGCCTGTTTACTAGCTTACAAGAGCTTTATATAGAATAATACTGAGCCTATTCCCATGAACTAATTTTAGGAAATCATCACCAAACCTATACTCTTTTTGTTTTGCAGAGGAAATGGCAAATTGGAAAAGCAGAACCCTTCTGAAAACACAGCGTGGGCGACATTCATGTTTACTCGGTGGAGAAAATTCTGGAGTGCCCCTGTAACTGTATTTATGGGGAATGTTATAATGTACTTTGCTTTTCTGTTTCTATTTACTTATGTCCTTTTATTAGACTTTAAGCCCCCTCCACCTGAAGGCCCATCTGCTAAAGAAATTATACTTTATTTCTGGGTTTTTACCCTGGTCTTGGAAGAAATCCGACAGGTCAGTAATCAACAACGTCTTAGTAACAACAGAGTAAACCCTGAGGCAATATTTTGAATAGATTTACAATTTGTACACCTGTACAAACTCAAAGATTTCAAGTATCAGGTGCAGTCTTGCACAAAAGAACAATACAGAACTTACCTTATCCAAGCGACTCCACCTCTCTCTCCTAGAGCAAGGTCTTTCTCTGCCATATAAAACTGGAGCCCTACCTCTGTTTTTAGATCCTGCTTCAGCTGTAGCCAAGTCAAGTGGGCTGCTAAGATTCAGGTGTCCTTCACTTTGCAAGGTATCCCTCTGATTTCACTCCCCAGAGCTAGGTCCTCCCACCACAAATAAAGTAAGTTGGGAGTTTTTTTCAACACCTAGAAACACAGCAAATGACTCTACATCCTTTTAAGAGATTCCTCCCTGCTGGGGATTGTTTAAAAAGAAAAGAGTAAATTAATTCAGATTGTGCTTTTCCTAAAATACATCTCAACTCAAAACATTATCAGATCTCTTTCTGGTTTGCTTTTCTTAAAAAAAAAAACAAAACAAAACAAAACAAACAAACAAACAAAAAAACCGAAACAAAACACAACCCACTTTCTTCATTAGTCTCCCAGTTACTGATTTTGGAATGTCCTCAGCTCAACAGCTGAAGTGTGAACAATGGTGCTAGTGTGTTGCCAGCTGTGGGTGCCTAAAGCTGTCCTCTTTAGACACAGAAAAGCAGTTATAAACATTTACTCTGGAAGAACAAATAGGTGTTCATTATTTAAGCAATAGGGACAGTGAAGAGGATCCCAGTTTGTTATAATTTATTTGAAATTATGCCACAAGGCCATAACCAGAGGAGGACATGGAAAATACTTGGATCAAAGAAAATCTCATTATAAACCTGTAAAACATGAAGGGAGCCAGGCTAAAACCCAATTCAGAAACCTGACTCTGCATTCTCTGACAGTTCCAGTATGCAAATACCAAATCTGTTCATGCTGTGTAGACAGCAACGTCTAGAAACTGAACCATGACTGGAAGTAGCTGTATTGTTTAGCAGCTTGAATGCTGACAAAATCTTACATCAAGCTTCAAAAATTCTTAAGGGTAATATCAGAAGAATAAAAGATTTGATTTTTGTTATTTTTCATCCAACTTCTGTGTTTTAAGAGAGTAAACCAAGCTTATGTTTTCAAGCTCTTTTTCCTATTACACTTGGAATTTGGTTTTGCTCTTTGCAATGAAAGAGAAAAAGGAAACAGATATTATGTTAAAACTCACAACAGAACAGTGAAACTGGAAACAGATCTATACAGATGATTGTTTCTTTTCTTCAGAGTTTCTATACAGATGAAGACACAAAATTAATGAAAAAATTTAAACTGTATTTGGAGGATAACTGGAATAAATGTGATATGGTGACCATCTTCCTCTTCATATTTGGGGTAACCTGCAGGTATATATCTGTTCCATGTGATGCGGTCAGCATCAGTGGCAAGGGTTACATATGTCAACGGACAGGAGGGTCTCATGCACATGCAGACAGGCTGTGACATTTACTTTTACAAGCTTTGAGACATGTTTCTGCAATGAAAGCCTCTAAAATTCTGTGGAATCATGGAATGTGCTCCAGAGACCACAAAAAAAATATTGGTGTATTCAAACAGATGTACAGAAAAGCTCTGCTTTTTAAAATTGGTTTTGGTAATCACTTTTACTCAATGTATAATATCTTTCTTTTTTAAAAAAATAAATCTAATTGAAGCCAAGACAGAGAATACAGTGTCCCTCTGTCTTTTGGCTATTTCTCATCAATGTACAGACATTATGTTATATTCCTTTTTCAAGCTTATGCAACTACAGCCCTGAAGCACTTGCCTTTCCTAACTAGGCTGTACCCAGAAACTGAGTGTAATATTTGAGGAAATACCTCTGAGCAGTACTTGCTGAGATCTGATACTTCATTTCATGTGTTCTGCAGGATGCTGAACTCAACTTTTCAAGCTGGCCGTACAATACTTGCCATTGATTTTATGGTGTTTGCACTCAGACTTATACATATTTTTGCAATTCACAAACAACTTGGACCAAAGATCATAATTGTGGAAAGGATGGTAAGTGTGCAGTCTCTCTCAGGTAGACACTTGTGCTTTCTAAAAAACGGAGAGTAGGAAATCTTCTCTTTACAAAAGCAGTCCATTTATAATCTGTATTTTTATGTTCTTAGAGCCTGTCATTTAGTATATATTCTCTTATTTATCATGAGTATTAGATGCAGTAAGTTTGAAATAGATCCTTCCAAAGAGGTCTATAGTAATAAGTTGATCCCAGTGTACTAATCCTTGTACCTTACCTAGTAAATTATGCTCAGATTTGGCAAATGAGTGTCTTTGACTTACTGCTAATCCTCCTACTTCCTCAGCTGTGTGCTTTCAGATCAAAGACCTCAGACAACAGGGCAGGGCATTTAGGGAATGACTTTGCTCCGCTCGGGGAAACAGATTATGTTATTTGCAAGAAGTGTGAAAAAAAATCTGTGAAAAAGGATAGTTGCAGGTTCACCACAGGAGTTATTCTTACTTGTGCTTTGTAGGTCCAAGTTACAATGAAAACATGTTAGTACTTTGTGAGCATCTGTTGGAAGATGTTGATAAAAGGTTTTTATTTATTGCCACTCTCCTGCAGGAAATGAGACATTAGGACTACAGTTATTGTGCTTGGGTACACGTTGGTATGTTGAAGTACCTTTTTATTTAGGCATGTTAATCCTCTAGGCCAAATAGCTCATGGTAACTGATTAATAGGAGTTCATCTAATTGCAAGTGCTATTACAGAATCTACAAATACTTGATTTGTGACTCACAGCAGAGCTCAATAAAAGCCCTACAGTCTAAACAAGCCTATATATTGAATAAACATAACTACCAAGGTATTTGGATTTGTCTACAAATGCAATAACTGGAACTCTAACATGACATTTGCTTGGAGTAGCAAAAGGGTAAATGGCAAATAAATATTTGTTCTTGAACATTATCTAGCTTACAGCATTAGCAGATTTTTACTGTACGAGAACAAGTCAGATCTACAGCTCCTAACCCTTCCTGCACACCAAGCTAAACCAGGACCTTGAATAAATACAGTGCTGTGCCTATGATGTGGGCATCTGACATCATATGAGATACCACACAGACTAAGAAGATGCAAATAAGAACATAAAAAGCAGCCGAGACAAAACCACAGAATGGAAACTTTCATCTTCCCCCCATCCAAGCCAACACAGTGTCTCGGCTTTGGTAGTTCAATGCTGAACCTTACATCAAATGAAAGAACAGTGACAGTTGCTTCAGCAAATGATACCTTCCTGAAAGTGGGTTCGAGCAAGGTCATTTCCATTACTTAAATGGAGAAACAATTGGAGATTGTCTCTTATTGTCTTTCTCCTTTTTCACCTTGCTACAGAACTGCTGAAACAAGTCTGTTAGCTGCTAAAATGGCAGTTCAATGCCAGAACAATGCCCATCCACAGGGAGACTGCAGCTTGGAATAAAATATTTCAGACTTGCCACCACTCTCTCTTAACTATGACACCATTACAGTCCTGCAGCATCACTAAATTGTAAATCATTCAGAAAACAAAATAGATTGGTGAAAGTCAGAGAGATACCAACTACGTCTTAGTTACCGTCTTTCTTAATAGAACTGCAGGTAACATCCTGGAGGTCTGAAATGCCTACGCTTTTGGGTAATTGCACAATCCAATAATCTAATTGAAATGAATCTACAGTCCCTAATGAACTCTGTCAGATTAGATGGGAAGAGGATGAAGTGTTCCTCTTCCACCAGGGAAAAATTATTGCACTTGAAATACATATTAGATTATTATTTTTTTTAAGTAAGTGTTTTAGGATTCAATTACTTCTACTTCTGTAGAGAAACACAATGTTTAAAAGCAGGAAGCCCTGAAAACAATCCCTCAGATGCATTACTTAGCTTGAAAACCCAAGATGGAAGCTACCTGATCCTTGCAGCCTTCAGTGTCTGCTGTATCAGTAGTTCAGTATTCATCAATGAGCACCGATCCTTACCAGGACTCACTGCTGCAGCGAAACTCTTGTAATTCACAGTAAAGCAGTCGACGGTACTGTGAGATCTCACAGAAAAATCTGCATTTAAAAGGTACAATGACATTCACTTAAAAGACAAAATGTGTTTCATTTTTAAATGTTAGATGATTGAAAAGCAAGGTTTTAATTTAAAAAATGCCTTTATCAAAATGAGCTGTTGAAGAAAAATGCAGATTACAGGCCAAGAACAGTATGATAACAGCAAGGTGAAGAGAAGAATTCTGTGCATGGAACTGTATCCTATTCAACCTCATTTAACCTAAACAAGGTTGTAAAGAAACAGAATTATTTGAGCTGTTTTCATAGAGAAAGACTACCATTCATTTACCATGCTGTTAGAGTCACCGCTCCTTTTCTCCCCTCCCCTCTCTTTTTTAGATGAAGGATGTTTTCTTCTTTCTATTTTTCTTGAGTGTGTGGCTCATTGCTTATGGTGTGACAACTCAAGCTCTACTTCATCCCAATGACAGCCGAGTGGAATGGATATTCAGAAGGGTGCTTTATCGTCCCTACCTTCAGATATTTGGCCAGATTCCGCTCGATGAAATAGACAGTGAGGAAATTTCTTTTCCCTGCCCTAACTCGGCCATTTTTGCATGCACGCTTCTGATTAGAGCATGGAATTCCTTCCCAGTATTGTTTGGTTTGGGGGTGGGGTTTTTTTTTGGTTTTTTTTTTTTAAATCTTTGTCCTGCAGGCCAGAGCTTTCCCATTATTATGATATAAATAGTGTATTTGCAAAGAGATAATGTGCATTGTAGCATTACATTAGAGCATAAGGGTTGGCCCTATTTAGATAAGCTGTCTAAAATATTCACACAGGGATTTGCAGTTTTAAAGGCTGGCATACTTTCTTTTGCTTCAATCCATTTCCATTCAGTTTAACCTAGACCCAGATAACCCCGTGTAAACTGAAATACTAGCACCTCCATACGTTTTGGCAGGAGTTTAACATGACAGTGTTAAAGCAGTACAGCTCTGCCCATAAGCAAACACTTATATTTTAGAATAAATATTCCTCTAGAGCATTTATTGACTCTGGAGGTAAAGCTGCTCAAATCAAATAAAGCTAGTAATTGCATATGTGCAACATTTCAAACAAAACAACATAAAAATAATCACGACACAGAAATACTTAGACATAAAAGTTCAAAGGCAACATAAAATACAGAATAGGTCATCTCCCAAGAAGTCTGAAGTAATGCCACAGCATTTAGCAGAATAACAGTGCTAAATGTCAGTCACAATATTGAAAGAGAATTCAAACTTCAGGTAATATAGACAGAACCAAAAAAATCCCACAGAGACAGGCAAACCAGTAAGCATTCTTCCATGTTCACTCTGCTTAATAAGAAAAAGTATGTCTTAGAAAAGCCAGAAAAAGTTGCAATGAGACAGGAGAGCCAGGGTGTGACTCCTCTCACTTAACTTTAAATGCCTACGGTGTAAGCAGGCACAGCACAACCAGGCACTCTCATTGCTGTTCACGTAATTGGAGAGAAACAAGTATTTCTGGAATAAGGATTCATCTCATTTGGAAATAGGTCAGACATAGCATTCCCCAGAAATGTGTGTTTCTCTCCATCGAGACTCCAAAGGGTGTCTTCACCTGGATAAATAACTGGCTAAACGACAGAGGAAAAAAACAATTAATTACATGGGCAACTTCCAGAAGGGAGTAATTTGTCCTGGGTCCCTCTAGGGCTTATTCTGTTTAACATCTTTGTGAAACATACAAAAAAGGAGATGGGTAATGAGGGGGACAAAATTTGCTGATGAAACTACATTACTGGGCAGTAAAGACTAAAGCTGACACTTCAGAGTTGCAGAGGACCCTCATGAGTGCTAAATCATCAAATGAAATTCTGTGTAGATAAAAATAAGGTAACGCACTCGGTGAAAGCAATCCCAGCTGTGGCGAGCTTTGATACAACTCTGTGCTCTAAGAAGTACGATCATGGGGTTATCCCTGGCAACGGGGAAAAGAATTATTAGTGAAAAAATGGAGAACAAAAAAGCAAATATCATTATCTGAATTTATGGATTTAATTCGTAGCTGGAGACAGCATACAGGGCTAGACCTCTAGTCTGATGAAGCAGAACCATTCTTACTAACCTTGGCTGCAAGCTCAGATGAACAAAGTAGATTAAATTTAGAACGAGGAGCCCCATTTCCAGCTTTTACTGAGTTTTCTCCTCTAACATGCGTACCAGCATGAGGACTGCCAATACACAAGTATGTGGGGGAACACAACTGTTAAATACTCAAAGGTGGTTTGACTTTGGGAACTCAAAACTAGTCTAAAAAGGATACGGCCTTTCCAGTACAATCCCCTTTGCTGAATGTTACTACAAAGCCAGCTGCGACAGCCATCTTGCCACTGATCGAGCAGCCAGGTTCTGGAGGTCTGCGTTGTCCTAGGGTTGCAAACCTCTTGCGCATTAAAGCAATGTCTCTTCATGTACACGCCATGGTTACTTTTCCACAAAGTTAAAGACATTGGATATTAGTTCACATAAACAATCTTTGAACTGCAAGAATTAGCTCAGTAGCTCAAGCAAAGAACTGTTCTTTTAGGGTTGAGAGTGTTGTGTATTTACAGTGCTACTAGTCGTCAACAGGGGCAGTACAAAAATACTACCGCAATACTGGGTTAAGCTTTTAACGACTGTAAAATATTCAGAACAAAATTAGGCTGCTGTTTATATGCAGCTAAGATTAAACCTCATTTTAGTAATCAGTACCATCGTTGTCCTTGATTGGTATCTTAACAGTAAAAGCACTAAATGTACACTTCCGTCCATGTCACTAGTTCTTAAGAAAGACCTGTTTAGTGATATTCATTCAGTTTTTATTTGCATTGAAATAGCTATGAAATGCATTACTTCATTCGCCAGGAACAGTTTGTAATTCTTGCCATTCTTTGTTGAACGTCAGAGATTTTGCTCACCAATATGCAAAGCTTTTGTCTCTATTCATAAGAAATACATGTGGCAGTAGGACTTGTCAAAACTATTTTTTTTATTTCTCTATCTTCCTTTGCAGCATCACGAATGTATCCCAGGAACTGTACACTTAATCCACTGCAGATTCTGCAGGAGAACTCACCGTCATGTCCTAACAGCTATGCCAACTGGCTCGTCATACTTTTGTTGGTCATCTTCCTACTAGTCACAAATGTTCTCCTTATGAATCTCCTGATTGCTATGTTCAGGTAAGAGTGATTTCAGTATGTATCAAGACAGAGGCTGCAAAGGTTTAACTCAACGCCCACATTCACAGCATTGCTCTTGGCTGCTCATTCTGGAATACACTAGTAATTTTCCTAATGAATATTACTTGGGGATTGATAGGTAGACTTCTGAGATCATACAGTTCTGAAGTTCTCATCATCTTTACTGTAGCCACATTAAAGACAAGGTGAAAAGAAGCTTCTTTTACTGCTAAAAATTAAATTAAACATGCATAGAAGGGTCTGGATCCCTGGCTGTGCTGCAGCACAAGTCTGCCAGTGCAAAGCAGCTGTAAACTTGGCAGACTTAACAGTGGATAATCTGCACATAGGGGAAATGCTTGATGTCAACACAGCTAATAATGATTCATTTGGTTGAAGAACTGATGTGGCGTGTTTGCTGATCTTGCCTGAGTGAAGTGGAATTACCATTTTTTTAAAAAAACCTAATGTACTTCTTAACGTTTGAAGACTGCAACTGCAATTATTTTAATATTTAAGAATTTACACAAACTTTAGATTAAATTAACACTACTTGCTGAGCTTGCTGTTCTTTTTTTAAAGTAAAAGAGGAACTAAATTTTGTAATAATAAGCTTTAGCTTGTTGCAGTAAAAACAGTTACATACTTTTCCCCCTCCCAATTACAGTTACACATTTCAAGTTGTTCAGGGCAATGCAGACATCTTCTGGAAACTTCAGCGCTACAACCTGATTGTTGAATATCACGGCCGGCCTGCCTTAGCACCACCATTTATCATTATTAACCACATAACTCTGGTTCTCAGAAGAATCTTCAACAAAATGGAGCATAAAAAAGAACATCTGGGTGAGTTGTTAATAAACTTGTAGCAGCTAGAGACCCTGACGCTCTCCTAGGTCATGCTGCATAGGCAAAACAGAAGAACAATTAAGATTTCCTTAAGCCAAGAGGAAAATTTATTTTTATTTTTAACAAAGAGTGCCAGGAGAGCACAAATGAAAAATTAAGGCTTATAATGTATCCTCTACTATAAAGTTTCCCACAGTGCATTTCTTTATGCACAGTAGTTATTACAACAAAGGTGTTGATATAAAACTGGTTAAAGGGATTTGATTTCTGAAGACATAACAATGGAAAGGTTTAGTGAGTAGTTATTTCATTTGCTCCTGAATTTTAGTAAATATTAAGTATGGACAACCCTAAAAACATATACCAAGTCTAAAAATCTAGTAGGATAAGTGGAATTTCTCAACACAGAGACATGGAGAGTGAGTATGCTTAGAAAAATGGTGGTCCCTTAAAAGTTATAATTAAAAAGGCAGATGAAATTCATCTAAATCCAGAAGGCATTTGGGGGCTTTCCATAGTGATGGCAAATGCGGCCCATCTAGTTAAATAGTGTCTCCTCACGCGCAGGCTGATAATGGGCTCTGGGGCAGAACTGTTGTCAGACTGGACCAATGCAGAGCCCTTTGAGCTCCCTTTCAGAAATGCTCCTGACGATCAAAGCATACTGCTGAAGATTCTTAAACAAAAACAAACAAAACCCCACAAACAACCAAACAGGTTTTTTTCCCTAAGGAAGCAAGTATCTGACTGCTCAGGTTTTAGATTCAGTAGTGCTTTGAGCATGCAGCAAATATGCTTTTTTTACCAATCTTCAGGAAGATATAAAAACTAGCCTGTTGCATTCAAAATGTCTGAAATTGAGGCCTGTTGTTGGCTGGGACACTTGACAACAACAACAGACTTTATACTTCACGGTGGAGGCATTTATTCACAGTTTGTCCTTTCTATTTATAATGGTTCTAGTAAAGAAGCTTAGATGATAAAGGACATCTGAACACAAAGCTCTGCTCATTAAATAATTTGTGGCTAAAATATGTCAGAAGTCCTGTAAGGTTGTAAATGACTTTCAGTGGAACCAACGAAATTGGTCCAAGATGTCCTTTAGAAAACTGAGGAGTCTTATCCAACTGCACAAACGCCAATAGCCTTCCATCACAAGAAAAAAGTAGAAAATACTTATTTTACACTGCATTTTCATAATATGACAGTCCTGCAATGGCAAGACATCATTTTTCTTTAGCATAGCAGCTTCCATCACTAATATAAAAGGGAGTAAAATAGAATTCTTATTCTGTTTTCCTACAGAAAGAGATCTTCCAGTTGGCTTAGATCAAAAAATCATAACATGGGAGCTGGTACAAAAAGAAAATTATCTTGTAAACCTTGAGCAAGAAAGGAAAGAAAGCAATGAAGAAAGGCTGAAGGCCACATCTAATAAGTATGTTGTTCTGACCCACAAAAAGTGTACCTTGCAAGTCTTCAGCTTTGAATGAGATAAGCATTCAGGTGGTTGTAAAGCTAATATGAGAAGTCCAGCTAGGGTGCAGTTAGGAAATACACAGGCCATGAAGAAAAGCGAGAAGCTAGCGTCACTACAGCATTAGAAGAGTTTTTGGCACTTGAAGTATGTACAGTTACCGACCTGGAAGCTCCAGCCAAATCTGCAGTCAAGCTCAATGAAAATCATATTAACAAAGAAATGGTGGAAGAATAATTCCTTGGCTATACTGCAGTGCATGCACTTCCTTGCCCTGTAGGAATACAACACAGACTTTTGAATTAGGCTTTTGAATGGAGGTTTAAGATACCTTGAATTATCCCCAGCCCACAGATGTAGAAGAATACCTATTTACAGCTTTACGGCATGAAGCTGTAGTTTTCCACAGGAACTTAATGACATTGGCTCTAAAATTGTATTTAATTAACTGAGTCTCCATTTAAATACCTCTCTAAAATATCTCCCCACTAGGAATATCACTTAAATTAGTTTAGTATTCTAAAGGAAAAGTCCTAGATTATTAAACAGAGGTTTACTCCTTTAAGTGAGACACAAAGTAGTTACATGCAGGGAAGGCAGAAACATCCAAGTCAATACTGAAAGCCAGACAGCAAAGCATTCTTTAAAGAAGCTTTCAGCACCTGTTTCAGCTGTTTCCTCTTATGATAAAACTGACTTCAAACAGAGGCACAATGGGTGTGAAAGTTATCATAAGAAAGTTCCACAGAAATGTTCTTGTGCTGTTTACTTTCTGTGCTGTCTTTCAAAACAAACCTCTGCCTGTCTAAATCACAGAATAGCTGGAGACTAGAACAGTGTACATATGTTCTTGGAAAACACTCTTCTGCCTCTGATCTGCATAAACTCTTAATTCATAACAATTTAGAATTATTATGTTGGTTTAAACTTTATTCTCATAAGCAGATCACTGACAAACCCTAGGAATGAGAGCTCAATTGTTGAGGTATGTGTTTAACTGCTTCCAAGCAGAGGGCACAACTACATTCTTTTCAGCTTTGAAGCTAGAAAGCTTTAAAGACGGTACATTGGAGATTACGTTACAGCTTGGAGGGGAAAAGTAAGAATCAGTCTGGCTTCACAGTATTTCAGGTACAGCAGAGCCAGAAGGAAACTGGAAAAGGTTCAGGTGAACACCACTAAACCCATGGCTTTTTATCTTTGCTCTGAGGTGGTTGCTCTATTTGAAATCTCATGGAACCCTCAGAAAGCGATTCTTTGAACTTGGCATCAAATCAATCCCAAAATGCATTAGACCCATCCAGCAGCAGCTTTTTTACACAGACCTGAATGGAACATAACCTGTTAGAGGGAAACTTTGAAACCCTAGTTAGGACAAAGGAGAGAGGGATGTGAGGAGCCTATGGGGAATCAGATGCTAAGAATATGGAACCGATGAGAGAAGCGGTGAAGGATGCAGAAAGCATGTGAACAATACAACGATTTGGAGGCACTGTAGGAAAGTTCTCTACACAGCCCCTTTGGACTGTATAGAAAAAAGGATTTGAATATCAATCCAGTTTCCAAAACTGAGATCTCATAAATTTTAAGTGACTTATTTTCGCCGTGTTGATGGAAAATATTGTGGCCTCCGTTCTCACACCAGGATCAGTTTACATTTGGTACAGGTGGGACCTAAGTGGCTGGAGAGACAGAGCTGGACCTAAGGCTCCTTTCTGCTGTCCTTCATTTCCACAGCAGCTGGGGCTAACTGGCCCTCCCCAGCAGCTGAAGGCTGCTGTAAGCTGCGTGAGGTGCCCGAGAGTGCTCCAGAAACGCTGCTCTATTCAATAAATACTTGGAGGAACATCTCAAAAGGGCCAAACTTTAAGGGGGCTCTGGGATGTCTCAACTGCACAGAACTGCCAGCGAGGGGCCATGGCTCTAGGAAGTTACATGGGGTTTTGTGTTTTAGGATTTCTTCCAAAGCTTTTCCTTTTTGCTCAGCGTGTCTGCTTTGTTTCCACAGGGTGGATAATTTGTCCAGATATTTTAGTGGATTGAAAGAACAAGAAAAGCGGTTTAAAATTATGGAAGCCCAGGTAAGTAATAGTTTTATAGGCATTTATATCAGCTTTAGGATTTCATCATGTTTCTCTCATTTAATGGTGGTTTGGCAGACCCTGTTTAGGGATAAAGGGAAGGAGAAACACATCTGTATTATGGCTTCACTTTCCTTATTGTTTTCTCTCTGGGATATATATATGTAAAGAAACATTCCTGCCCTCTGGTAGAAAGGGGAATACAGCATTTCTTGCGCTCTTTGCTAATCTACTTGAGAAGTATTTACTTCTATAAGGATGCTTCTGAAAGAAAACACTTAATCTTCCCCCTCCATTCTCTTCCTTCTTTTAACCTTTTCTTTCTTTAAAACTGTCAACTTTGAAAATACCCATATTCTGTCTGATCTGACCTAGACTAATCTTCTTGGACATCAGTTTTTCTAATTTTCTTCGATATCAGATACCAACTGCTCAAAGGGAATTGTCTAACATACAAACATAAAACACGAATAATAGAAGGAAACCTTATCTTGAGCTTTTGATGAGAAACCCTTGAAATATAAACAGACATTTTTTAAACAGTCTGAAAATGCTCAGCATTATAATGTGCACAACTGTTACTGTTTTCTTTGTCCCCAGAACTCTCCAGTGTAATTTTGGCCTCACTGGAAGTTCCTTATCTTAATACTACCATTACAGTTTCCCTCCCTTTTCTTATCCATTTTATGGCTTCCTGAAAAAAAATCATGCTATTCAGTGAACAATGTCGACACTGAATACAGATCCAGCAGGAACACACAAGAAATGCTTTAATTAGATTGTGCCAGCTTGAGATAATGCAATATACTCACAAAAAAGGGAAGGTACTTACTACAAACCTTCCTCCAAGACAGTTCAACTATTTTTTGAAATAATTGTGGTATTTCTAATCCTGCTTCAGGCTAGATTATCCTTCTTGCAAATTTAAGAATGGATAAAGTACTACAAAAATTAGCTGATGTAGAAATCTCTACCTATTTTGTAGATTTGCTACTGTACATCTGTTATCTCCTCAATGGCAGAAGTTTTGACCAAAACCAACCTCTTGTGCAACCAGCCAGCTCCAGCCTATACATGTAAGTATTGAAAACAATCATGGAAATGCTAATTAATACAGCTGAACAATTTAGTTAAAAAAATGCAGGAAAAAATATGTTGGGAAAGAACTACCTAAAGATGTACCTAGAGGTAATGACAATATAAAGAAGGAACAGAGTATTAATACTTCTGAATGAAAAAAATTACTTTTTGCAAAATATATTTAAAAGCTTTGGGGAAAGGACCTTCGCTCAGTGCAAGTTAGAATGATCTCACGCTACTTTAAGCATGTAAATAAGTATTTGCCATGGCTTTTCTTGAGTCAACGAGATAGTAGTACCAAAACATTTAATATGGATAACAATAATAATTAAAAATAAAAATTGAGCAAGCCTCCTACTTAGTTTTAATTAACACAGCCCGTTTGCTTTCAGGGCTGCAACTATTTCTGTCAGTTCAGAATCATGTCCTGTGTCCCAGGGCTCCACTGTTTGGAGTTTAAAACATCAGAGACAGAAACAGACTGTCCCTCAGCCACCGCAGGATATCCAACACAATAAAGATTTTGGATATTCTTCTTAATGATGTATTTCACTATCTGCCTATTACTATTACACAAAAAGCCCTCCAAAAACTATAAACTGAACAAATACATACTACATAGCAAAAAGAATTGAAAACTCCGCAAAGCCGTGACGTGACAACACCTCAAGCCACTCAGACTCGAACTAACCTCAAACTTGACTTAATTATGCTAGAAGCTTAAAAAACACATCTGTAAATTGCATCATTATCAACATTCCAGTAAGAAAACCCATCCTGTTGCATGTTTCCCAGACATTTTAATATTGTAACTGCATAAAAATCAGTAACTTAAATAGCTGAAAAATAAAGAAGAAACCAGTTTTTAACATTTACTGAGCAAATGCATGGTAATAGAATCAACAGAATTTTTTTATTGTGGATTATTTTCAACATTTTAAAGTTTCTTAGGCAATTACTATTATGCGCCCCTTGTCCTAAGGCTTTTAAGCAAGCACATGGCTTTTACAATCCTACTAGGTGTGATGAATGCCAACACAGAAGTGCCTTTGCCAGAAAGAAGAGAAGAGTGTGCAGATCACTCAGAGACTGACATCACATACATTGATAATTAATTTTTTTCTCATTTCTTCAGATTAAACCTTTTGTCCTACTGAACTACTGTAGAAGTAAAATCCTAATCTCATGAAGGCCTAAAGCCCAGCTCTCAAAGCCTTTATGCCAAGCACTGTCAATGTTTCACACTACTGAGGATTTCCTGGTCTTCCTCCAACTTCTTGCACTTTCTTCCCTCCTGCTCCTCTATCGCTTGGTCCGTCCTCCAAAACCCCTCAAAAAACCCCTCACAAATCACACAAAAAAACTTTCTCCTGCAGGATGACTCTACCACCTTATTTTCTAAATACTTCTGGTCTCCAAATACGACCCCCTCAAATCCATTGTCATCATTGCTCATTTCCTCATTTCTCTGTTCAAGGGAGTCTCCCTTTGGAAGGGTGATCATTTATGCACTAAAACCCAAGCCACCTCTTTGGCCAAGAAAGCAAGCTTGTATTTCTGGTTGCTCAGAAAGGAAATCAAGAAATAGTTTCCACAGGAAAGGGCCTGGGATACTGAACTATTCAATCCACATAGTTCCTGGAGTTCTTACAACACTCAAACGATTGCACTCACTGTCTTCTCTTCCCACGCTGCCTTCTGTGAGGTATTCTTTTGCCGGTATTCCGTACTGAGCGTGCCTCACTCATCCCCAGACACTGGGATCGCAGCGCGCGGTGGCTTGCAGTCACCTCCCAAACAGGAAGCAGGTGACCCTCCCGCAGCCGGACCCCCAGCCTCCGCCGCTTACTTTTTGTTTCAATGCCAGATCATAGCTGCTGTCAGCTTCCTGCTGTTACAGGAGACCGGGACCTTACGTATCACACCACGCCGAACACCGCATCCACACCTCAAAAGTTTTCTGATTTCACTTTTTTCTCTCAAAGGTCTGGAAAAAAAAAATCCTTTAAATTTTAAAGCAAGAATGTGTAGCAGGAATTTTCCTACAAACTAGGAATTTGCTCTGTTTGTCATTTTTTTCATTACTTAATCTGACATGTACATTTTTAGCATACAAAAGCTAGCTGGCTTTATTAGAATTCTGTATGAAAAGATACACCAATAAAATGAATCTTACTACTGTCCTTTAAAAGGAAATTTCCTTGGAATAACATAAACAGCATCAGAAGAGGGAAGTGTTGGGTTGTGGTCTTCCTTACACTGATAAGCTTCAACTTCAACTGAACTTAATTTACTCACGCATCTAACACTGCTTCTATGCAACATAAATATAGGATGTGGAAAAGATTTCTGTTACCAGAGCCGGAAAAAAAAAGTATGTATCTCAGATCTGATAAAAATATCTCTTTGACATGAGCCTTTTATTAACAGATGTTAATCTTGTTATGATACCTTCATAAAATAGGCATTTGTCCCATTTATTCAGCTGTGCCTCAGACCTCAGTGACCCCATTAACAGTGATGGAATTTTGGTAGTGTCCTACCTGTTCTTAACCACAGGCAAGCAGAAGGTCTAAAACCAGCAAGTTTGCACTGAGCTACATTTTTGGGGGGTAAACAATGCACATCTTACAGCCAGCATGCCCTGCTCTTGGCAGCAGCTTCCATTCTGAAACGGCTATTTTAATTGTGATGGGCACATTAATTACCCACTCAAACCAACAAGTTCAAACGGATAGATTCTTGGTTATGTCCCACTCACATACACTGGAACAACTGATGTATTTAGCAATGACCCATTAATTAAGGTGCATCAGACTTTACAGTCCTGAGAAAATACATTCTGCTTTTAAAATTAAAAAAAATAATTTCAAAAGATGGGGCAGTATTACTCATTTTACATTGTTTTCTGCTTCACAATACACCTGTTCAAACACAACGACCCAAATGATTTGGGCCTACCACTCAATTATTGATAAGATGCTGACACCCCCGCAGAGGAACTAACCTCCTCAAATATCCTCCAGATTTTGAGCAAGCACAGCCTAGCAAAAAAGATCACAAGTTCTACAGAAGTAATCTTTCACTACATGGTTACAAATACTAACATTAGGGTTAATTTAGAATACTGGCAAAAAAATGTCAGTCCAAACTGACCTGAACTAATTTCAGTTTCGAATCATATAACCTTTCAAAGAATTTAATCTTTCAACTTTAGTTATAAAATTTAATAACACTGTGTGGAAAAACTACTATATATGACATTCATTACAATGTGATTCACTGTATGAAGTGACTCATCCTATGAGTTGATTCTCTATCTATTGTAAAATGATTGAAAATGTTAAAAACACGAATTTTAAAATCTAAGACTTCAGGGAGAAGTGACAAGCCTTCTCCCTCAGTCTTATAGTAACTTAGAGTACACTCTAGAAGATTTCACAGACAATTCTCAAATCAAATAAACTAAGTATTTGTTAAAACTCTTTTAGCTGCATTAATTAGCATGGTTCAAAGAAATGAAGTAATCGAGCTACAATGGAAAGTTTATTGAATCCCGAAGAACAAAAGCGTATCCAGTTCTGGTACAAATACCTCATTCCCACCAAACCCACACAGAGTCAATGTGGAAGCGGTGCCACCTTGGAAAGGACATACAAACGTGCAGGCCAGGAATCATCACATCATATCATACCAGTAAGAGGAAAAACCGCTGCCCAATTTCACAACTGTTGTGAATTCTGACCTACGCTGAATGTGGTGAGTCTTTGCTGAAGCCACCCTGAGCATGTCTTCACCACAATGTATCTAGAGTTGTTCCTCTCCACAGGAAACACTGTGTTTTTTAAAATCTTCATCATGTAACACTAAATAAGGTAAATATTAAGCCAACCTTAAAAATATAACTGGTTTTGCCAGTTCCCACCTGGACCCTCGAAACTCATGACTGAGCACCATAGTGCTTTCACTCTCAATGGCAATGAGAGAAGGTTGTATTAAAAAAAAGAAAAAGGTTTTTTAAAAATTAATGTTCTCCTCCCTGGGACAGGGCCAGGATAAATCACATCTAGTGGAAGACCAGGTTTTATTTTCAGTGTTTAAAATAATCTCTACATAATGAGCTCATCATCTCTGTTCCAGGATTACACATGATTTGGGGACAGCTCTAAATTTGGGGGTTAGTAGGAAGCCTTGCAGCCTTTTAGCTAACACATCTTTTTCTTTGGCTACTTCAGCTCCAGAGCAAGCCCCAGGGCTAGTTTGCTCAAGCAAAGAAAGCACCCCTTATTCTCTCCTGCTAGGGTGCAACTGCCCTGTGCCCACAGACTTCTCATGAACAAAAAGTCTGGAGTGTATTTTAGGTAGCTTAACTTCTAACAATATAAGATGTTCTTGGTGGCTACAATGCAAACCGTTAGACAAAAAGCTATCACATGGTTTCCAGATCAGGGAAAAAAAAAAGTCAGAGAAAAACCCCAAACATATCCAAAGACAACACAAGTCCCTGGATGTCTCCAATGTGCTCCGTCCTTCACGACTCTTCCTCCTCCCCTTCATCATCTACTTTAGGTCGGAAATGTTTCCTATTCTTCTTCTTACTGCAATGGAATCCAACTGTTTCCACCGATGGCGCTTCACCTGTGCTGCTAAACTTTGCACTAAGCTCACCTTCTGTACTCAAATCTCCTGTCATCACGCACTCCTCCTCCTCTGCTGCCTTTCCGCTTCCACTATCTAAGTGCCCCAGCTCTACCTTATCCTCCTCCCTCAAATCATTAGCCTTTTTAAGAGATTTTCCTTTCAGATCTGTTTTCATGTGTTTCTTATCATCCTCCCCTGATGGTATCTTCTTCTCCAGACCATCAACACCCCTTTTTATTGGTCTGGTGAAGACAATCCTCCCAGCTCCACAGCTGGAAGGGTCCTGGTTGAAGTATGGGGTGTAGCTATCTTGGGGAGCTGAACTTTGTTCCTTCTCTCTTTTCTTCAAACCCTCTAGAAATTCCATGGCCACTGCCCTGTTAGTCTTGTCGCTAGACTCTGAAACTCCATCTAGGCTGTATTTGGTCCAGCGCTCTGGGTGTGCCACATAGTCAGGTACTGCAGGAGAGGTTTTGGGAGCCTGCACTGGTTTCGTTTGCTTTCCCAGGCCTTCTGGAACTATGTTACTTGAAACTGTGGTTGGAGGCAATGGACGCTTAAACTTCCCATCAACAATGTTATCTTCAGGCATCGAGGGCACAGATAACTTGGCTGCCTCTTCCAGGCAATCAAAAATGCTCTGGCTACGGAGAGAGAATGTAGAACTCATGCCCCTCAGATGGAATGGCTGGACAGGAGATCTGTGACTGCTGTTTGAAGAGTCGGGAGCCTCCCCTGATCTGTAATCCCCATCATCTGCAGATGGCTCCTCAGGAGATATCGTATCAACTTCTGCTTCATCCGCTAACCCCAAATCATCAGAATCCGAATCGCTGAGCGACACTGTGTCTGAGGGCAGAACTCCTTCATAGTCTGTGGCACCACCGGCCACTGTCCCCAGAAAGGGTTCACCTGCATCCTGATCTCCCATCTTCAAACTGTCAATCACTCCACTGAGGTCTTTGGCGTAGGCCCAGGAACAGCTCCAAACACGGTTTTCCAAACGCCCGGCGAGTTTAGTGCCTGGAATACAAAGGAGCATAAAAATTCAACTGTGAAATAAGAACCAAGTACAAGACTATCATTCCGTGCCATGCAAAACAAGTATTACTGCAATATCACAGGCAGTTGTGCTTCAGGGATTCTTAAATAACTTTTTATTTCAAGCAAAATTGCTTAAGGAATAAATGCACATTAAAATTAAAGACACAAGATTCAATACAAGGATATGAAGTGATTGAAAATAGCAATCCACACCAAATTTCATTAAAGGTTACAGTAGGTCCAATTACGAAAAGATGAGCTTAAAGTTTTTGAGCAAATCAGAATACTCCATAACTATCTTACACATCTTCCGAGAGAAAGCAATGACCTCTCCCAGTTATACCCTGACATTTACCATACTGTGTAAATCCACACAAACACATCCTAGTCTCTCACATTGCCTTTTGGCTGATGATCCTTTACTGCATTAGCCACTTTACCTCCTGTCCCAATAATCGTCTCATTCTGCACATTAGAAAGGACACTGTCACTGATGGAGGTCAGTGGCAGAGAAGCCACAAAAGTATCAGGGCTACAGTTCCAGGATTGCTTTAACATAACATAGAGTTATGCTCCACTGCTTCCCTGGGTTTAAACTCTCATGGCATTACAGTATTCCTGGAATCACAAAAAGAGCTAGCTCAAGACATCACAGATTAAGCAAACTAATTGCACATGCCACACTTGTGCATGGAAACAAGGGGAGGCTGCAGGCAGGGGTCTGCAAGAGCCGGCCCTTCTGTCAGTAAGGGACAGTGTGAGTTGAAGCCTGGCTTCCAGGAGCAGCTGAAATACCCAATGCACTCTGCCACCTGCTTGAAGGGAACCTTGCACAACCGAGGCAGTTGACGATCATGCCACCACTTGCCGGACAATCAGAGTTGGCAAACACACGCTTTAGTTCATCTTGCAAAAGCGTGAAGTACAGAAACAGTTCTAATATTAGAATAAGCTCAGCTACCTAATTATAGGTTATTCTGAAACGATGCAGTAAACAGACATGGAAAGTCTGTTAGTCACTCACTTTCTCTTGAGACTGAGTCAGCTTCCCCTCCTGAGGGTCAGTTAATACCACCAAAGATCTCAGCACTTCCACCCTAGAAAACAAACATTTCCATCAAGATACTGGAAATGTAGTTTCAGAATGCGTTTTAAAAATAATGCCTTCCCTCTGAATCATCCAAAGCTCTAAAATCGAGTTCTAAATCGGACATAAAGTCATGCTAGTATAAAAGTCTGCAGATATTCCTGGATTTTTGGCAAGAGAACACCACACAGCCTAATAAGGCAGGCACCACTGTATTTACTCAGTCTCCACAACTGCATTACCAACCTTATCCTGTAGAACGGAAGAGAGGTTTTAAAAAAATAAAACTGTCATTTGCATATGCAGTAAACCATTACTAAATTACCAGTGTTACATGCAGCTAACAAAATAAAAATAATAGCTGTGGATGGCAAGGCCTAAATGCTGCAAAAAGGAGACCATGGATACCAGTGAGCTGTGTTTTCAAAGAAAAGACATGTTCACAGTTAGGGCCAGATTTTCATGAGGCATTAAAACATAGAGAAACTTCTGAAGAATTCCACAGACCACGTGCTGTGTTCCACATAAAGTCTGTCTGTCTTTGACAAAACGGATCTATCTGACAGCTGCCTTTGAAAACATTGCCCTCAGTGTAACCCTTAAATGGGAAATAATCATCTGAAAATCATACATCCTTCTGCTTAGCTTTGTAACACGTGAAAGTAATTACCACGACTCAAAAGCCTCACTGAAGCACATCACTACTAAGCCAGCTGTTTTCAGATAGCAGTAGCAGTGTTCATCACAGGCTGCGAATCTGGGCATCGCTTTTCTGAGGGCAGTCACACTCAAAAAAAGTTTCGCTCCGAAGGATGTGTTTTACCCTTAACAGCACTAGCAGCCAAACACGCCGACCCTTGCAGCACACCGGGCAGACTCACAGGTTTGGTATGGTGATGTGACCACAGCACAACTCAGACAGGACGGTGTCCCTCTGGGTGGGAAGGTCCCCATTAGACTCCTCCATCCTGGTCTTACTCAAACAGGCCCTGCGCATCCTCCTGCAGCCTGCGAGGGAAACAGACCCCAGTCACCACAAAACACGGCCCCGAGGCCGCTCCCATCGCGGAGACAGCACTGCAGCCAAGCCTGCCGGCAGCTCCCGGCAACCCTAGCACGGCCCTTCGGGACGGCGCCCGCAGAGGCCGCTAGGCCAAGAGAGAGCTCTGGCTGCAGCCCCCGGCCCTGACTCACACCTCCAGCGGGCACCCACCCCGGGGAGGGGGAAACGGCAGAGCCCACAGCCTCAGCCGTCCTGCCTGCCGTACAACCTCCCTACCCGCCTCCCAGGCCTCCAGCACGCCCGAGGGCTGGCGCCCTCCTCCAGCCCCCACACCCTTCTCCTCCGGACACAGGAGCGCCCGAAGCCCCCCGGCTCCCGCTCGGCGCCGCACACGGAGGTCGCCGGGCCACCGCCACCTCCGGGCACACAGCGGGGAAGGGGAAGGGAAGCGCTCCGTACCCCGGCACCGCGCGGGCCCGGCGCCTCCTCGCAGCGGCCGCCCNGCCTTCTCCGCCGGCGGGGGACATTTTGCGAGCCGCGGCGTGAGGAAAATATCACGAGGCTGCCGCTAAACGGGGCCGGGCTCTCCCCTCCGCGGCCACGGAGGGACTACAGCTCCCAGGGTGCGCCGCGCCGCCCGCCATTTTGCAGCCCGTGAGGCGGTGGGGTGGTGCTGGCGCTGCCGCCGGTGAGGAGCGATGGCGGCGTTCACCCGTGCAGTCCGCAGAGCCTGTGGCGGCTGGGAATGGCGGCGCTGGCCCCGTCGCCGTGGTGGCTGAGGCGTGATGGCCGCCCGTCGGGCTGCCGGGCGCCGGGAGCAGGGCGGCGAGGCGGGCACCGCCGCCTCCCTCAACAATGTAGAAAAAACATGTCAAGCAGAGATTCTTTTTCTCATCAGAAAAGCAGGGTTTGGCCAACAAAACTCACAGAGGAATGTCTGGGGTTGTTTGTTTTGTTCAGCTTTTTCGTTTTGGTTTGTTTTTAATGAGTATTTATTTTCTAACCAGAACACTCCAAGTCATTTGGGACACAAAACCACTGTAAACATAAAACATTTAAAAAGAAAGGTTCCATTTTCTGTCCCAGAAGGACATTTTTTTGTGTGTGCGTGGAGAAGTGGAAGTCCATCTGAAAAGGCGAAAGATGCCTGATTGTTTTTTGTCCACTTCTTTCAGCAAAAAGTTAAAATTTTTAGTGGAAATACATTTCCCAAGTGGCCTCAATATTCAGTTTACGTACCATATATAAGGAAAAAAGGCAAGATTTGGTGGGCTCTGCCAGCACATGGCCCAGCACTCTGCAGGGCTACGCCTCGCTGTAGGCCTGGACTGTACGCAAAGTTCATATATGCCATCATTTTGCAACAGAGGAAGAAATTACGACGTAGCCCCACTGCATATGATTGTAGTGGCACTTTAATTCCACACACACACCCCCCCCCCAGCATCCCAACCCTGCCATATCACCGCTTGCTTTGCCCATGGTAGGGCTGCGGGCGAGGAGACTGCGCTGGACCCCTCCAAGCGGGGCCTCACCGTGAGTCACCCGTAAATAAACTGCAGCCACTTCATTTGCATTGCCAGTTTTTAAAATACATATTTTTGCTTGCTGGAGTGTTGCTAACTACGGTAATTTATTAGACGAGGGCTGCGTTTGGAATACATTTGGCAGCAATGATGAGGTTAGCGCAAAATGGCTTATGTTTGGCTGGAGTCTTGCTGTTTTAAAACAGCTCTAGAGGTGTTTCCCTGTTTGGTGATCCTATTGTTTTAATGTGTGTGTGTCTGTGTGTGTGTGTAAAAATGGTAGTACGGTAACAGGCATTCGGATGGATTGCAGGCTGGAGGGAGGAAGAGAGGAAAATAAGAGACCTCTGGTAGGTGAGCAGGGACAGATAGGAGGACGTAGTAAACAGGCAAAGGGAGCCAAGAGTAAACCACCACGGGTGAAGGCTACCAGTGCTGTGTGGCACTATCGGGGTGCTGGGTGACATTGTCGGGGTGCCGGGGACACACCTGGCGTGAGCCTCTGAGGGTACGAAGGAGCAGGCAAGCGCGTGTGGAGTAAGCAGTAGCATGCCCCGTTTTGTAAGGCTGGAGACAAGGAGAGTATGCCATGGACTGTGTGCAAATGATGTGCTCTTTTGTTTTGAAGCCCAGTTTTAGTGCTAGAGGGGCAGAAGAGTGCTCAGAGGGGCAGAAGAGGGCTACACCATCTCCACCATCTCCATCACCTGTGGATGTGGGTGCCTTCAGAGGCAAGCCCCCTTCCTCCATTTCCAGAGGCTGCAAGTTTTCTTTTTTTGCCAGGGTGCCATGTATGTTGGTGACCAAGGTCACCTTCAGAAGCTGGCTGTAACCCATTTTCTCCCTCCTGTCTTTTTGAAGAAGATTTAGTAATGCACACTGCGGAGTGCCAGGAACGAGCTGCTTTTTCTCCCGTGGCTGATGACAAGACAGCTTGCAGCAGTGGCTATGCTGCTGTATTGGGATTTTTGCTATTGCTTGGCGACAGCTGAAATAAAAATAATGAGTCAGACTCAAGACGATCAGATGGTAAAGTGTTTTCCCCTTGCCGCCATGAACTAAGGCGACTCGAAGAGGGGTGGGGGGCTGGAAGGCGGATCTGAGCAGCAGCACGGGACATCATCCAAGCAAGCGGGCTGTGTCCGGCCTGCTGGCTCTGTGGGGCCAGCTCCTTCGCAGAGATGGCCCCGCGTGTCTGCAGGAAGTCAGCATGGCCCCCCACATGTGGGGGCGGCGTGTGTGAATGCGTATCAGTCTCAGCCCCATTACTGGGTGCCTGGTGCCGCTTTCTTGCAAATAAATCTGTCCTCTGGCCCCCATCCGGTAACTGTTTCCGCTGCTCACTGGCAAGCTCCTGCTGCTCCTGCGCTCAGAGCCTGGGATAGGCGCCTGGCAGGGACTGCTGGCCCCTCTGCTCGTGGCTATAGGAAAGTGGGAGGCAATCCCCTAGCAGCCGCCCAGATCCTGCGAGCCAGACACAGTGATCAGATGCATTTTCACCACCTTCTCTGTCTGGAAGGAGTATGGGTTAGTCTGTTGTAGCCACGCACAGCTGATGCTGAAGATCCAGAGGGGAGGCAGGGAGGGAAAGGAGTTTTTTCCTGCAGGCAAAAAGCAAAAGCACAGCAGTGACCACTGCATCCTGCTCTGCTGGCAGAAGGCAGTCACACCAAGCCAGAATGGATGCAGGCTGAAGGAAGTAAGTGGCTCTGTCCAGTATTCAGGAAGGAAAGTCTACAAATGGTCTTGAATCCCCCATGGGGTGAATTTCCAGGATTCAGTCCTTGACACTACCTCTCTTCTATACTGAGCATCGCTTACCTGTTTTACTTTGCACTTTGATTCAGTCCTGGCTCATCTGCTAGCTGGTTTGACTTATTCCAGTGTTGTTTATCCATGTTGGTGCTTTATCCCTCTAAGGTAACTACATAAAATTGGTTCCTGTGGAGTGAATTTTAATGCAGGCAGGCTATGAAGGTCTTTAGCAGCTTGATTCTTCCCAATAACAGTGTTATTGCCAGCCTGGAGAGTGCCTGCAGGGAGAACCTGCAACCCCTTTTCTGCTAGAGACACTGCATGTGTGGGAGGGAACTGAAGTAATTTAAAAGCAAAATTAATACTTTCTGCAATTATTTGAAATATTAAAAGAAACAGAACCAGTTGGGGGTCTCTGTTCATTTTGACTTAGCTACAGAATATTTGTACTAAAGAAACGCTTCTTGTAATTCTTCCTTCTCTTTTTCTTTCCTATCAATGGCCCCAGCGTGCCTGATCCTAACAGCAGTAGCGAAGGGCTGAGAGAGGTCGTTGGAACCAGCTGATGGGTTTGAAGGTAACATTGAGGAAAAACTCAAACCCCTAAAACTCCCTAAACATCTTGTTAGAACATGACCTATAGGAGCTTCATTAACCAACACAAATTTGTAGTCAACGCAGGGCTTTGCATTTAACACCAGTAACCCTCGCTGGAGGAAATCTTACCAGTTTAGTCACAGCTGGTGGGCAGGGTGTTTTGCATGTGCGGTCTCACCTGGCCTAACACCAACACCGCTTCGGTACTCAGCAAAGCTGTGTTCTAACATGAGGGAATGCCTTAGCAAAGCAGGGCCAAGAAACACTGGTTTTTAAGAAGAAAATGGGAAGAAAAAAAGGTGTGATTAAACTCTTAATTACAAATGATATTTGCAACCACTAGCACTTGAGCTGGGCCATCTAAACCCCGTGGAGAAACACCAGGCGGTCCACATTGGCATTCCTGGCAGCAGAGTCTGTGTACCCTCTAATGTATCTGCAGGCATGAAAACACCACGGGTTTCAGTTATGCAGCAGTTTCAGCAGCTGGGAGGTGTCTTCTGTGTGTTCCAGGTCCCTGGGCTCCGAAGTGAAAGCATCAGGCTGCCTGCGTCAGACAAGCTGCCAGAGGTTGGCTGAAGTGCTCGCACCGAAACAGCGTGTCTTTGCGCCTTCCTGCCTAGGCTGCGCCCCGGGCAAGGTCATCTGATACACCCCAGGCTGACACCGAGAGGAGCGGTCAGACGAAAACACACAGATTAACACTGCGCCTCTGCGCAGCTGGTACCAAAGGGATTTGGGGGTTCTAGCCTGTGTCTTTATCACTTAATCAAGAGCTGGTCAGGTAGTTGTTTGCCTATCCCCTTCGGCACCCACCGATGACAGATGTTCCTTAACTGGGGGCTGCATTTCCACTCTCGCCTCCTCTCTGGCACAGCTTCCCAGTCCTACTGCAGCCCTGCCAGTAAATGAGGTTGTTAAAATCACATTTCTTTTCAGAACAGTCTCCTCTGTTGTCAGCAGCTTGCCCTGGAGCTTAAACTCCCTCCTCGCCCCTCACTGAAGGGCTGCGCTGCCATGCCCAGCAAAGGAACCGGCGGTTCAGAGCAGGAATGTGAGCACAGCCACTGTCTGACGCATCCGTCATCGCCGAGCCTGGCAAGTGGAGCTGGCAGGCAGAGGGAGGGTGCTTTCCTCTACATAAACCTCTACCATAAACAGCTCTCACATAGGAGAGCTGGCTGGTTTTTTCCCTCCTGTGGGAATATTGCAAATCTTGGTAAGAGCTTAGACAACCTCTTATTAGGGGATGGACATAAGCAATGTGTACCTGCTAGTCCCAGCTCTCTTAGTAGGAAACGATTAGGCACGTTGCTGCTTACAACTCAAATAGCCCAGAACAGGCTTAAGAAATAGAGCTTGCCAAAGCAAAAATCCCTTCCAGAACTTCTCTTTAGAAACAATCTAGAGGTTTTGTTTTTTAAAAAAACAGTTTGGGAGGGAGGAGGAAAAGAATTCCACTGCAAAAAAAAAATAAATCCCAACTTGGTCTCGCTTAGAAAAATTCATGCTCGTGTTTTTATTTTGTGAAAATTCTTGGTTCACAAAAAAGATTCCACAGTCGTATCCCTAGGAATCGAAAGTCCACAGTAAGGTCTTCAGTGACTTTCCAAGTCCTTTAAACCTCTGGAGAAAAACGATTAAGAGAAGTGTAAGCCAGTGTTGTCGGTGCAATATGAGAACAAGCAGGCCGTGAGCGTTCCGCCCACCCCTTTCCCTCACAGCGGTTTATCTGTGTGGCCTCACATGCTCCTGCACAGCAGGACTGCTGTTTTCCGAGAATAACCTGTGTCTCCGCTTAACAGCACCTCAAAGGGGCCTGGTCTGCCCAGTCCTCGCTCAGCATCTCAGCTCAAGCATCACGCACAGCTCGTCTGTTGCAAGCATGCCAGTGTTAACACTCAGACCTGAGCTCCAGAGGGGGCTACGTTTCGCCAAGGAAGGTTTAAGATCCCAGCCATGCTTCCAGGCTGAGCTCCCCAGACACGCCCTGGATGCCAAATATGCACTGTGCTGCGCCAGTTTGTTTCCACTATCGTTTCTCCCCCAGTTGAA
Source organism: Psophia crepitans (assembly GCA_013399095.1). NCBI lineage: Eukaryota > Metazoa > Chordata > Aves > Gruiformes > Psophiidae > Psophia > Psophia crepitans. The sequence continues at coordinate 454,479 of VWZZ01001709.1, forward strand.
CACTAGCCTCAGTCTGACAGTGACTCACATCAGTGACTCACTTAATCCCAGCTCCAGAGGCAGGAATAATTTCATCCCCATCTGGAGCAACGACACAGCACCAGAACACAAATGTTTTAAGGCATGAAGCAAAGAGCATCACATTCATGGGAAACCACCTAGAGGGTCAGCTAAGGACTGCATTCCCTGCAGCTCGAATTTTGCTTGAATACAAGAATGAGACAACCCTGTTCCCTTGGAAGACGTGGCAGAAAGCTGTACGCGATCGAAAGAAACAAGATCTGCCAACACATCATTAAAAATCCACTAACAAGGGCTTTTGCTTTGTTTCTTTTTTATTGTTTTGGAATATAACTTTTTTTTTCTTTCCAGAAGTCATTATGTCTGACTCCATTAACATTCAGGTAAACAAGTGAAAGAACAACAGATGGGCATGATCTCCTAGCACAGGCACAGCCGCTGGGAGCAGGGCTGGCCTTTCTTTGCAGGAGCTGAACACCGCTCTCCCTTGCCTGGCATTCCCTCCCTCTCCGTACCGGCACAGGTGATGGCAGGCAGCCACCGCAGGACATCCATCCTTCAAACGCAGCGAGACGTCCGAGAAAGGGCAGGGAAAGGTAGGCAGTTGTGGGATCACAGGGCTTGGCCTCCCTCCTCGCACTCAGCTGGGCGCTCCCCGATGGTGCGGAGGGGCAGGCAGCGGCAGCAGTGGTGGCATTACCAGACCATCTGCAAAAATCAGCCCAGTCCCCGGCCAGACGGCAGCAGAGGGCACTTTGGGCCATTTTCAGTCACTTCAGGAGAAACCCCTCGAGTGTGCGCAGTGCAGCCACCGCAGCCCCCCCTATTTTGCAATCAGCATTAGTTCCCCCACAGCCCTGCCCCCCTTCCCTTTGGGGGAGGGGGGGCACAACTGCAGCAGCCACCGCTGCTGGCAAGCAACCTTTCTGCCTTCCCTCAGCACCATTCTGGATGCATCCCCAGCCTGCCTGCAGTCCCCCCTCCCAGCAGCTGGAAACCCCCATGCTGTTGGAGCCTGGTTCACAAAGCATCCTGGTGTTAAGGTTAACTGGGTGTAAAACTGCAGCAGCTCATCACACTATGCACACTATGAGAAATGTTTATTAAATTCATTTTTGTTTCATTTCTTTAAAAAAAAAAAAAAGGCAGAAAGAAGTTAAACACACTGCTTTGTGGCATGCTCCACAGTATGAAAAAATCCCAAGCATTCAGTTAAGCTGTCAGCAGCTCTGTTTGACCTTTTGATGCGGTATTTGAACTTAGACCTGGACAGATGACTCTTCTCCTCCCCACCAGCCTCCCTGTCCCTGCCTCAGCTCACAGCCGTTTTCTCAGCTGTCAGGAGCTCCAGGAGGATGCTTCTCTGGAGAGGGAGTTGAGCCCACAATTGCATCCTTAGCTTCTTTTTTGTGGGTGTGGAGGGGAGCAGGACAAGCCCCATATTGCACACACAAACGTGCAGGCATGCAGAAGAGGGTCTCAGAGGGGGCAGGGGTCCTCCCTAGAGGTTTTTTCCCTTCACCTCAGCCAGCTTCGGGACCAACCAACTGGCAGAAGAGCCCGGTCACTTTTGGATCCTGAGTCCCCTCAGTCCTTCGCAGCTCCCCCTCTAGTTTAACTCAGGTCCAGCTTCACAAGAGGCCGGACTAGAGGAGACTTAAGTGAGTGTTTTTGTCCATGAGGGTTTCTCAGTTCCTTCATTGTTCTTAAGCATGATGGTTCCTCTCTGTCCTTCTTTTCCCGGGGCTGACTCCTCCTGCTACAGCCACCGAACACAGGGACTCTCGGCCAGTAACTCTAAAGCAAGCATTACCCTCTCCCTGCAAAACTCCTCCCCAGCCCCTGGCTGCTCCCCTCCTGCAGCACCTTTCCCGCAGCAGCCGCAGGGACAGGACGTGGTCTGCCAGAGCTCCCCACAGTGACAAGCCACTTCTGAAATGCGCCAGAGAGCAAATCGCAGCCTGTGCAGGCCACGGTCTGAGCAAAGATCCTGCTCTTCTTCCTCCTGCTGCTGCCAGACTCCCTCTCCAAGTACCGTTCTCTCCCGATTGCTCCTGCCTGGTACAACCCAGACCCCTAAAGCTACAGTGTCCAAGGACACATCTGACCTGCATCGAGACCCAGTCCATCTTCAAACAGAGCTCCAGCTACATACACAGCATCAACTGAACGCTGAACAATATAAAAAATACGGTATAAGAAAAGAAAACAGAATTGAAATGCTTAATGGCATATTTATACACATTTATCAACAGTCAACAAAAAAGGCGGCAAGTTACACATCCATTCTGTATGCTAACAACCCCGATGCACGTACAGGTAAACACACATGCTTGGTTGATGCATATACATATAGCCACGTAACAGAGCAGATGACCTGAAGGAGCTACGCTGGGGAGCAGGGGAAGGGTTCACCTACTGCAAAACTTCGTCTCCTCCTCGATGTGCACAACGTGGACATTCAGGGCAGTGTTGCTTTAAGGCTATTTCTAAGGCTGAATCTTTTCTTGTCCAACCCCTCAAACCGAAGTTCTGTTGAAGGACTTCCTCCTCTTACCCAGCACAACTTGAGATAGATATATATATATATATTTACCTATATACTTTTTAAAGGCCCTATATACTAAAAGGCAGGAAGAGGAAAGGAGGGAGTGAAAGGGGAGAAAAGCCTCTGAATGGATCAGTTTGCCCCAGTGCAGGAACCTCCTATCCTGTGCAGTGGACAAGGTACTAGTTTAAAATGACGGCAGGCGCCCCTCCCTGTCTGATCTGGAGCTCTTTGTTGCAATGAAAGGGGAGAACAAAATACTTTCAGAAACTGAAATAATTCCTGAAGTGGGGAAGGTGATCACTAGTTTCAGCTCCTCCCTTTACCTACTTCGAGGTGGCAAAGAGCTGAGAGATACTATGGTTTCCAGCCCAAGTGCCCGTACAGCTAAGGAAAAGGCTTTGCTTAAAAATATATATCTATAGAACTATACATATAGATCATCTGTTTAGAGACACTCTGGTTTTATTACATAGCTCCTAGGTCACTCTTCCCTTCTATCTACATGGTAACGAAGTGGCATACAACGGAAGCCACCTACATCGAACTGGCAATCAAAGCTTACCAGGTCACAAGAAAGTGTGTCAACTGGTGCGATCTAAAAATCTTGCATTCCCTTGCTTTGATAAGCTGGTCTCCTGCTGTTGATGTAACTGGAAATGGAAGGTCTTGAAAATAAACTTTTTTTTTTTTTTCAAACTCAGGTTATGACAATTTCCCAGCAATGTTACAGTGTGCGACAATATGCTATAAGTAGGAAGGATTTCATTGAGCAAAGATGAAGTTTTAAGCATGTATGCGTATGGCGGGGAACCCGCAGGCATCATCCTGCAATACATAAATGCAGGATTTCAAAGGTTAAGGACCTTTTTTTTTTTTCTTTTTTTTAGTTTTCTTTTTTTTCCACTGTCATTCGTATGCAAGCATTAGCTTAACAGTGGAAACTTAGTTCAGAGCCAGACTCTCCCAAAAACATACGTCTATAAAGGAACGCTGAAGGAGGTTAAAACAATTACTTAATTTTCAGTTTGTTATATTTGAAAAACTGGGACTAAATTCACCCCTAGCCACTGATCCTTTAATGTAAGCAATGAACGGAAACTAGCCAATTTATAAAGTCATAGCCCCAAGGGGAAAAAAAAAAACCACAAAAAGATAAAAACATCCCCACTCTTCAGGGAGTAAAAAAATTTAAGTGTGACTTCTGCTAAGGCTTGACCTAGCGCTGCAAACCGGTCAGAGAGGGACACCCCGCCGGCGTTTCCCCCGGGACACATCGCGCCCAGGCGCCGGGCACTGTTTCCTCTCCTCTCTCCCAGGCTTCAGGCAACCAGCCAGGCTTCCCTGCAGACAGCTGGGGAATGCCAGGGAGTTGGGGTGCTGGGAGGAAAAGGTGAGTACAAATGAACAAACCCACGAAATCCTGCTTCAGCATCCAATTGTGTGTATAAAAAAAGTCAGTGTTGAAAAAGAGTAAAAACCAAGGCAAAGTTTTCTGCTAGCAGGCTGCAGCCTTCTCCTCCACGCACCTTCCACCAACATTATTTCTGAGTTATGGGGTGGGGGGGGGAAGGGGGAGGAAGGACTTGATCTCCTGCGACAGCAGCTTTCCCCATCACACAAAACTGATGTGTAACTAACTCAGCCACAAGGATATGGGAAAGTTTTATTTATTTAAAAAAAAAAAAAAAAAAAGTACTTCAAAATAAAAGGGGTAAGTACTGTATGGTAATATTGGAAGTATTTATATACATAGTTTTCTTTGTCTTTTGTTGAAATGTTTCCTGGTCACTTGGTGGCACTTGGGGTCCTCTCTAGCGCCGTCTGCCCTGCTCCCCCCTTTCCCTCCCCGGCTCTCACGGCTCAGTAGACGGAGCTGTTCCTTATGCCACAGCACAGCACCATGCTCAGGATCATTTCGAAGATCTGTTGGGAGACACAGGGGCACCAGTGAGACGCCAACCCGTACGACCTGGGAGCTGCCCCCCGTCCCGAGGTCCCCCACTCTGTGTGCACGCTCTCACACCAGAGATAAGGGCAGCGATGCTCTGTCTCCACTGCTGTTTTTATTAGGAGTCGGCCAATTCGAGGTATGACATCCTCCCCTCTCTGGCTGGCAGCAGCGGGGGTATGCTGCAAGGCTGCCAGCTACGCAGCAAACGCTGAGGTCCCTCTGGCGTTGCAGCCCAGCCTTTGCGCGGGCGCTGGCTTACCAGCCCACACCGCCCACCGCTCACTGGGGAGCAAACCCACCCCGGCAGAGAAAGCAAATCCTTTCCCACTGCAGACCCCAGTGACAAAACAGCGGCCTGAAAAACAAGCAGTTTTGGAGCCAGTGAGGAGGCTCGATGGTCCTCTGTCCTTCTGGCTGAGGTTGCAGGTGCTCCTGCTCCACCACAAGTGCCCTGATGTCCTGACCCCCCAGAAGGGACGGCAAAATCCTCGGTCTCGTCACATCCCAGAGCAGCTGGGGTGCATGCTGAGCTGCAGGGGTGTACGGAGGAAAGGGGCAGATCCAGCCCAGATGGAACAGGACTGGGGGACCCCGAGGTGGCTTTCCTCATCCCACAACAGCGGGACACTGCGCAGCCACACTTACCATGATCACGGCGACCACAATGGCAGCGATGCCGATCAGGTACAGCTTCCCGGAGAACAACTCATCAATTTTTTTGTGGCAGTTCGAGGTCTGAAGCAAAGAAGCACACCGGTCAGAGTGCCTGCTTTCCCCTCGCCCACCCCCAGCACCCACAGAGGCAGGTCTGCTTCTCCCCAGTCCCGCTCACATTCCTGGGTCCTGGCTCTACCCCTCCGTGCCTGCCACACCCCTCACGCAGGAACAGCAAAGGAAGAACCGACAGGAACCTCCAACATCCCTCAGCACCATCCCCAAATAAATGAAATCTCTACCCTTTATCTAATTTCCAGTTAACCCCCAAATTTTGCTGGCAGCCAGAGGTTCCATGCAGGAGCTGCACTGAGCAAAAAGCAGCCATGCCTACCTCAATAAAGGTTTTCAGGGTGGAGTCCTTCTTTGGGCAGAGGTCTTCTCTCCACAGGGGAGTGATAACTCCTATTGCATTATCAGGACCACAGCAGTCCAGCTGCATGGAAAGAGGAGACAAAAAACCCCCACCAAACAACCCAACAAAAACAGAGTTAGCAGACAGCAAACACTCACGCAATGCTCTCCCCACCATTAAATGTCCTTGAAGCTACCCAATACTGAGAGGACATCTTGGAGGGGGAAACAAAGGAGGGGGAATAACTCCCCAAATTCAGGTTTTTTTCTTTCCATGCAAGGCAGCTGCTTCCTACAATAACCCCAGGCAGGTCTGGCATTGGTATCCAGAGATTCTGCTTCCTGCTGAGCAGGGGAACTATTGGGATTGGTTCCTCAGAGCAACATTTTTCTTCCACTGAATTTTACTTACACAGGGCTGCTGAGGCAAACGAAAAGCAACTTAATCAGAGCTCAGGCCAGACTTCCCAGCACAGTGTGAAGGACAGAATACTGAAGAGGGCGCAAACTCTGTTTCTCGACATGTAAGAACAGCAAACTCGACAGGCTAAGACCTGTGTGTAGCACCACCAGCCTTTGACCCTGCTTTTCCCATTCATCCTCCTGACCCCCGTTTTTAATTCGCCTTTCTCCCACATTCTCATTTCCTCTGGCTGCAACAAAGTCCTACGGAGAGGAGATTTCTACATAGAGCTTGGAAAGCAGGCAGCGAAATCACAACGCTGAGAACAGATTTGATCCATCTTACTCCTACACACCAAAAAAACCCAACGCTGCCTTCACTCCCTGCCTGAGGACTTGTAGTTTGAATTATTTCCTCTGCCTCAGCAGGGAGGAGCAGTTTACGCACAGCAACAGTCGCTCCCCACCACTTCACTTCTGCGTGCGGTTTGTCAGTGGGTAACAGGGTGCAATTCGCAGCACGCAGGATCCTATCCATCAGCGGTTGCTTTGGCCGACTGCACGGAGCCTAAGCAGAGCGTGCGGCAAGACCACCACCGTCTTACCGTTTCATGGAAGGTCTTCACTACAGCTTTCCCGTTGTTCATCTCCGGTTCTGCCATGAGCGCTTGTTGAAACGCCTGATCGTAGAACTGCTTCACATCTTTGGCTATCTGGGAAAGACAGAGGAAAATCTCCCTTTCAGCCAGAGGAGGAGGAGGAAACCCACCCAGCACATGTGCCTGAAGGGGACAGGTTCCCTCTAATGGCACTTGCAGATAGATGAGCAGTATTTAAATAGGTTTGGACCCCAATTATTTGCACAGTTGCATGAAAACAAGCCCGTCTTCCAAAGGGCTCAAGTCCCTCCAGCTATTAAGAGCAGCACATACTAAGAACCTCATCCACAGCCAGCAGGTTCCATCCAATACTCTCCAATTGCTCCTCAAGCTCTCTCTAGCGGGCACAGCCAGCCAAGGTCCGGAGGGTGAACCACAAGATCTGAGGTTTGCTGTTGCGCTCAGGGGTACAGAATTGCTTGTTCTGAACCACCCGACACAGAGTCGAAGCCAGCAGGAAACATGCTTCCCACCGAGGCCGCAGAAGCAGGACGCACCGGGGAAGACCTGGTGGGGTGCGCGAGCCAGGCCGCCTGTAGGTACGGGCACCGCAGCCTATGGTCTGGCTCGGAGGGGAGGGCGCGAAGCTGGGAGATCACACACTGAAGACTAGTCAGGTGTCTCATCTGGCAAGGAAGCTTAAGTGATTTAAGATGGATGTCAAACTCTGGCTGGGTCCCTCCCTGGAGCTGGGCACCCCAGTCCTGTAAATGGTTCTGTGAGGACTCTCACCCACCCTCTGGCCCTGCCACTCGAGCTGGTAAACTGCAGCCACCCATGGGGCTCTGCTCCACAATGCAAAAACCCCCTCGTTTTCAGGGAAACTGGGCTCGTGGTTTCTCCTCTAACACCCTCCAATAATCTGGGAGGGACAGATGAAAGGGGCACATGCAAGAGAAGCAGAAGAAAAAAAAAAATATGAGCAAGTACGACAGGGAAAATGCTTTCTAGAACATCTGCTTTTGGCAGTGCAGGCTGGATTAGCACATGAAAAAAGAAACTGCAGCAAGAAGCAGCGTGATTTCAATCAATTATCTCAGCATTTCTCTGTCACTGCTGAAAAAATTTTGCTTTGGAGAGCAATGTTCTTTGATCAAACCATTTGAATCTGGTACATGGAAAAAAAATAAAATAATAGTCCTACTTCTTGCTTCCTCATCCTGTATCTAAAGCATCTCCAAGAAGGCAGGTTGAGGGAGAAACTGCCTCCAGCTTCGTGGAGGAGCATCCTGTGCCTACACGACAGGAGATGACTGTCCCCACAAGGGGCTGCAAACCCAGGTGGAATGGAGATCCCGCTGGGAGAAGCTCTCAGTGGCTGGGATCATTCAGCGCTCCCCTCCCAGCCTGTGTCGCTCCCGAGACGCCCCTGACCGAGGCAGGGAGAAGCAAGCCACCTGCCTTGGGAGGGAGGACTTCCAAACAACCCATTCATCGTCGAGGCTGCCACCGTTCATTTTAAATGGCAAAATTAATTTCAAGTGGCTGAGGTCATCGCTCTTGTATTGGCAAATACGCTTTATAAATAAACTTCATGCTCTATGCTCTGATGGCCAAGCGCACGGAGAGCGACAGCCATGGGCTCCCTCCTTACTCAGGCTTCACTTATTTTGGTGTCGGTTCAGTCGCACGTCTTGGGACTCTTCAGGATTCACAAACCAACACCTGCAGGAGGCACAGCCCCTCTGCAAAGGTTAATTAGCTCGCCAAAGTTGCCAGGAAACAGCACCCTGCCCGCACAATAATATGTTTAGCCACGGAAGTTTATTCCGGTGAAGTCATGCTCTCTCCAGTGAAGGACAGCAAGTGTGTTCCATTCACAGCCGAGCTGGTCATCTGTGCCCTACCTGCATGTGAACGCTGAGGAGGCCACCACCGACTGACACAGCGGGCTTGCGTCTTGTAGGGAAGTAACCAGATTTCCTGCTCTGCCAGAGTCTGACCTTGGCTTTGAGCACCAGCAGTCCCCTTCTCTCCTCCAAACCCTCGATGGCTGCGTGATCAACACCCAGCCCGCCGCTGGCTGCAGCATGACCGTGGCTGCCACGCATTGATCGTTTTGCTCTTTCAGACCAAACTCCGCCTGTGTGTGAGCACACATGGCTGGAGCGATGGGAAGGCGGGCAGAAAGGGAAGGTGAAAAGCTGCAGTTTTCAGTCCTACCCTTTATCTAACCTCCCCCAGCCAGAGGGCCTCATCCGAGCAGGCCCCAGCAGGCGCCCGAGACAGACGCGTGACTTCTGCCTCTCGCGCACGCAGAGTACTGATCAGCAGCGAGCTCGGCCCCGGCGCACCAACAGCCCGACGCGGGTTGTATGATACCGGCAAAGAGCAGGAAGCGTCAAGCAACGCCATTAACGCAGACACAGGCTCCCCCCGACACACGTGGGGCCACGCGGCTGGGTTTGTCCTTTGCTCCTTAGCACCCAGGACGTGCAGATGGCTTCCCTTCATGACCTCATCCAGGAATCAGCTCGCACTGTGACCGACAGTGTGGCAGCGAGGAGGAGACCCAAGCGAGACAGGGCTATTTTTGTTCCAGACACTGCACCACATACCGTAAGGGGCAGCCGCGCCTGTCAAGCGCTCACATTTGAAGCTCATCAGCCGGGCCCAGGAGGAGTTAGGCGACCTGCCCAAATCACACCGCTAAGCCAACCCCCCCGCCCCGTGACTCAGTCTGGGAGCGGCTTACGAGCCAAACAGCTCCTGCTGGGATCTGCTGCGGTCCCGCCCCAGCCTCCCAGTACCACAAACACAGGTTTCGGAGTTGTCTTACTTGGTCTTTGTTGACAAATCCCCAAATTCCAGCCGCGACTTCACAGGCAAACAGGATCACCAGGCAAGTGAAGAACTGCAACGACAAACCAAGAGAGGGACGCTTAATGTCTCTGGCTACAAGCAAAAGCAGCAGTTAGGTGGGCAGGGGTGTGGAGCGGCACTTCTACCGACTGAGGAGATCAAAGCAAGGCACCGACTTCAAACCATTCTCTCTCTCTTACGCACGCTCAGCCCCAAACACATTTTCCTACAACTCATCAGATGCCACCCCATGACCAGACTTCCCACTGGGAGGGCTGAGTGGGGACCAGCAGAGCCTTTCCCACCCAGGGACTGGCAGGGACGAGGCTGCCCTGTGCACCACAGGACACCTTGTTCCTCTTCATGCACCGGTGGGACCATCCAGACAAGCTTCCTGCCCTGCCACAGATGCTCCCAGGATGGGAGCTGACAGCGCAGGGTTAAAGCACAGTTCAGCTGCCGAGGAGCTGCGGGACGTCAGGGTGTGATTTACAGCCAGCTCTCTTGGCATTCACGGCCCTGCGAGGCTACTGCAGCTTTTTGCATAAATACCACCACTCATGTTTTCCCACGGTCCCATCCCGCTCGTGCAATCCCAGCGCTCCACCCTGCCACCCCCCCCAAAGCCTCCCTCCATCTTTCTGTTCAGATCCCAGCGACACGTTACGACGGTCGGCCTGTTACACTGGGAAGGGGAAGCCGGAAAGCTCGTACATCAAGTCAAGTGAGAAGGCAGGGACAGGCACACTCCACGCGCGGCCAACGTTACCTCCGTGGCAACATCACCCTCAGTGACTTCTTCCTGGGAAAAGCCCCAAACTGGGAGAGGTGCCATGGAAGTAAAGCAGCAAAAGAGGTGAATGCAGTCAGGGGAAGATTAAAAAAAAATGAAATCACAGCACGGAGTGGGACAACAGCCCCTGGCTCCCGGGCAGCCTCTGTTCCAGACACACACAGGACATTTTCTTCAAAAACAGAGGAAATGGGAGTTTCCAGAATGTTGCCATGACCTGGCTCTCACGTGCAAGAGCAAAGGGTCGTCAGCAAAATGGGAAGAGGACTATTGACCTGACAGGAGGAAAGGACTTCCAACACCCTTGTCCAGTCCCTGAACAATGAACCCCTGTTGAAGTACCTATCTATCACCTGACTCTCCAGGAACATCCCTTGGGACTGGGTCCCACATCCCCCAAGGAATCACATCCCCCTAAGTCGCAGGCATGATGCCTCTGTAGTTCTCTGGTTAGGGCTCGCTCTTGCAGTGGTTACCCTCCAGCGAAGGATGACTCCTTTATCCCAGGTATGAAGCTACAGCTGCCTGCAGACGTGGTTCAGCAAGCTGGCTGCAAAACACCAGGGATGCAGCGTGATGCTCTGGCAACACAGCGGTGTTCCCAGCCAGCGGCCAGACGTGTCCCAGCCCCTCGCTGGGGAGCAGAGCCCGCTCCAAGCCAAGCGGCTCCCTCCTGCCTTCCTTGCATCTTGCTGCTCAGCCTCTGTGTGGCCTTGGGAACAGGATTTTGGTAGCATGGAGCTTCCTGGTACTTTCCCCTTTCGTAATAAGCCTATAGTGACTCCATCAGCTGGCTGCAGAAATGGGGAGAGTGGCTGCTTCCCTGCAACACCCTGGGGACGCTGCCTGGAAATGTCATCGGAGCATGGGTGGGAGCCTTGGCCTGCGGGAATCATCATCACGAAACATCTCCAACCTCCCCTTGGCAAGCCAAGGTGCGAGCAAACGCGGTGCGGGCAGCGCACAGCGGCTAGAGCTGCTAACTTCAGCAAAAGCAGCCGGTTTCCCTGTCAGGCCTCAGGTACCTCGTACCACCTGCCCTTCTAATCCTCTTTCCAACTTCAAGAGGGAGCGAGGGGTAACTCACGTTCTGTAATCGCTTGCGTTAACAACAACAAAACAACCCAACGCTGCCAGACCTCGCTACAACCACCCGTCGGGTCTGCGCACCGGCTCCCCCTGTTCTCAGCAGCCGTGGCAATGCCTGCAGACTCCTACAGCCGCTCTCAGCCACCGACCTTCAGAAGTGCTTGATGCAAGCTGCTGAGAAGCACCCCCCCTTCTTAATGGGAAACAAGCGGCATCCGCGGGACCAAGGGGAAGCGGCTCCATTTCCCTCTGTCCCGGCTGAATCCGCACCCACGGGTCACTACGCCGCCACCACGAATCTTCCAGCCCCATGAAGCCAAGTACTGCAAAGCCCTTCTAATTTTTTTAATTTTTCTTTTTTTAAGTTTCACCCCTCTCTTTTGCATCGAGTTTAAAGCTGAACCACACGTGAGAATTTGCTTTAAAATAAATGGGTCTCCCTTACCCCCAAGGCAAAGGCTTTTGGTGTGGCTACGGTTTATACAATTAAGCTCATCTCGTGCCAGGAATCCTGAACCGCTGCCTCACATCAAGGACACCCGTAGCACTTCAGTAATGGATTTTCCAGGATGTACCTAGATGTCCTCACTAAGATATTGTGGGAAACCTTTGCTGTTTCCTTGTCCAAACAGATAAAAATAGTAGATGATTCTTTAAAAGAATTGGAATCACCACAGGCAGCCTTGAAACAGAGTGGAATGGGAAGCTGTAGGGGACATCAGGTAAGAAAGGGGGTTTAGCAGGTGCTTGGTAAGACAGCCAGGCCATGGGGGAAGGATAAAAGCATGGGGGGATGTCTCATAGAACAGAGAAGAATCGTGCTGTTTGCACCTCTTCTGCTACGCTGCTGGCTTCAGCCTCTCTGCTGCATCCAGGCAGGAGCAGGAGCCTGCAGCCCGCCTGCCAGGAGCTCCAGCAGGCTGGGCAGAGGTGCCTGCAGCCCAACAGCCCTGCCTTGCTCCTTGCAGCGGTCAGCTCGCTCCCACCTCCGTGCTCACGCGTCCCCCCAGCCCTGCTCACTGCAACAGCCGCAGGCGCGGGAGGCGCGGCCCCAGCAGGGACGTCGCGGTGCCAAGCGGCATCCAGAGCTCTGCGCCTCTCACCGTTCCCAGAAGGCACTGAGACTCCTGAATAGCACCGTAGCATCCCAGGAACCCCACGAACATCATGACAGCTCCGACCGCGATCAGGATGTAGATTCCTGCAAGGGAAAGAGAGAGAGAGGTAAGCACGTCGCTGCAGAGCGGTGTACGGCAGCACCGGGGTGCCCGGCCGCGCGCGCTGGCTCCCCGTGGCAGCTAATTACGGCGTGCGTAATTACCGCTTAGGAGATACGACTAGAGGTGGCTGCAGACAGAGTGGAACGACGCGAGGTACACCAGTCTGATCTCAAAGTGTCTAACGCCAAGAGTTTAAACACCCCACCGCCCCCAGATGAGAGCGGAGAGCTCGAGCGGCGGGAGGCAGGGGATGTCACCGGCAAGGCAGCGGCCCCAGCGCTGCAGGCTGGCAGTTCCCACGGCAGATGTGCTGCTTTAAGTATTTAAGCAGAGGAGATGAAAATGATGCGTTAGCATATCTTTTAAAACAAACAATAGGGCATATGGTTTGTTTATATTAACCACCATGAAGATATTTATCCGGCTAACGTTTTAAAGACAGATGAGCCACAAAACTAAGGGAGGAGCACTGCTCAAGCATCTCACCTAATATAATCTGCCTTTTGTTAGTTCTAGGTTCTTCCACAGAAAGGAAGACATTTTTTACTTCAACTTATTAAACCTGCACAGTCAACTTACTCCATAACTAGCACAAAGCTCAGAAACTAGGCATTGGGGGGCTGAGAAAACAGAGCAATGGAAGTTTATTCATCCACGAAACAAGAGCTTAGCTCAAGGCTCAGGTCTGCCGCTGCTGGTAATCACCATCGTCCCACTCACCACGAGGCTGGTGAGACCGTGGTGACGACTGAGTCAAACGCCAGAGCTCAGCTTCCTCTTCCAAAAAAAGCACAGCTTCTTCTTGGTGCATCCTGTATATTTGGTTAATTACTGTTCTCAGGTATTGTGGTTCTACTACAGTAAGTAGTACAGTAAGTATACAATAAGTGAAGCCTACCTTCCATTCAAAAGCAATTTGACACACGTGAAAAATAATCAAAGAAATAATCGCAAACGAGGCAAGACTGCGGTCACCATTTTTAACTGAGAGAGAAGGAAAAAAATAAATCAGGATGAGAATAAACACACACGGGGCCTCTCAGATGTAACAGCGACACAGTGAATCTTGCTAGCGCTCGGGAGACGCAGCCCTTCAATTAAATAGTTTCTTTTGCTCAGAATCAGAATGTTTTTATAGTTATTAGTCTGTCTGTCAACTCTCCCTTAGGAACAGCACTGAAGTATAAACAGAGCTCAAGATTAAATCTGCTCGTACATGCTCGTCATGTTTAGATTTTTTCTTATCTTTGTAGCTTTTAAACAATCTTCTGATAATTAAAGTGCAAAGTCTAAAGGGTACGCACTGACAGCGGAGCGAAGCCAAGACAAACCCTTCTCTAAAAAGCCAGATACATCATAACGGTCGCGACTTGTTTAAAGTCCCCTTAGGGATATGTCAAATTTGGGAAAGGGTCAACTTGTGCTCCAGCCTCTTCCCTCTTGAAAACAAAAGCCACCAGCACCCAAACAACGCAAGGGCCAACTCAGCGAGAGGCGGAAAGGCGGCCGCAGCAGCCCCGGCGCAGGGACCCTCCGGACGGACGGACAGACGGCGCTTCTCCCAGCCCCGCGCTCGCACAATGCCTCCCGCTATATTTAGGTGCCGCGGGAGGGAGGAAGCCAGCTGCAGGGGAAGCGCCGGCACAATGGAGCACGCTGACCCCACAGGAAGCCCCTCGTCACTAAACCTGACGGGCTCTGCGGCCGGTGACACCGACATCCTCACGGCAACGTTGCCAGCGGAAGGAGGGGAAAGACAAAAAGAAAAGAAAAGTGCGAGTTGCACCTCCTGACGTGTATCGAAGGGGCTTCAGCAGCGCCCCGCGGGCACAAAAACCCAAAGGACAACTGGGTTGCTGAAGCCCCCTAAGAGGGGATGCTCTCTACAACTACCTGAAAGGAGGTTGTGGTGAGGTGGGTGTTGGTCTCATCTCCCAACCAACAAGTGATAGAACGAGAGGAAACAGCCTCAAATTGCTCCAGGGGAGGTTTTGGTTGGATATTAGGAAAAATTTCTTCACTGAAAGGGTGGTCAGGCACTGGAACAGGCTGCCCAGGGAGGTGGTGGAGTCACCATCCCTGGAGGTGTTCAAAAAGCGTGTAGACGTGGCGCTTTGGTACATGGTCTAGTAGGCGTGGTGGTGTTGGTTTGATGGTTTGACTTGATGATCCTAGAGGGCTTTTCCAACCTCAAACATTCTGTGACACCTCCACGCTTGAAGGTATAGAGAGGGGAAAAACAAGCAAAAGAAACCCCACAGGAGAGTTTCTTGGAAAGGACAGGCCAGCAGCTACAATTCTGTGGGCCTGCCTGAAGCTGAACTAGGTGATTTTATCCCAGCGGTTGGCGATGACGTGGGGTGGAGGGACTGGTGGTGGCAGCCAGGCAGAGAGCTGGCGTGAGGAGCTGTGAGATGGGGTGTGTGCAGGGAAGAGGGGCCTCAAGGAGGCTTGAGGTGACGGGAAGGCAGGAACACATCCTGTAAAATGAAGGCTGTCCGCTGGACGCTTGCCAAGCTCTAGAGAGACTGATGGAGATGTTCAGACCCTACATAACTGCTGTTTCAAGAAGAACAACTTATCAATAGCGGTCTCAAAAACCAGCCTGCTTATTGTCACCAGAATCTCCCAATACCCAAGAACCAGCCCCCACTGCTCCAGCTTGTACCAGTGATGCTGATGGTTTAGGTTTTCAACCCAAACCACATCAGGTTTTTTTCCATCTTAACAGCCTTAGGTGGCTCTGCTGGAGAGCTTAATCTCAAATTCCTCTGGGAATACTAACTTTGCTCATCCCTGTCTGCGGCAGCTTCTGGCTCTTCCTCACATTAGGTCAGCAGAGAGAAGACAAAGCTGGGCCGGGGGCAAGTCATCTCAACCTCTGAGAAGTCACCATTCATGCTAATCACCCCGGTAGATGGGTAACGAGCAGATGCAGCACATGTGGAGATCAAGCAGCATTATACTGCAGGGACCCCAACAACCAAGTCACTCCCACAGATGGTTGAAAGATTTAGTTCTCAGATTCTTCAAATTAAACACTGAAGACAATTTCCAGGCTGAACAAATACAGCCAGGAGATCACAGAGGAGCCCAGGCTGGAAGGGACCTCAAAAGGCCATCCGGAGTAACCTTTTGGGAGAAAGGGCACCTAGAAGAGACTACCTAGCGCCCTGCCCAATTAGATCTTGAAAACCTCCAGTGATGGGGACTATACCACAGCCCTGGGGAGCTTGTTCCAGTCAACGATTGTTCTCACTGTAAAAAAAATAATGAAATGTCTGTCTGATATTGAGATCATCAGGAAAACATAAGGGCCGCCGGCCGCTAAGGAAGTTTTGCTCTGAAAACTAGAAGATAAAAGCCCAGCGAGAAAACCTCAACTGATGGAGGAAACCGAGGGAACAAAGACATTTTGCTGTTTTATAGAAGTCTTCCAGAGGCCTCTGCACTTGCTTCTTGCTGGGATTTGTGCAGCTTCAAAACACCAAAGCCAAACCTGACCCGCTGACCTCCCACCCCAGACAGGCTGTGCAGACCTTGGACAGACAAGCAAGGTCCCGGCTACCCGCTCATGCTTTGCCGACTCCTCACCAGGGCCCGTGCCGCTGTCAGGCAAGCCAACGGCAAGAGGGAAAGGAGGGAAGGGAACATGATGCGCACCACGTGCCGCCTCCTGACCGGTGCTCAGCGGATACGGCCGCTGGGGTGGGAGCAGCGGGAAAGCACGGCCAGGCAGGGGAGAGGGCGGTGGTGACCGGCCTGAACTCCAAAAAGACAAAAAAAAAAACAAAACAACCAAGACAAGACAAAACCCCTGGAAGGCTTTTGGGATAACGGCCAGCTTCATTCCAGGCACAAACAAGCGGCCGTTACGGAGTCGCCTCTCGTTACCGAGGGCCAGCGCACTCCAGCCCCCAGGAGGCAACGGAGCGGGACTCTGCTGCGGAGTTTAGCTAAAAACAAGCACAACGTATTTAACACAGCGATAGCGTCTTGCACAACGAATGCCAGCGGTGTTTCCCCACCGAGATGCCACGCTGAAGGCTGCCAAAGCAAAGGCAACCAAAGCGCCCGACCACACAGTTTGGATGGTGTTTGTTTTCCCACACCCGTCCTTCCCCTGAAGGGATGGGGGGGTCTCTGTCTGCAGCCCGGGTGCCAGGCAGCTGGGGGGCTGTTTCACGGCAATCACAGCCCAGACGGGAACAACCGAGCCCTTTTCCCAGAAAGCAGCCTGACACATCTTCGCTTTCATTCCTGGCAGACGGCGAGGATGACGGCCAGCGCGGTTTGGGGCTCCGCGTCGGCGAGCAAGGCACCTGTCATCCCCACGCTGAATGGCACGTTATCCCTCTTAAAGCCAGAGGAGACTCCCCCCAGCCCAAGCCTCCTCACCGTTTAAGCATCCGAGATGGGATTAATTCCTGCCAGCCTGTCCTGGGTGGGAAAGGCCTCCCTGAAGCAGCACCTACTCCTTCAGGAGTCGGGTGCTGTCAATATGGCCTGGAGACCTCCGTCTTCCTTTTGACATGGAGCCTTAAAACAGAAGGCTTGAGCAAAGAGGGCCAACCACTCTCAGTCTCACCTCCTCATTACAGAGAGGTCCCGGGTCCTGTCTGAATTCAAAGCAGGAGCACAGCAACCACGGTAGGATCTCTTCACTGAAAGGCATCAGGATGCAACACATCGGCAAAAGCAGCAGCAATGGACCAAACGTCATCCCCGCCCCGTCCCCGACGCACCCAGGCGCGTGCTGCTCTGTGCCCTTAGCCACACGGAAAGCCCCTGAACATGAGACCCGGGGGACCGGCAGCCATCGAGCGCTTCTCTCTAGACGGCGCTAGGTGGGAAAGAAAACAAGCAGCCAAGAGGCCAGCCGAGCCCCCAGCCCCACGGAGGGCCCTTCGCCTCTGGGCCGGGTACGCAGCAGGATGCTCAGTTCCGGGAGCAGGGAAGGGAGAGAAACAGGCAGTATCCACTGTCAGTACTTGCTCTGGCAGGGAAGCAGCGTAGCTGGTCCCTGCAGGGTTGTAAAACCCATGTCCTCTCCCTGCTGTGAAATAAAAAAAAAAAAAAACAAGTAGGAAAAAAAAAAAGGAAATAATGAAAAACAAATAAAAGGAGGAACAAGCCCAGCAGAGCCCCTCTGAAACAAGCAGGGAGCAGCCCAGCCCTGCCCAACCCTCCTCCTGTGCCCCACCATCCCCATCAGAGATGTGCAGCTCCAGGCACGGGCATTCCCGGGCAGCATGCTACTCTCCCAGCAGCTTTAACTCATTAAGCTAATGGAAGCCAGCCTCTTCCCCCAGGTCACCATGACAATGTTTCCAAAAGACAAAAAAAACCCCCAAACCACCGAACGGCCCAGCCCAACACCAAGCCATGCCTGCCTCCCCACGGGATGCGCTTTAAAAAGGGGCTGAGAGCAGAGAGATTTTTGTGTTTACTCTCCCAACAGACAGGCTCTCAGGGGTCTCATCCTGCACATCCAAGGGTTCTGCAAGCCCCTGAGGGCAGGCAGGCTGCCGTGCCTACCCTGCCGTGGGTCCTGGCCAGGAGAAGCTGAACGCCAATGGACTTGTCACCAGCCCTGCTGCAGGGAAGGGTGGGACCACTGGACAATGCTGGGATGGAAACTCGTTCCTATGCCACACCAGGAAGCCTGAAACAAGACCCTCTGTATACCAAGAAGTCCTGACTACGACGTGCTTCCTTGTGGCCTGGCGACAAGATACAGACAGGGAGCAGAAAGTCCCTCCAGGACAGGGTGGGAGTGAGAAAGCAGTGGCTGCCCCAGCCAGCCAGCAAGGGAGGGTCTCATGGACATTTTTGTCCAGCTGCCTGGTGGAACTGGCCCAGCAGAGCCGACAGCACTTTCTTGGAAGTGGAGTGAGAAAGAGGGGGTGGAAAAAGAGAAGGTTTGCTGAAACACGACAACTGGGAAGCCCCTCTGTTCCTCTCCACCCCCTTTCTCAAGAAAAACATTGCTGTTCCACAGCTGCTAATGACTTCCAGACGGAGCAAGTGTCACAAAGCATGGAGAGCTCTCCAGGGGCTGTGTGGCTCGCACAGGGAGATGAAAGGCTCTACATGCTGCCCTTGTCTGCAAGAACAAGGCAAGAAGGAAGCAAAGGACACACTTCTGTCAGAGAAGTGAAGGAGAGATGGAGAAAACCCCAAACAACATCCTTGTCTGCACACCCGTACCCAAACAGACTCCAGACAGAGATGCCACAGTCAGATGTCTTCTCTTCTCCCTACCTGGGAATTGCTGGAAGGAGACTTTAGCTTCATAACACCAGCACGGCCACCAGAGCTGGGAGGAGGTCTACTGCATGTCTCCAGAACTGGGATGGACAATGGCGACACAGCACAGGAGACCCCGGCTGGACATGCCATCCCACCCTCTGTTGCCCCAGCCTACAACGCTTCTGGAGATCTCTACGTGCCCTGGAGCCTCTCACCCACTGAGAGAGCCCGAATCCCGCTGGAGGATTTCTTGTGGACTTTGCATGCCTAAACACGTGGCAGGCCTTCAGAGGAAAATGGTCAAAGCTATGGGTATGAACAGCTCCGAGGAGCAAGAAACCACCTTTGGCACAGGTCCCCGGTGGCAGAGCCAACAGGAGGGGACAAAGGAGGAGAACAACTACGTTAGTTGGATAGATATGAAACCAAAATAACCTGAAGGCACCAATTTATGGACTTAAGTCATAACGAATTTTAGTCTGCACAGTAAATTAATCTCAGGAGCAGGTTGCAATGAAGGTAGACTGAATTAAAATTAAGTACAAGTTGCTTTTCTAATAGAAATTGAATTCTATAACAAGAATACAAAAAAAAGGATTATATTGTCAGCTATGGGGTATGAGGCAGTTACTTAGAGGGAAGTATTGACAAAGTGTTTTTCCTCAAAACTCCTATTTTAAAAAGATTTCCACTATTATTGAAGGAGTTGATTGGAAAGTGATTAGAGGAAAATCTAGAACCAGTAAGTCTCAGCCTTTTTTTTAAGGGATTAAATAATTAAATTGCACTTAACTGTAAATAAGTTGATTTCCAAGAGAGAAAAATGGATGTACTTCTATTTGAGAAAACCTCACACACACACACACACACACGTATGTATTTTAAATAATCCTCGTTGCGGACTGTAGTTCAAACTTTTGCCTCCCCTCCCAAACTTTTGCCTTGTCCCTGGAGGGGTGGGGACAAGGATGGGAGCATGAAGAGAAACCAAGAACTCTCCATGGCAGGTCCATACCCAGTGTAGCCCTCCCGGCTTCCAGAGCCTTTGCACCACACCAGAGCTCAGCGCAACCCCCGCTGCAACGAAACCCACACCTCCGAACCCCTGGGCATCGCTGGGTTTCGCCTCAGGCAGCCCTGAGAAGGCTGACTGAGAAAAAAGCTGCTGTTACGGATAGAAGGGAGAGCTCCTCCGCGACGGCTTGGCCAACACAAGTCTGTTTGCATGACGTGCCGGGATGCTCTGCACTGCTGGTCGCACCTGGGACCCACGGCAAGAGCGGTCGAAGCATCTTCACGTGCCGTGGGGACAGCGGGCAAGCCCTGGGGGAGCTCAGGCAGGCGTCCCGACCCCCACGCCCGTACATCCTGCCGCTCGGCAGTTGCTCCTCTCTGCAAGAGTCAGATCCCCAAGGCCAGCAAAGCCTTATGGCAGAACTTCCAAAAATCCTGAGGACACCCAGGAAAGCTTGCCAGCAACGGATGCTGCGCTGACTTCAAGGACAAGCATGCAGATGTGACTGCGCTTAAACGTGTACTCATCTGTGAGGAGGGCTTCAGAGCATCCCTGGGCTTTCTGGCCCATTTCTTCCAGCCCTGCCTGCGTGAAAAGCAGCTGGAACTCATTTCCAGGGCAGAAATCACTGTCCTGGATTGTATTTGCACAGAGCAGGAGAGCGAAGAGAGCCTGCGATGCCCCTCGTTAGAAAGCCCGCGTTCCCACTAGCCAGCCTCCCCCCAGCGCCACCGCAGCGCACGGCTCCGCCCGCACGCCGACCCCATTGAAATTAGCCCAAGGCCACTGCTGCCCCAAGCCGTCCTCCCCCGCGTCTCCCCAGGCGTTGCTGCCTGCGGGCCGGATCCCCAGTCGCCATCCCGGCTGCTAGGGAAAAAGAAAACCCCCCAAAAAAATGAAAAAGAAAATTTGAAAAGAAAGGAAGCGTTGCCTTTGTGTTGGGGCAGCGAGGGACAGCGGGGAAAGGGAACGGCGGCAGCCCCTCGGTGGCCAGTGAGCGTCCCAAACCCCGATCCTGACACGGGCAGGCATGGGCTGGCGAGGAAGGAGCCGCCCCCGCACAGAACCTGCGCGGGCAGGACACCCTCTTGTGAGCCGAGTCCCCTATACTCAAAACAGCTGGCGTCTTCTGTGCCTGTAAAGACTGACACTTGGTGAGCCCCAAATGGGGGGGGGATGGACAGTGCCCCCCCCCCTCCTCTCCCAAGACCCCCACAGCCCACCAACTCACTTCTAGAACATTTCTGAAAGTTCCTGAGCACCACCTGCTCATGGGTGATGAACCCCAGCCCATGGGGCGGGCACACCAGGCTACAAAAAGGGGAAACCTGAGGTTTTTTGGTGCGTGCCCGCCACCTGAGGACCACAACTATGAGCAGAGAACATCACTGGATCCCATGGGGATATTTTTTTTTCTTTCATAGAATCATTAAGGTTGGACAACACCTCAAGGATCGGCCAGTCCAACCGTCCCCTCACCACCTATTAACCACTAAACCATGTCCTTCAGTACCACATCCAACCTGTCCTTAAACACCCGCAGGGACAGTCCTCCCCTTCTTTCTTTCCTTCTCTCTTTCTCTTCCACTGCCTCTTGACTCCAACTCCATTTTCAGCACCTCGGGGTAATACTGTCACAAGTTCTGCCAAGCCACTGTCTTTCGTGATTCCACCCAGTTTTAAGTATTGTTATAACTTTCGCCACGCCACTACCTTTTCCAGTTCTGCTGAGTTTTAAGTAAATTTGTGCTCTGTTTGAACCTCTAGAGTAATTGCCATTACTCCCAGTCACCGCACAGAGAATTAAGAACTTGCCCCTCCCTCATGCCCACCGAGTGGGCCGAGTTTGTACTGGTACCCACAGCGACGGACCAGCTCAGCCTTGTCCCACAGGTTCTCATAACTCACTCCATCACAGTGTTTTTCCTAAAACTGGTACTTTGTGTGTAGGGTCAATAAATACCTACGATGCGGTTAAGCTGTTGTTACCAGCCAACTTATCAACGCCTCCAGGTATCCCGAAGGATGTTTTCTGACCTGCTACCAGCACCTCGCCGGCCTCCAGGCACGCAGAGCGCTTCAGGCGGCGTTATGCAAGGGCAAGAGGATTTTAGTTTTGCAACTACAAACAAAGCAAATAAATGAGTATTAGACCCTAAGCCTAGCTCAGATGAGGAGCAAGCGTTCTCCTTTGTAGTCACAAAAGCGTGAAACTACGGTGCTCCGGCTACCCCCACCCCGGCACCGCTTGGTCCTCGCAGCACTGCGGCGGTTAACTTGCCATCTGCTGGAGCGTTGGGTCCACAGCCAACGTGGAAGTGCCAAAAGCCAAGGCTGCAACAAGTGGTTAGGGGATCAGATGGTTTGCGAGCCGTGCCGAGGAAAAACCCACAAACAAGAGCTCGTTTAACACCATTTAATACCCTCCCAAGCCAGCCCACAAGACAACTCCCTGTGCCGAAGCGCTGGGGAGGGGGTGGCACCGCCAGCAGGAAACCCCAGCCCCAGGAGCTCCCTCCTCGGGGGCTGGATGGGCGAGCAGAGGGGCTGCAGAGGGGCTGCAAAAACAAATGCCTGCGGCCGTCTGCCTGCGGGGGAAGCTGAGAGCGAGGACCGCTCCCCTCCTCCTCCTCCCACGCACAGCCGGGCCCTTTCCTGCCGCAGCAGCTCTCCCCTCCGCTGGCAGCCAACTCTGCCCGGAGGAAGCCCGATCCATGAGCCAGAGCTGCACCCAGGAGACCCGAGCATCGGCTCGCCGGCTGCGTTCCGAGGAGAGATTAAGCGCTGCAGCAGGCTGGAGGCAGATAAGCATCGCAACTGGCACCCTGGTGGCTGCCCTGCTCCCCACATCCCCCCCCACTTCCCCACTGCCACCAAACCCCACGCGCTGACCGGCTGTTCTCCTCCCCTGTAACACGCAGGCACCGCGGGAAAACAGACTTTACAAAACAGCTTTAACTCTGGGGCAGGGGAAAGGACACCGAGAGAAACCGGGAGATGCCGAAGCGCCGCTTTCCCACTCCCTCTCCTCACCAAGTACAAACCTCACCGTGCAAGCTTTCCTCCTCTAACAGATTTTATTGCTTCCCCCTGTCCTGCAGCGCCGCGGCAAAGCCTGGCCAGCCTTTAAAAGCCTCCTGACAGATCCCGGGACCAGCGCCCCGCGCCAGACACCAAAAAGTGATTTGCAAGGGGAAAGGAAAAAAAAAAAA
>VWZZ01001709.1:478400-490614 GCA_013399095.1 Psophia crepitans
CCTATCATCTGCTGAATACCAAGGCAAAACAGAAAGGGGTGAAAGAGCAAAAGATGCCAAAAAGGTGGGAGGGGGGCACTCAGCCCCACGCCGCAGGTCCCCCCAGTTTTGGCAAAAATACGTTAACTAGGGAGACACCAGTTGTTGGCCCCCAGAAGGAAGGAGATGTTTGGGCTGGTTCCTGGAAAGGACAGAGTTTAATTCCTTAAGCGTTCCCCCTTCTCTCTTCAAAACTGAAAACGTACACAGCAGAAATGCTGTAAATACAGCTCTGGGTGCGAGGGGGGAGAGGGGAGACAGCACGAGAGGAAAGCCCACCGCTGTTTACAGCGGGAGCACCTACTGTGCCCAGGCACAGCCGGGGGAGGGTTCAGACATGCCATTTCACGGGCAAGCAGGGAAAACCAAAGGAAAACCCTTTCCAGAAGGTAATTTCAGCTCCAGGTGAGGACAGGACATCGGATCAGATGGGTCCTTGCCCGGGCAGCTCGCACTCCGAGCCGGCCCCTGCCTGGCAGCCAGCCCCTCCTGCAAGCTGCTCCCCCTCATCCACAAGGGATTTTGGAGAACAGGGCAAAAATAGGGGGTTTAATCTTCCAGCAAGGCAGCATGCTGTCAAATGAATAAAAGAAAAAACTCACGCTAAGCTTAACCATAACACACAGAGGCTCCACCTGCCCCTCCTGGAGAACATGAGTCACGAGCTTGCCAAGCTTCACGTTCCACTGCCAGCCGCTCCATCGGCTACTTTTACACCCCTCTGGATAGGAAACGAGACACGCTTCCAAGAAGCACCCCCTCTTCCCAAAAGTACTCCAGGGTAGACCGCGGCGGAGAACAGCACAGGAGAAAACCCGCCATGCTGCAACGCGTCTTTCTGCGCTTATAGCTGCCGCGGCTTTGGACTCCGCGCTGGGGCCCAGGGCCAACGTTTAGGGAACGCTTCCATTGGCACGGCGGGGGATATTTCGGGGAGTACAGGGGGAGCGGGAGGTTATTTTTAGCCTAATCTGCGTGCTGCTCACCCAGAGCTTTCCGTCCCGCTTTTGCGCACGCCGCAGTCCCCCCTGGGGCGCGACACCCGCGCAGCGACACCAGCATCCCCCCAGACCTACTCACCGACGTAGAAGGTGTTGGGGGCCTGCTTGTCCCCCAGCTGCAGGTAGAGGATATTCGTCGTCTGCGAGTCATGCCGCAGCCACAGGGCCACTCCCAGGATGATGCCTCCAGCCAGCTGGGGAGAAAGCAGAGGGACCAGGGGTTACCCACCGCTCCGGACCCCGCGCGGCAGTTTTCAGGCTGCAGTTTTTCTGAAAATTCTTATTTACTCCTTTCCTGTCCAAGAACACCCTCCCCAAGCATCGCCCCACCCCTGCGGCGTGCTTTACGCCCGTCCCAGGTGAGCCACACAGCGCCCCCGGCTTTAGGTGCACCCCTCGCTCCGGGGACGCGCGAAGCCCTCCCCAGTTCCCGCAGGTCCTTTCATTACTCCGTTAAACGGAAGGCCCAGCCTTACCCAAGGAGCGCGGGATGTGTGGCGGAGGCTTTTTAGGGGAGCTTCTCAACAGAAGTCAGGGTCAGCCCCAATTGCTCCCGTTTCCCACGGGCTGTCATCGCCCCATTTCCTTTCTCGGTGATGTAGAAACAGGATTTTGGGGTTTGTTGGGTCTGCTAAGAGCCGGGTGGGCAGGGGGAGGAGACTGTAGCTCAGAAAGCAGGGCGAGGTCAGTTTTTCCCTCTGCCCCCATCTCGTGTGCACATTGCTTGGCATCCAGGGTCAGGCTTCCAGTCCGAGCAGACCCGGTGGGACGGAGCTTTCTGCACCCCAAAAGCTGCTCTGGCCTTGGGGGAGACTCAACCAACCAACACGACACCAGAAGGCAGTGAAACTGCTAGCAGTGCAGAGGAAGAGCAGGGACATCGTGGCTTTGAACTGCTGCCGTGCCTGCTCGCAGGGGATCCAAAACGCCGCCAACCCCTCTAAAACACACACTCTTCACCACGTCCACGCTTTGACAGCTAGCGCAGTGGTCAGGAGCGTGCAGACAACTAAGAAACCACACTCAGTGGGACTTGGTAACACTTCCAGCAGCATCTTTGTGTTACATCCCATTGCTCCACACCCCCTCCGGGTCTCGGTGATGTCCCACATCAGGAGGGGACGGACAAGGATTCGCACCGGCTGCCCTCGCAGCGTTGCTTTGATTAATATCTAGTCTTCTTCCAAGGTGTCCCTTGAGCACAGGAACCCCTGCGGCCATCGCTGTCATCACTTCCACTGCTGGGTTCACTGTCTGTTTCATTTCATAACGCAACAAAAAAAAGAGAAACCAGAACGCAGGTCCCTGCGGGTGGGCTGCGAGTGGGACCATGCTCTCCTGCTCCTCTGGCACGCACAGCTTCCCTTAACATCCTGATACAGGGACTGAGGTTTCCTCAGTTGGAAGAACCTCAGTTCCAGCCATGGCACAGCCACGTCGCTTTTGAAGGCTACCATGAAGATGCTCACTGGAGCTGAGCAGCTCCGTGAGCCAACGAGGCTGAAACCGCCACCTTGGCCACGCTGGTTGTGCAGTGGAGCACTCACACACGTGTGTGCAAGCAGACACACGTGACAGAGCCCCCAGGGCAAGGATAAATGCACGCTTCTAACACGGGAGGAGGTGTTCCGCCTATGGAGCATAAACCCAGCTTGCCACTGGAATATTCATGCCCAAATAACACAAGTTTTATGACTGACTTCCTCACTGCTCACTCTTCCAGGGAGGGGTGCGGAATGGCAGCGGAGGACAGGAGCGGACGGGGGGCACTGCAGCAGGGAAGGTGTCACTGCGTGGAACTCCAGCCAGAGCATTGCCAGCAGGACGCCCTGTGTTCTCCATGACACTGCCCCCATCCCCTTCCATTTAAAACCATGAGAGAGAGAGGGGAAAAAATAAACACACATGTTGAAAAAAAACCAAAACAACCAACAAAACAAAAATCTTAAGATTTCAACATCATGTCTACAAAAGGCTGGAAGCGCCTGTTCAAACGCTGATTTAATTTTGAGCGTCCTAAATCCTCAAAGCCATTCATCTTAAGGAAGGGAAGATAACTACCAGAAAGTACAGAAAGGAAAACACCATTTTTTTCCCCAAAAGGATCTGAGTCAGGTCAGCACGAGATGCACCATGGAAAAAGAAAAAAAAAAGAGTTTGTTCAGTAGAAGTGCAAAGTCTCCAGCTGTGCCAGCGCAGCAAAGCCTCGGTGAGCACACGAGGACCGGGATTTGCAGGACACGCTGCTGGTGGGAGCCTGGCTTTGCCCCTCAGGGGGTCAGCTGGGGGTTTTCCTCCCCGCTTGCTTCTGCAAATCCCACCCACGAGATTTTTACAGAGGCGCCATCGAATCTGGGGCAAACCCACACAATTTGTGGAAAACTCAGAGGGCAAGCTGACCACGGGGGTTTTTTCCACTTACCGGAGGGAGAAAATCCCCACCAGCTCCCTGGAGAGGGATTTACAAGCCTTCCCCCAATCTGACACCAAAACGATCAGCTTTTAACGCTTTTCCCACAGCACCCAGCGCGACTTCCCTGCCCGCACGGCCCCTCATCCCTCTCGCGCTTGGGAGAGCCCAAGGTTCTCCAAACACTCGCTGCAGAGAAAAGTCACGAAAGCCGGTCCGTGCTCAAATCCAGGTCCAAATAAGGCAGCTTGTGGCCTCGCAGACAGTTACCCAAACCCAGCCTGGCACAGCTCGTTCATTGTCTGAGGACATAACGAAGCCTGTGCTTATCCTCTCAGGAGGCGGAGAACATCCCCAAATTAATCAGTGCTACTCTTAAAGGTCTCTTGGTGGGTCCCAGGGGAGGAGAGACCCTGAGACAGACTGGGGTTTCTGTGCTGGCTGGGAGAGGTGAAGAACAGACTGCAGCCCTTTCTGGTTTGGTTTTCCCTCTGGAAGGATCCATTGCTCCGCCCCGGCACGCTGTCCCCCATGCCCAGCAGTACCCACCCCAGCACCCCACCACCCGCGGCAACGCTGGGGCAACACCACTGCACAGAGCGGCAGCTGCTTTCCTATCAAATTCACCCCAAACTGCCCGACACAGGCTGCAAGCTTCCCTCAAAGTATTTCTTAGTCATTTGGGAGCATCAGCAGAAGGGACGGAGCCTCTTCTGACGCATCAAAGGCACCACAGCGGTGCGGTCTACCTAGGGCAGCCAGCTGGACCATCTCCAGATGTTCCTGGGTTCAGCACGAACGCGCCCCAGAAACACCCCCCGCCCGTCCCTCCTGCACCGCCCGGCTCCGTTTGCTTTTTTAAGTGAGCACAGAGGACCTCCAAAAGGCAGTTTTAATCCAACAGCAGCTGGATTTCTTAAGAGAAAAAACGTTCGCCTACTAATGAAAACAGGGTTTAGGCTGCGGTGAGTAACTTTTTCCATGAAAGCCATACATCCTTCTGCCACCACGAAGTGCAGAACCCAACTAGGGCATCTTTCTTCCCAAAAGCAAGACGACGAGGTCCACTACACCTTGCTTGGGACAACCTCATTTTTAACACGACTCGTTCCAGATACAAGCTCGGTATTTCCTTCCCTCCCCATCCCACCACCACTGCTGTTTGCTGACACAAGACCCAGAAGAGCTCCAACCACCGACGGCAGCACCACGCTGGCCTCCAGGCTGCCTACCCTCACACATTTAACACCCCCTTCCCCCCCGCACAGCTAGCCATGACCTCGTGCAGGTTGCCTCGCTGCCCTGCGCTTGCCCAGCGAGTCACACAGTACCATCTCAGCGCCCGCACCGCCGCCTGCATCCCGCCGGCCAGCCGCTCCCCGGAAGCGCCGGCACAGCCGGATGCCACTGAAATAAGCGACTGCTCAGACTCCAACTCGGGGCATCCAGATGACTCTCCAGAGTTTTAACCGCTACTGACTTTCTGGGCTGCTTTTATAGCCTTGCGCTGTCCTTTACCCTGGAGTGTTTTAAGATCTCACTCTGCTGCCTTCCCCTACCTGCACTTTGGTATGCAAAAATAATAAAACGCCACAGATAAACCCCCCAGATCCCAAAAGAAAAACAGCCTTCTATGAAAATAACACTTCCTCCATCTTCCCTGCCCCTTCAAAACTCCCCTGAGAGCCTAGAGGGGCACCCAGTCCAGGGCACAGGATCCCCACTGCACCACCAGTGGTGCCCAGGACGGGGCCGTTCCCGGCGATCGCGCCCCAAGCAGCCTGCCGGTGCAGCGGAGGTGGCGCGGGAGACTCCAGCCTTTCCTCTTTACTGCTATTTTCCAGCTTCCAGAGATTTATTGCTTCTTCCACAGACAGCCAGATTTTTCCAGCTGGATCCTGCCTGCCCAAGGCTTGCTTTTCGCAGGGACGCCGTTCCCGCTTGGCACAGTGGAGGATGCCCCCATCAGACGCTGCCTAAGGGACGGAAAATGCACACACCCCCCACCCCCAGCCCCCTGAGGGGTGAAGAGGTGGTACCCCACATGATGGGGTATCACTGAGCACCACGATGGGGTTTGCTGCCCCATCCACTGTGCATGTAATGGGGCTCTCTCCCAGACTGTGCCACTCGCCCTAAAATTTCCCAGATCCAGCTGCGGGGCAAGGCAACAAGTCCATCTTCTACAGCTCAGTCACTCCTCCTCTCCCTGAAAGATTCCCACGATTCAGGGGTGCAAGGAATGGCCCTGTTCTCCCGTTTAATGTGGGGCACCCGTGTCTGAGCTGCTCCCACCTTTGTCCGCTGCTCCCCAGACGCTCGCGTACGCCAGGACGTGCATCAGCCCCCACTCCCTTCCGCTGCCGCCAGCCCTTTTCCTCCTGCTCCCTTCCCTCCGTCCCTCCCCAAAACAGGTTTCCTGGTAGGGAAGAGGAAGAGGGGGAGGAAGTCCTGGCTATAGGGTGGCTTGCCGGGCATGTCAGAGCAAAGCAGGCATCCTGCAGCTCAAGCCATCAGAGGAGGGAAGCGGAGGTGCCAGCAGTTTCACAACACTGTATTTTTAGCGGCGTGGCTTCCCACGGCCGGTCCTGCTGCTGGGATGCTGCTTCCCGACACGCTCCTGCCTCGCTGCAAACGCACGCCACTGGCAGAGCCCACGCTGCAACCCCTGTGAAATACCGCAGGCAGGAACAAGCAGCAGGGTACTGCTGAGAAAGCTTAATGGATTTTAGCTGGGTGATGATCCAGGTAGATGATTAGAGATTTTTAACAGTTTTTCACGCTGAACGGGCTTGCGGCTTCCCTGACACCGCCGGGAAGCTGAGCCCTTGGAGGGGACAGCACCCGCACCCCACGGCAGGCAGCCCAAGCGGAGTTCCCCCGGCTCTTCCCCAGCACCACCTTCAAAGCAGCTGAGACACAGTAAAACTGGATCCCTCTCCTTCTAGGTGCAGGGAACGGGCGTGCAGGCTGACGAAATGGCTTGCCAGGGCTGAAGCATCTTGCCACGCAAGAAGCCCCACTACAGCCGTGAACAAATGGCTAATTTGGGGTTGAATGCTTTGATCTCAGGGCACCTGTGGGTCTCTAGGAGGAGCAGCAGGTATCGTATTCTCCACTATGCACAGTGTAAGTGATGAAACATCGCTCTGTCGCTGCACCTAGCATGAGTGGGGGAAAAGCAAGCAGCTAGAGACTGAGAACGTGCTGGAAATTACCTTTGGGAGGGCAACACAAGCCCTCACAAGATGCATGCCAGGACCCTGCAGGGTTTGCACTACCATCATCTGGAGGACCACGGCAGGCAGAAGAGGAACACGTGACTGCCCCAGTACAGGCAGCGCTGAGCCTGCCCACGCCCCGCGTCTCGCTTCCTGGCAAGGGGCTGAATTTCTCTTCTGCTGCAAATAGGTGCGCCCTGCCGAAGCGCCGAACGGGCTCGGGGTGCAGCTGGGAGCGCGCGGCAGCCCACAGACCCGGGAGGTTTGGTTTGCTGCTGCGACGGTCTTCGTACGACGGCAGGGCTTCACGTCAAAGAGTCACTTAAAATTTTAAGGTAAGAAGTGCTACCAACTGCCCCCACGCTGCTCGTTGGGCTGCACTGTGGCACACCCCGGAGCACCAGCATGTGCACCTCAAGGCTTTTTGAGGGGGTGTAAGCAGAGAAGGTGACTTTGATCAGACAAAGGCGGTCGCAGTTTGACAGCCACGCAACATGAACACTTCTCCGCCGAGCTCAGCGCAGGCACTTGCAAACTGCAGCGACGGACAGGACTCTTCTCGCAAGGCTCGGGCCAGCTCTTTCCGCTGCCCGATCACGCTTGACAGCCACCAAAAGTCAAGCTGAAAGTTTGCAGGCAAGCCCTGCCCAGAAACTGCAGAAAGGGTGTTTGCAAGGAGCCCGGTGCTCCGAGGGAAGCAGCCTGCAGCCCGCGCCCCCGCTCCCAGCGGGGCGGCCGCCGCCGTCCAGCAGCGGCTATCAATAGAGCTGCCGGACTGGGTGAAATTCTCCGCTGGTGCCTATAGTTACCAGCCCCACAACACTGCAGGGCTTTTCAAAACAAGCTCCAGAGGAACACTCCCAGAGGAACGGCATGCCAGAGGCCAAATAAAGCTCGTTGGATGGGAGGAGAGCGGGAATCCGGGACCAAAAATGGAGAAGCGGGGTCCTCTGATGGGTAGCACTGAGCCCCCAGGCTGCTCCCCACTCACCACAGCCTCATCTCCACTGCGGACAGAACACCGACATCTACCAGAAGGGTTTAATCGTCCTTGGTGGAGAGGAAAACAATTTCGGATATTGCTTTAAAATTAATTTGGCCCCATATGTAAGCGTTTAACTACAATGGTAATACAACTGCTTCCCCTTTTTAATAATACAGTTAAAGGCACTTGCACAGTACAGGATCAAAGTGTTTCTCAAGGCATCATATGGGGGGGCTAATGCTCCTGCAGGAGATAAGCATTACGGTGGTTGACAGAAGAATAACCTCATGGAAACAGAACCACAGGCGCGCCAGCGATGCTCACTCCTTGCGGCTGCAGCCCAGCCCGCTAACTGAATCCGGGTACCCCCACAGGGCTGCGCGCCCGTCTCTTCAAAAGACCGCCTTCAATAACCTTCTGCATGCAGAGGCTTCAGAAGAGGTTCTGTAGGCGATGGTAGGACTGTGTTCACTTGAGAGCCCAAAAGCACATCCCAGAGAGCCACCAAGCAGTTAAACTTGGGTCCAGGTACTGACCCTGCTCAGAAAACCTCTCCCTTGCCCTTCAGAGACAGGCGTTAAATAGCTGCAGGTCAAACACAGCAGAAATACACTTGCCTACACATCACCCCAGGACACCGAACCCACAGTCAGCAGAAGATGATGCTGGGCCAGCGTCACATCCTAGCCACTGTCACGAACAGCATTTAAACAGCACTCCGTGCCAGCCCGCACCCAACACAAAACGGGAGCTGCTCGCCGTGTGAGCCACCGGCTCTCCCGTGCTCTGCCTAACTGTGACCAGCAGTACCCAGCTGCCCTCCTCGTCACCTCGGGAGGGTCACGAGCCGCTCAGCAGAGCTGCCCGTAACCACAGGCTGCTGACCCCTTCCACCGCCGCCTCTCACCACGAAAGCCAAATATCTTGGTGCGCGCTTCGCAGAATCCAGAGGACAACCGACAGACTTTCCAGCGTTGCACAAGAAAATGAGTCTCCTGCACTCCTCCTCCGACCACTGCCAAGACAGACTTTCACTTCCACCTTCCCTCTGCTCTTGCTCTTCGTCCCCTTTCCACCCCAATTGCACCACTCTCAGTACAAGCAAGAAAAAAAAAGAGCTACACGGTGCCTGGAATACAGCATTAGGAGCAAGCTCTTCCTTTTCATTAGCCACCTCTCTGGTAGGGCAGTCAGCAGTGCTCTAGACCTGGAAGGTTGCCACAGGCTGTATTAGCTAATAAGCTGGGCGATCCTTCTCCGAGCAAGCCAATTTCTCCTTGGTTATGTTTAATTACATTTTAAAATAGCTCTCTGGCTTCCTTTGGCCTCTCCAGGGACTCTTTGCAGCGGTGGTCAGTTCAGCCCCGTGCGCTGAGCTCTGCGATCGGATTCGGAGAAGTCAAGAGAATAGTTGAAGTCCAGCCATCTACTGAGAGTGGGATGGAGAAGCGGCTCCACCCCACCACGTGCCCAGCCCCGGTCCGGACCGCGGGGTGAGCTGGGACTGCCCGTGGCACCAGCGACGGGCACCGACAGCGCTCCCACTCACAGGGCAGGGAAGCGGAGCGATGCCTCGCCACCGGCCGCCCCAAGGTTTCAGGGCAAGTTCGCAGCACAGAAAAGCTTTTGTCTGACCAACCCTGTGTTTTACTAACCCGGTGATACCCCTAGGCGCTGCCTGCGGACACCCCCACCGCTTTGGTCAGCGGATGCCACCGCAAAACACACGGGGACCTTTCCTTTCCAGGGATGGGCACCTGCTCCTACGCGTGGTCCGTGCGGTGGCTGCTGCTCTCTCCTCGAGGCACTGAGCAGGTAACCCCGCCAAGCCTGCCATCTTCTTCTCAGGAGTGCACACACAAAGGAAAAACAACCCCCAAAAATAAAATAGAAATCAAAATGAAACATCTCGGGCAGAGAGGGCTGCCAAGGCACCCGGGGGAGCTGGCAGCAGGGCCGCCTTTTCCTTTCGCCTTCCAACGCAGCGGCTTTGTGAAACCCCCTGCGCTGCCAGTGGAAGGAAGGGGGGGGACGCAGAGGGGTGCCAATTTATTTACACTCCAGCAGGACTACTTTAAAAACTTATCGGAGTTCCTTTCTTATTTGTTCACACCGTTAAGCCTGAGAATTGCTTCCTTTCTTCCTCCCGGGCGCTGGAGCGAGCTCCTGTGAAGCACACCGAGGAGCCTGCCAAACTTTCGGTTCTGCCTCCTGCTTGTTTTCATCAACAGTGCCGGACCTGGCTGTGCAAAAGGCAAATAATAAGCAAATAAGCACACGGAGCGCAGCAGCCCTTGCATGCTAACCAGCTGGCAGGACCACAGGGCTGCCGTGCCCCATCTCACGCCTCCCTGCGGTCGGAGCTGGGGTCCAGATGCAGCAACGGTGCTCAGCATTACGTCCAGCCTTTAAGTGCCACCCCCCCAAAAAAAAAACAAACCCAGGATCTTGGCACTTCAGTGGCGACCAAGGCATCCCTCCCCAGCTGGGGATGCAAGGTTGGCTGCTAACTGCATTCCTGTGGGGGTAAACCTAAAATTCCCCTTGACTACTGGTTTAAAAAACACCACAAAAGGGGTTTGAAAACCGAAAGACCTGGTGTTCAACCACCCTTCAGTTGGCCAGCTTTGCAGAAAGCATCATCAATTCTAACAAAGCCAAGGCTCCCCATCCACACCGAACGTGGTCCGAGGGAACCGGCCGCAGGTGAGCCCAGCGCTGGGAGGTGTTTCGGGGAGCTGACGGGTCCCAGCTCACAGGTACCCCTCCTTGGGAGGAGCCGGAGCATCTCCCACCAACCATCACAAGGAGCAGGCGTCAGGCTCCCTTAGCAGGGCAGATCAAGGCACCGTAAGTCCTAAGATGGAAATTAAATGGATGGGCTAATTCCTCTTGGAAGCGAAACACCCATTTATAATAGATCAGCTGTTCTGCAAATGCACACCGGGGCGGGCGAGCTTCCTCAGGAGCAGCGGCTGTGCAGAGCCTCCTGCATCCTTCCTGCCGTCCAGGAGACCCTTCCTCCCTCGCGTCTACACCCGGCGGCTTCAGTGACAAGAATGGCAGGAAATTAGGACCAGAAGGGAATAAAAAGCCCCGGGATAAGTGTGATAACTCGGAAGGAACAACATTTCAAAGAAGACCCTACCCGCCTCCGTCCTGCCATTTTAAGAGTGGAAGAAGAGGTAAAAAAACAAAACAAAAGAAAAACCACCAAACAAAAAAAAACAAACAAAACCCAACCCAGGACTGTCCCGCATCCATCTTGCGGCTGGCAACACATCAGGTATCAATTAACATCGCTGTGGTCTGAGCTCGTCATCTCTCCCTTGGTCAGTATTATACCCCAAAACAAGGAGACGAGGCCTGAAATCGGGCTGGATTTGACAGCACCCATTCCCACCCCCCCCAGAGGGAGGGACCACCCCCCTCTCCCACCCCAAGCACCTCACCACGCACCCCCGGGGAGAAGGCAGAGGCTGCAGCCGGGCAGAGCGGCTCTCGGTGCCGAGGCAGGGTTTGCTCTGGAAGGCATTGCCCCCCTCCCCACCCCTCCGGGCTGCGCTCGCTGCTGCCAGCCAACAGCAAGAAAACCCCCAAATTCCTCGTCAACAGAGCGGGGCGTCAGAGCAGGGGCACATCCCGACCGTACGGCCAGCGCTCAGCGGTGCCTTGCCTCTGCAGGGTGGGGCTGGCCTTTCTGGGGAGAAAACCAGCATTTCGGGGTACGGAAACCAGCCCATTTAAGAAATAAAACCCCAGCCTGCTTGGGCTCATTTCGCTGCTCCCGGGTGCGGGAAAGAGCGTTTCTCGCCGTGCCAGCCCTCGCTGCTGGAGGGTGCTTCCCACCAGGACAAACCCAGCTTGCAGGGAGAGCAGGATACGCCACTTTTCGCTAAATTAGCCGCATGTCTGGATGGATTATTTAACGAGAAACTTTCGCAGGAAAGACAACCTCCCCAGCCTGGGTAAAATTTGCACGGTAAAATAACTTCCCAGGTGGCGGAGGCAGCAGCCCTCAGCTCGGGCACGACCAGACACAGGCGTCGAGGCGGGGTCCCGACACGGCGCCCCGTCCGCTCGCAGCCAGCTCTCGGGGCGCTGGGCGCCAAACCAACCCCCACCACCCGAATTTTAAGAACACCCTCTCCTCTGCGGCAGACAGCCGGGCCAGCGCCTCTCCTCCCTCCGCCTGGCAGCATCCATCCATCCATCCCTCCATCCCCCCCACGGGCAGGCTGCAGAGCAGTTGCTTTCCCCAGCGGAGCCCCCCCTGCAACAGGGGGTTGGGAGCAGCAGCCCCCCGAGAGGATGCCGAATCGCTGCGGCTCCCCACCCCACTCCACATCTGGCCCCCGCGCAGGAGCAACGCGCCCCCCCGGCCCTTCCACCCGGAGAGGATGCCTATAAACATCTCTCTCTATACAACTATATATTAAAATATATATAAATAGATATCCATGTGCAAATAAATATATACGCACGCATTTAAAAAAAAAAAGGCAAAGGATAAGCAGCGCTCCCCCCCAAAAAACCCACCCCCAAAAAAAACAAACCA
>VWZZ01001709.1:491109-525686 GCA_013399095.1 Psophia crepitans
TGTTTAAAAATTTTTATTTTCTCCTTTTTTCTCCTCTTTTTCCCACCCATCAGGGGTGGCTCACAACAAAAACTCCTACAGGGCGGGTGGCAGCCACAAAGGTGGGTGTTGGGGGACAGTAGCACCACCAGCTCCTAAACCTGACCACCATCCCTTAAACCCCACCGCTGCCCCTAAACCTCACCAGGCAGCTCGGGATGCAGGTACAAACCGCTGTGGAAGGGTGCAGCAGGATTTGTATTTCTAGATACAGAAGTTTTAGGGTGCACCCATGAGGGAACCTCTTCCCCCTCAAAAAAAAAAAAAGAAAAGGGTTTTTACATTAAAACTCGTAGTTTGAAACTGAGAGATGTGTTTTCTTATTAATTTCCCCCTCCTATTTTATCCTAAGCTCTGATCTTCCATACACTTTTTTGCCTAAGCTTGTGGCTTTATTACTGCGAGCAATTACATTAAGTTCAGTAGAACCACTAGGGACGTTCTCCCTCAGTTATTGGGTCACATGAGCATCTGGGCGACTTCAGGGCTGCCCACCAAAAAGATTTGGGTCATGCTTACCAACAGTTCAAGTAAGCCTCACATTATGGCTTAGAGATTTTAGTTAAATTTTAGTTAAAAAACCCTGAAGCTGTGCAACAGAAGCATAATGAAATTTCCCAATCTTTTGGCCAAAACCCACGCTGGCCCGCTTGTTCGTCCCTGGAAATACAAATTGCTCTCACCCCACATTACACTCCCAGCAAGCTTATTCACTTCTTCTCGGGGCAGGATAGTAAGTCACCTAATCAGAATGTCAGAGGTCTTCTGGTAAAGGCAGCAGCGAGAAGCTCCAGCGAAGGTCAGGACCTTACCATGCTAAATATTAGCACGGCGCCCGCCTGAGGTGTCGTACATGGAAACCTGCCCTCTTTCTGCCTGGGCACTTTCCTCTAGCGAAAACATCCCAGGGAGCTGCTTCTGAGCCAAACGTTTTCACCCTCATGACTTCCATGCCATGCCTCCTGTAAGCAGGAAAGTGCTGTTAGCTAAGCACACATTTCCTACACATGTACGCTGAAAATGAGTCGACTTGTTCCAAAATCATCCCATGCCCCTTAGGGATGAGTTGCTCCTGGGCTCCGTCGGGTGCATCAAACCCTTTTTTGCTCCTCAGTAAGAGCCCACGGTGCTCAGCAGCGGTGGGGACCGAGGATGAATAGAAGTTGGCCCCATTCCCCAATTACTTATGCTGAGTACATCCCTGATTGCGGGCTTGCCATGGATGCATAAACCCTTTGTCTCTAAGCCACATTCACCCTTCCAGCCTTAGCAATGAGGCCAGAGGTTCACGAGGCGATTTATGCCTGTAATTGCTATCCCAAATTATCAGTGCGACCCATCTGGTTACAGCAATAGCCATAATCCCGTGTGGCTCCTGCTGATCAATCCAAAGGACAACGGCGGGATCCCAGAGCTGCTCACTTGCTACATCACAGCATCCCACAACACTTTTTTTTTTTTGAACCTTCATCATTTCCAGCTATAAACATTAAAACAAAAATACACTCCACCCCACGAAATGGAGAGGCTCTTTTCTACCTCTTTTCCTCTTCTGTTGGGAAGTGAGGGAAAACAGAAAACGAAACAAACCTTTTCATACCCTCCAAAAATTGTAAAAATTTGGGTTGGAGCTAGCACGGTCCCGTTCCTGGGGCTTTCCTTCAGGCTGTGCTGGCACACATGCTGCCCAGGACTCAGGTACAGATGTGGCTTTGGCGGGGGGGGGCAGGGGCACAGCCCCGCCACTTCCTGCAGCAAGAAGCTCCCAGTTATAGGCTAAAACCTACTGGGTTTAAACTGGGTTCACGATCTGGCTGTATCAACAAAGTCCTCTCCAAAACTTGGAAGTGGAAAAGGATCTCAGGCTTTTTCTTTGTTTTTTTTTTATTTTTTTTAAGCAGCTCGGCTGGATAAATTTGAAAACGTTGACCTTAATGTACAGGAAGGAAAAAAAACACGACCATGTCACAGTGACAAGATAACACGTACAGTTTCCCAAGATTACGTGTGATTTCAGATCTCGTGCACTCATTTCTCATGCTGTATTACTTGCTGCACAGTCCACCAAGTACCAGAACTGCGTTTCAAAGACTCTCAGTGGCTTTATCAGCTCTTTATAAAGTGCTGCTGCATAAATAAGTAAAACTCGTTTGCACGCATCGGTGTCACATGCCGGTGTCGAGTGTAAGCGCTATGAATAGGGCCGATGATTTCCCTCTTCAGCAGGCTGGGGGTTCGAGTGCTCGGCAGCGCGCCGTGCTAACGCAGAGTCATTTACAGAGCAGACAGCTGCAGGCAGGACTGTGAAGAAGCTGCCTACCTCCCAAGCCTTGCGTCACCCAAAGTAAAAAACAAACTCGAAAGAAGTTAGAAACAACAAAAAGTCCCAAAATCCCAAATAAAAATAAAAAACACCTCCCCGCCCCCAAGCTGCCATTTAATTTTGCCCTCTGTGAGGCTCCGATAGCAAATGAATGTCCCAAACATTCGTCTTGACACCAACAGGGATGGACTGATAGTGAGAGAATGTGGCAAACATCTGTCTTGACCAAGGATAGAGCCTGCAGGAGGCAGGGTACCGTCTCGTGAGCCCCTTCTCCTCTCCCTGGAATGCACCGATAAAGCCCGTCTACCTCCTGGGCGTGCCTGCTTGTGAGGGGCCGTAACTCACTCAGCCCCAAAGTGGGGGGAGACAGTGAGACCCCCTGAGACCCCCCATAACCCACCGACTCATTTCTGGAACATTCCTGAGCTCATACTGCGACTGCACAGTGGTGACAAAGCCCTGCCTATGGGCCGGGCACTTTGGGTTATAAAAAGGGGGAAACACGAGCTTTTGGGGCACGCCCACCACAACTACGAGCAGAGACCACCACTGGACCCAGGATGGTGATACCTCTTATCTTTCCTTTTCTCTCTTTCGTTTTCTCTCTCTCTGTCTCTACCTTCACTTTCGGCACACCAAGGCAATCTCGTCACAAGTTTTGCTGAGCCGTTGTCTCTGGTGATTCCACTGAGTTTTAACTGTTGTTATAACTTTTGCCAAGCCTCTGTTTTTTGTAGTTCTGATGAGTTTTAAGTAAATTTGTAGTTTGTTTAAACCTCTAGAGTAATTGTCATTACTCCTGATTACTGCGCAGAGAATTAAAAATTACCCCTCCCTCACACCCACCGGGTGGGACGGGACACCCTCCTAGCGGGGTTTGCAGGCAGAGCGAAGCAGCAGAGAGCGAAGCTGCTCGCAGTGTTTTTACTCTTATCTGCTGAGCTTGGGTTCTTGGTTGGTTTTTGATTTTGTTGGTTTTTTGTGGGGGATTTTGGCTTTGTGTTTTGCTGGTGGTTTTTTGGTGAAGCTGCTTATGAAAGTCAGCGTCATGCTTGTGGGTGCATGGCTGACATCCATGGGTATGACTCACCAGGGTCCGTTAGAGCAGATGCAGCTCCCAGCCCGGGGTTTAGCAGGCAGGCAGTCCCTCACCAACAGGGCTCTGCGAGCCCAGTCCCCACCGCTTCCAGCCTGCTTCTCCCAGGGAGATGCCTGCCAGCCTTCCAGCAGCTCCACCTCAAAAAAACCCCAACTTGTGTTTTATATAAACTGATGGAGGGGGATGAGGGGAGAGGACAGACCCACATCCTCCCCGCCTCCCACACATGCCTGGAGAGCTGCTGACCACGATGCGAAACAATTAGCATCAAGGCAGGCTCTAAACACCTAACCCCCCCGGTCTCCAGCAGATCTGGGAGAGCAGCTGGGAGTCCCTTGTCTGATGGGGACTGAGGGATGGCTGCTGATGTGGTACTCCGGCTGCGTGGCTTGGGCTTGTGTGGCAATCCCCCCGCCCTCCTCACGGCCAGTGCACAAACCGTGGACAAACGGTGGGAACAAAAGGCATGGCGTTTTGTGGGTGAGGTGCTATGAGCTTTTAACCGCTGCGTCTTACTTTCTGCAGAAAATATGACAGAAATAGCCTGGATTTCCAATTTACCTGCAGCGGTGAAAAAAGACCAAAAACCACAACGAAGATGCAACAGCAGCATCACCAAAAATCTTTAAACAGGACATTTTTGAGATGCATAAAAAGAAGCTCGGAAGTTCATCCTGCGGGAGGCTAATAGTCCCAAAGCACAGAAGAATAACTTCCTGGGCAGCCAGCACACACAAGACTGTTTTTCAAGGCAGGGACCTGAGCATGGGCAACCTGCAGGGCACGGACTGGCCTACAGCAGTGTGAAGATGGAGCGCCATCGCCTCCAGAGAGGTCCACCGGCACCCCTGAGGAGCCAGCCAACACCTCCAGTTTGAGCAGAAAAAAGAATAGTAAGAATCTTATCCATGCATCTGAAGGGACATCTCCAGCCTAACTTTTCTGTGCCCCAGCAGGAGTGGCTGGTGCCTGCTCCTCCAAAAATTCCCATGCCCAGCTCTGCAAATTCAGCAAAGCACCATGAAAGCCTGGGGGTTGCGTTTGTCACATGGTCTTTTTTTTGGGGGGGGAGGCAGTGCAGCAAGCAGAGACCTGTAGCTGCGCCTGAAGTTTCTGTTTCTAATAAATTCAACAAATGGTTCCCGTCTGTGCAGTCTGTGTCTCTGCCATCTTTAAATATTTATGTCAACGTATCTATGGTGATGGGTCAGGTTATATAAAGAGGAGGGGGGGGACGACACACGACGCAGTGGGGAAGGACGGCATCAGCAAACCTGAGCGGGTTTCCCCATCCAGCCCACACACTCCCTCTTCTCAGCTCAGGATCTGCTGCTCACAAGCCCAGAAAGTGAATGCTCATTTTTCTCAGGGCGTCAGAGAGGGCCAAGCCACGGCTGGGCTTAGCTGTGCTTTGGGAGATGCCACGGCGGAGAGCAAGAGCCCAGCCCGTCGGCGCAGAGGGCTTCTATTGTATAATCAATGTATAATTCATTAGTAGGTGAATGAAGACTGAAATAGCTTATTGCTGATGTCACGGGGCTAAGAAGAAAGCAAGCACGTCCGTGAGCAAGCTGGTGCACGCGGGGGTTAAACAATAGCACTTAGTGGGGCTGAGGGGGGATCTTGCCTTGGGATAACACAACCAACCTGGCTAGGCGGCTGCCAGCGACTTCAGGGAGAGCGACGCAGGGATATGAGGGATCTGCATCTTCCTGGCAAAAATGCTGGGAAGGACCTTTCTTTTTCACTTGCTGGAGTCTCAGGGAACAGCATCCAGTAGACAGGAAGGTATTAAGTATGGGTTGGCATCTCTGGGCTCAGCTGAAAGTATTTCTCCCAAGATGTGCCGATTCCGTATGAGCTGAGTGACTGCCCTGTATCTTTTCCAGATGAAGAGATAGGGGTTTTTTTCTTCACAGGGCCCCTGGCAGGGGTAGATATGCACATTGCCTCCAGGCATTGTTTGATGGACCCCCAAAACGAAAGATCGCACTGGATTTGTGCTGGGGATGCGAGGCACGGCACGGCGGGGAGCGGAGCAGCCTTACTGACAGCCTGCAGCCCGTCACGGGTTTGGCAGCTACAGCCGAAGGCGTCAAAACATGCACTGCCTGTGTTGTTCCAAAACAGCCTCTGAGGCTGCTCTGGGGTTCCCCCTCCTCGTTCCCACGCTCTCCCCCACCATCCCACCTGGCGCTACATCTCCCAGCGGACAGGGCTGATGCTTGCCGCATCAGAAGACTCCCAGAAGACTCTCGGAGCTACACAGTTAAGAAAACATAATCCCTTTTCACCACAATATAGCATTTTGCTAAAAGAGAGAACTGCAACGACACTTCACGTGAAAGTTGCAGGGCGCTTGTGAGCCGACCATGTGTTCAAAGGAGCTTCTGACCTTACCCACTATCAGCTGTGCTGGTGGAGATCTCCTGTGTGGAGCATCTACCACCTCTGGCTGTATTTCTAGAGAACTACAGAACTTGCTCAGCAGTATCTCCTTTAGGAGCATGCTGCAGGCACGAATCAGAGTTGCACAGCAGAGGGGCTGTTGCAGGAGGAAGTTATATCTTGATGGCGGTGGGAACCAGCAGACACGCAGGCAATAGGGCAGGAAATAGCAAAACATTTTGAGGCCAAGCCAGCACACCACAAGACTAAAAGATCCCTACTCGTCTCACCAGCACATCTCTCTAGAGAGTCAGTAAATTGCTCAGCCTGTGCTTTTCACAGCTGCTCGGAACTCATCAGGTTTTTTCCAGGTACTGAAAAACCCAATTTGCAGAAGCCCCGAACATCCTCACCTGCAGTTCTGCACGGAAAGTACATTGGAAAAGCAGCATCTGCCACCCTCAGAGCAGGCACTGGGAAAGCTGCCCTGGCTTGGGAGCAAGCTGTGGCCAGGCCACCCACAGGCATGCAGCGAGCCCCACGTAAAGCCTCAGGGACGATCAACGCTCACTCTGGCAGAGCAGGACCTGAGCAGCGTGTGGGCAATGAAGGATGGAGAGGAGCACAAAGGATTTCGTTGCTGATGTTCTCCAGCCCTGTAGGTAACCACCCGGCCTTAGGTTACTCCCTCTTCCCACGTCCTCAGATAGAGCTGGGGGGCTGTCTAAAACAAAAGGAAAAGGGTAACGCGTGAGCACAAGCTAATGCATACCCACAGAGAGGCCAAACTCTGATTGCCCACTAGATTAGCAAAACTAATTGATAATTACTGGAGCTTACTTGACAATTAACTGGAGCCAATTCACAATCAAGTATCTAACTTTGCACCTTTGGTCTCTCTTTAACTGTTTGGGGTTTTTTTGCTCTTGCCTATACCTACATAAATAGGGATTTCTTTCCTACCAGAGTTTGAGTGTCGACACGCTTATAATGGTCACCTTCCAGTTGTGCAAGCCTCGGGGAGGCCCGGTGGGACTGCAGGTGTTTCCTAGCCTGGCTGCTGGCTTTGCATCCCCACTGCTCGACTCCGTGCTCTTATCCCAACAAAATCTCTGTCTTGCTCTTCTCAGCACCGGGTCCATCTCAGCAGCGCTTACAAATAGGTTCCCAGGGTTTTGCTCTGGTTGCACAAGAGCTGTAATTCGCCCATAGGGAGCAGCAAATTAGGGAGTGGTAAGTGCAAGCACGCTGACTGCAGGGCAGGGATTTTTTTTTGTTGGCACAGGTGTAAAAAAAACCCGCTCGACACCTGCCCGCCCCAGCGCTTCCATCCAGCCATCCCTGGGTGCTGCTGTTTCTACGGCTGCGAACAAAACGGTAATGCTGCACTTTTCTGCCACAGGTTTCTGAACACTGAGGAGTTGAAGACACCTGCTTCCCTGCTCCTGAGGATGGCAGGGGGGTGCCATCGCAGGGCAGCACGAGCTCTGGTAGAAGAACTTGTCCATCCGGGCACTGCTCTGCCACCCGCTCGTTAAGGGTGCTGCTCCTTGCAGGGGAACTCCGGCAGTGGGTGGAACGGGAAAAAAGAACATGAGATAGCCAGCACATACATACGGAACAAGGTTTGCTTTTTTAAAATTATAGTTTGTTGGAATATTTTGTACCAAAATAATAATAAAAAAAAATAGCCTAAACCCCATGGCTGGCTGTCAGATGAGAAAAGGAACTTCCAGCTCCCTGGGACAAGAAATTGCATGTTTCTGGTCTGCTGCTTCTGGGGAAGAGCAGACGATGACTCTCCAGGTGCATTATCAGCTTGTGAGATGGTTTGGTGCAAGCCATGCTCTCACCTCTGCTGCAAGCATCAGAAGTCATTACCAAGGTGTGAAAACAGCAGCTACACACCCCCGCCCCCTCACATGGCCATGCTGGAAAGGTGTCTCCTTCTTCTAATGAAGTTTCAGTAACCACTAGTGATTCAAGGGAAGCAAGAGCTGGGGGAGGGGGATATGACAGACTTTCAGGTTTCTTTATCATGTGCATGCTACTCCTGTCCGTAATCATCCCTTTACATTAAAACTTGACCTGGGAAGGAGGAGCACCTAAAGCTTTAGCAGTTCTGGTGGTGAAGGTTTAACAGAACACTCTTGTACTAGTTGATGAGGCCTAAGCAGGTAACCCACCCCAATAACACAGACCCCACTGACTTGCTCAATCTCCAATGTTTTTTTTTTTGATATGGCAGAACATCATCAGTTGTCCAGCCACAGAGCAGGGGGCAAGACCTGACTATCTAGTGTTTAGAAAATTAAACCGTAGC
This sequence comes from Psophia crepitans, assembly GCA_013399095.1. Lineage (NCBI taxonomy): Eukaryota > Metazoa > Chordata > Aves > Gruiformes > Psophiidae > Psophia > Psophia crepitans. The sequence continues at coordinate 499,285 of VWZZ01001709.1, forward strand.
GATTTCTTTCATATAAATATTATTGTCTTTATTGCTTAAACAAGTCCTTAAGATTTTTTTCCTGCCCCCACTTGCATTAACTCCTTGCGAGGTACCTGCCTGCTGCCCCAGCAGCTGGCCATGGGTAGGATGAGGCTGATGAGCAACTCCTTTTCCTCCAAAGGGCCAACACCACTCTCTCCCTCTCGGGTGCTAAGGCAGCTGCTGGGACAGGCAAGCATCAGCTGCCCAGGGAATATCTCTTCCCAGCACCGAAAGAGTAACCGAGGGCTCTCCGTGACGCAACCCCTCAGAGCAACGCAGGCAGCCTCATGCGCGGCAGAAAAAGAGAAGGAATGACAGCCTTCTGCAAGAAATTCGTCTTTATTGAAGCAACCATGAGTCACACGAGCTGCCAGCTGGCCTGAGGAATAACAATAGCAGCGGCCTGGACAATGGCAGCTGGAGCTCACAAGGGAGATTGTCTCTCTCCAGAGAGTCAGATACTTAGTGTGTGTGTGTGTGTGTGTATACACACACATATAAGTGAATCTTTCCCCACTGCTAGAAAGTGGGCACGTTGGCAAGCACACATCACCGCTCAATCCCTGCTAGACCAAGGCGTGTTGGTGACTGCCCGGAGGTAGCTTGAGTAATCCTCTGAAGCAGTCTGAACTTGATCCTGCTTCCAGTGAAGCCAGTGGTGAAGCCCTGCTGGTTCCAAGGAAGCAGGATGAGGACCGATAGCCCTTTCCTCTCCAATTCAATTCTTTCCAGCGCGAGACGCTTGCAGCCGCGTTAAAACGCTAACCAAGTGCTGCAGCCTGTACTGCTGTTCCGGCACGTGGAGCAGCTCCTGCCCGAGGGCCAGAACCTGTCCTGAACATCAGCGTGGGGTTTCCCACATTTAACCTCAATAAACAACTGCTACCTACTGTTTTTCTTGGCTAAAAGCCACGACGAAGGAGAGGGGTGAAGGCTGCCGTTGGCTCAACAGGCATTTGACATAGCTGTATGGCTTACAGCGGGTTTTCCAGCAGGGGCCAAGTCTATTGCAATGATGGGTTTCAGCCCAGAAGCGGCTCTGCCTGCTCATGACAAAGCGCATCGGGGAGCTGCCATTTGAGTGCTGATTTCTCCGGGCGATCGAGGCTTTTAAAATTTCTGTTTATTATTGAAAAGGTGATGTAAAGAGAATGTGGGGTTGGACATTGTATCGTTTGACTTGGCTGGAGATCAGTCCCGTTCTCTTATAGGTTTAAACTTTGGTCCTGCATGTATGTGTAATATCAAAGTCCTTTTGTATTGCACAGCAGCGTGGTGAGGTCGGGAAGCTAGATAAACACAGAGGTAAGGCTGGAAGCTGAACGAGCCCCTGTGAAATCAGTGTCGCATCAAGCTCTAGGAGGTTGACTAAATCCTAAGAATTAAAAAATAATGGCATAGTGCATCAGCAAGGAAGAATAACAGAGGGATATGTCTTTATGCTGGTCATTTGTTCCAAAGCTCATGCACTACTTTCTGGTTTGTTTTTTTCCTGATGTCTACCAAAAGCTCTGTAAAACTGGCAATATTTGAAAACAGGGGAAGACCAATGAATGATTGCTGGATGCCTACATACTTGAGCGTGATCAGAAACGTGCCCAAAGTCAGTCATTACGAGCGTCCAGGCGAGGAGAGCACCTTTCCCATCAGCAATGACACACTTTGTGTCCGTGTATTTGCTGATAGATCAGTCCTGAGCTGTGATCCAAAGCCATCTTCCTAGGAACACTGCGTCTCTGGGGGTCACGGGGAACCGCTCAGATGACCGTGCAAGAGAAGCCTGGTTTGATGCTGTAATTTTTGCTGGGCTTTTCTCTCCATTTTTGTCCAAAGGGGCTCTGTGTGTCTTGCTCATAGAACCACAGCTTGTAGGTCCCCTGGTGAGGCAACCTGCATCTCTGAGCCCAGGTACGTATCTCGGTCCTCATCTGCTTTCGGCAAAGGTGTGGGACTGCTCTTCTGCAGAGCATCGTTCGCTCTGACCAGCTCGGAATGCACAACAGCTAGTGGTGCGGGAAGGGGAAACGCGTGACACGCGTCCCACCGCCTGACCCCATGCAAGACCTTCCTGAGGGATTCGGTGGGTCACTTCAGACATCTTCCTGCGCCAAGAGCTGGCTCTACCTGGTAGGGATGCCTGAGTGGCAGGTTTCTACCTCTCTCGCAGGATGTATTTGCCTTTCCGGTCCAGGTTGCTGCTGAAGTGGATGGAGAACCAGAGGAATGAAGTCAGGATCATTCCATAAACCTGAAAGAAAATAAATGAGACAGGCACACAATCAAATGCTGAACTGGTTATGATGCTCCGTCTGTGCAAATAAGTGATCAGAAATGTTGCCTGTTAGTCCACTTGGTACTTCTGAATTTATATATTGGAATGTCACATTTTTCTTAAGAGAGCTGTTTTCCAGTAAAATTCCAACATGGAAGGAAAAAACCCAACCCAATGCGTGGTTAAAGCATCTGACGTGGCTCAAACCCTGTCTGAAAAATACCAAGAAATTAGATGAAGCTAGGATATTCAGATCTCAAATTCCTGCCACAAAACATTCCTCTATACAAACAAACACATCTCACGTAAGGATAGCCTTTTGTAAGGATAACTACAAACAAACACATCTCACGTAAGGATAGCCTTTTGTAAGGATAACTACAAACAAACACATCTCACGTAAGGATAGCCTTTTGTAAGGATAACTACAAACAAACACATCTCACGTAAGGATAGCCTTTTGTAAGGATAACTACAAACAAACATATCTCACTTAACCATAGCCTTTCGTAAGGATAACATAGGGAGGGAAAAAAAAAACCAAACAAAAACCCACATGTATTGTTCAGAGCAAACCCCCCCCACAAAACAGACAACGCTAACAAACCCCAAACCCCACCCCATGCACGTGCACAGCTGTGAATGCAGGGGACAGTATCCATCTCCTGGTTTGCGATATTCTGCCTGGTGCCTCGCACATCAGGATTTACACAGGCGGCGTACCAAAGGTAAGGCTGCTGCGGGAAGGACGGCAAGGGCTGTAACAACTTGCTCTTTCCTACAAGTCTGCCTTAACGCCTCTGCTCGCAGCTTGATCTGGGGACATGTATATGCACTGTTGGCAGAGGGACAGTGACATCAGAGCAGCTTATAGCCCTCGTTGCTCCGCTTCCTTTGCATCCTGCCATCACAGCAGCAAACCGCGCAGCGAGATTTCCTCTAGCACGCGCTTCAAAGACAGCTCTAGCTTCAGCCTTATCTGGCTATAGCATCAAGCTGCAGGAAGAGAGATACGTGTATGAATAACACTCCTGCTTTTGTCTGAATATAGGTGTAGTGAAATTCCTCCTCTGCCTGAGAAAAACTAGAAAGCGACACCAAACATTCACACACCACTTCACATCTACAGCTCCGTAGCAATGCCCGATGGTTTTCCTAATTCACTACTAGCAGCATAAAATACAGAAGTGTTTATTCCTCCGAGTTTTATTTAGATGGAGAAGAGTCTTCTAACCCATAATTGTGCCAAAGCAGACACAAGTAGTAAAACAAACTCCAAATACACATTCAGTCAGGAAAGGTCGCCCCAGCTGGGAAACAGCATGGAGATGTCACAGCAGACCAGACCTCCCTTCATGGTGAAGAAACTAGTCTCCTGGCCTGTACTCTTTTCTGGCATGCTGCACTACGTGTGCAGGGCCGTTGTGTAGGAGTAATTACAGTGGTACACCTCTGCCAAGCAGTGGGTGGGCACACGAGCAGGTTTGTTTTAATTAGCGATGCTCTCCAGCTCTGAAGGGACTGTCCCCATGCAGCCACCGAGCCCCCACACTGCAGAAGGACACGCCCCCTCTTGCAACCTTTCGTTTTTTCTTTCGTTCTCCCTAAGACAAGACTCTCGAATTCAGAACAGAACCTTTCTACCCAAGCCATCCTCTGAAGATGATCCTACCTCTCCTCTGCAAGATCCTCCTTCAAATGTGGTGCCTGAGAGCCCAGGCAAAACGCTCTGCTCCTCTCCTTTACAGCCTGCTCCCCATGCTTCACTCACCCACTGCTTGAGATGCACCTTACCAGGTTTGTTAGTGGTCATTAATAGGATGAGAGTTTCCCTTTCTGCACAGCTCTCCAGCTCCACTGCTGGTGCTCAGTAGCTTTCAAGACTTTCCAGCTCCAGCTGCACAAAATGACTTCCCAGGCTGAGCTGGGAGGCAGCCAGCGAGCTCTGGGCAAGCAGAGACAGCAAGTTTCCTGCACTCTGGAGCTTTTACTGCATCTCCCTTTCCACAACTGCTGACAGCTTCCCGCCTGATCTGCAAGCCCTGGACCAGGCGACATGGCCTCTTGCTTGCAGAAGACATGTGAGAAAGTCTGGGTGGATGGAATGGAAATGCTGCTGCAGCCTGCTCCCAGCTGCCATGCCTAGGTTTGGGCAGAAAAACCACACAGCGAGCCTATTCCTGTGGGAAAAGCCCTCCATCCATCAGCCTGGCCACAGCAGGTCCTGGCCCTTTCCTAATTTCCACAGTGGAGTTCACCACTGCTTGTTTCTCTGCTGCTTCTCTAAAATCACCCAAAATCTTAGCTTCTGAGGGCTAGTTTAGGATGCTCTTTCCCCAGTGGAGCCTGCCTCTCAGAACCAAAATGGAAAGGAACAGACATAGCTACCGTGAAGCCGATGGTGATGCCCACAAGCGTCGAAACAAAGTCCATGTGCTTCTTCAGGAAGTCCTGGATCTCTTGCAGGCAGTCCTGGGAGGAGAGAGACACTCCTTGCAATGCAGCACCAGCGCAGTGGGGGGCTTCATCCCCCCAACAGCACTTGCGGTAGTCCCAGATACAAAGGTTGCAGCCCTGCACATCTGGGCTGCTCCACGGGCAGCTCTACCTTTCTTCCTGCCGCTTGCTGCAGTTTGGGCAGACAAACAGCTGTGGTAGATTTTATGTTGCTACAACATGCCTACGGTTTTCTTGGTGTGATGCATTTCGGACCGAGGGGGACGTGTGTGCGCACAGGTTAGGGTGATCACTCACAAGCTTTTTTCTTTCCACCCACCGGAGAATGGAAAGAGGGAAATGAAAAGGTGGAAAAGCAGAGCACACGCTAAATACGTTTCCCAAAGATACTAACGAACAGCTCCATTTTGCAAGGTGTCACAAGCATTAATATGCATTACCCTTAAGCACGCCAGCAGCCCCACGGAAATCCACGAGGTGCTGGCCAAGAGAGCTGTTTCAAGACTGCGAGAGCATGCCCCTGCAGAAGTGGTGTGCAGAGCGAGGCCAGGGCGCTCAAAGCCAGGAGCGAGCGTCCAACAGCTACCAAACGCTGCGGTTGCCCGAGTTGCAAAATGCACCCTCCCACCCACCTTCCCGGGCTCGCAACCAGAGGAAACGCAAACCATTAGCCAGGAGGGAACGGAGTCACCCACACGGTGGCAGGTTTTTCCCTGCTCTCCCTTCCTGCCCCTTGAGCAGGGTTCAACCCTGCTTCGAGATGTGACATTCCCAGAGGCGGTGCTCTGAAACGCTGCCCGGTGCCTGCGCATCTCGGCAGCCTCTTAGCACTTGACACCTTTGCCCAACAATGTTTTTGTATAGCTGTAGCAACGTGGGTCTGTTTGTCCTGGGGACAACATCCATATTGATGCTGGCGACTTTAGCTACTGCAGCTGCTTTGGCTACTCCAGTGGCAGAAAAATAATCATACAATAGATTTGCTCAGGGAGTATGAAGTCCCCACTGTGGCTTCAGAGTGGAGGCAGTCTAATCCTCGTGGCTTCTCCATCAACCTCACTGAGATACTGCAAAGTGGAGGAATGAAGTGTACTTGATGAAGCTACTGCTGGGCATCATCATCCTGCTTCATGAGTTTCTCATTTTAGTACCTATTCGATGCCCCTGAGAAAAACAAATTGCAGCAAATTCCATATATGCTGTTAGCGGGACACTTTTTAAGCCTCAGAAATTAGTGTCATGTGGCAGAGTCCAACAGTTCTTCCGAGCTCAGATACATGCCCGTGATATCTCACACTGTCTGTGCGCACAGGAGCTGAGGAGGCAGCTGGGGGAAAGTGACAATAGCTGCAAACAGAAGCATTCTGAAGACTTTCTAAAGCTGCGAAGGACACCACATCTGCAGGTCCAAGACCTGCTGATCCACTGGGGCTCCTCCACTGGGTGAGCTGCCTCTTACTAAAACAACAAAACCCCAACAAATCGAACCCCAACCTGTAGCAACCTCAAAACATGAAAAAGCCACAAGTCTCATTAACACTTAATGGCCAGTGAGGTTTTGACAGTTAGCGAGTAGCGGCACGACCCCACTGTGGGGTGGAAGAAACCTTTCCCTTACCTGTCCCTCAGCGTGCACCTGACCGGGTGGGCACATCTTGCGCTCAGCATCGGTCGTGTCCCCAAACGGAGAGTGCTTCCCACAGCACAGGAACTGGAAGAGAGGGAGAGGTCTGCCAGACGCCTGCTGGGGCTCTCCCCTCGCCGCCGGCTGCTGCGGCAGGAGGTGCTGCAAGGTGACGGGCCACCCTTCCTTCCAGCTGCTGCCCCAGGCAGGACTATACAACCAGGGCTGCAAGGAGCAGAGCACGTAGGCGTGCAATCAACAACACAGCAATTAAATTCAGAGAAGGTGGATGGATCTGGCCCTGGACATGTCCATGCTCCTTCAGGGCTGCTGCCTGGGGTTGCAGCCAAGTCCTACCTCTGTGGTCAAACCAGTTCTCACAGTGGCTGCTCTGGAAAACCCAGGGATACACAGACTCATGTTTCCAGTATTTGTTATAGGCTGGGGCATCCCCAGCAACACCCACTGTGGAGCTGGTTTCTTACAGCCAGGATGAATGGCCAGCTTGGAGCTCTAGCAGAAAGAAAGAAAGGAAAAAAAAAGGACTAGAAGGACTGTTTCTCCATCCATTGAAGTGGCTGAAATTAGCAACCAATGAATTAGCAACCAGGTATGCCTGGTTCTCGTTGCCAAGGAGGACTCTGGGTGTGCGGTTCCACAGCCCCACAGAGCAAGCAGTAGTCAGGACTCTGAGGGCCACCACCATCGTTGCAATGAGAAACACATGCCCCTTTCCGTGTTTTGAGAAGCATAGATGAAAGCAGTTTTGGAAAGTACTTATTACGATGACTTAAGAAAACAGAGAAAGATAAGTGGAGTTGTGTGGGAGGTGTATGGAAACATGCGAGTGGAGCTGACCTTCCCTTCCAGCCCTGCTGCATACCACGAACTCACTACCCAAACAGGCCCTGCTGAGTGAGGAGATGGCACCTCCTTTACTCAGCAGGAACTTGGGGGTTCCTCACGGTGGGGGGACATCCTTACTCATTTCCTGTGGCTTTGAGGGCAAACACCTTCCCTGTGCTCTAGGCAGCCACCCTCACCTACCTACTGCACTATGGAGAGGTCCCCTGGACCAACAGCATCCCGAGTGGTGGGTTTTGGGAACTTACTAGCAGCCGCCAGCATTGCAAGAGTCCACGTAGCCTCCAGCCCTCATCAGCCATAGGCTTAAGGGTAAACAGAAATAGAATCATATAATCATTTAGGTTGGAAAAGACCCCTAAGAAGACCAAGCCCAACCATTAACGTGGCATTGCCAAGTCCACCACTACACCATGTCCCTAAGCACCACATCTACATGGCTTTTAAAACCAGGGGTATTTAAACCACTCAACCATTTCCCTGGGCAGACTGTTCCAGTGCCTGACAACCCTTCTGGTGAAGAGATTTTTCTTAATATCCAATCTAAACATCCCCTGGCACAACCTGAGGCCATTTCCTCTTGTTCCATCACTTGTTAAATGGGAAACAAGACTGACACTCACCTGGCTACAACGTCCTGTCAGGTAGTTGTAGGGAGTGATAAGGTCTCCCCTCAGCCTCCCCTTCTCCAGACTAAACAACCCCAGTTCCCTCAGCCGCTCCTCATAAGACCTGTGCTCCAGACCCTTCACCAGTTTTGTTGCTCTTCTCTGGACATACTTCAGCACCTCAACATCTGTCTTGTAGTGAGGGGCCCAAAACTGAACACAGTATTCAAAGCACAGCCTCACTAGTGCCAAGTACAGGGGGATGATCACTGCCTTAGTCCTGCTGGCCACATTATTTCCGATACAAGTCAGGATGCTGTTGGTCGTCTTGGCCACCTGAGCACACTGCTGGCTCATATTCAGCTGGCTGTTGACCAACACCCCCAGGTCCTTTTTGGCCAGGCAGCTTGCCAGCCACTCTGCCCCGAGCCTGTAGCGCTGCCTGGGGTTAGTGTGACCCAAGTGCAGGACCCGGCACTGAACCTTGTTGAACCTCATGCAAGCCACCTCAGCCCATTAGTCCAGCCTGCCCAGATTCCTCTGTAGAGCCTTCCTACCCTCAAGAAGATCAACACTCCCACACAAGTCCAAATATTTCTGCTGCATGGTGTGGAATTTCCCCCCCCTTCTCTATAGCTGACTGGGGACTCTAGAGAGATGTATATCCATTTTCTCATACCACAAAGAGGGACTACGGCCAAGGGCCTGCTGAGACAGACAATGTATACCAACTACGGTGTGGAAGTTGAAGATGGTCCTTTGCTCCTGTTGATGACCTAGTTGGTCAAACCTAGGAAAGCAAGAGTAGGAAGGGAGGAGAAGGTAGGAAGGGAGGAGAAGGCTTTGCAACAGACTGGAGGACCTGGTTCCCAAGGAACAACGTCGTTGCAGCATCCATGAGGCAGAGCAGAAGTGTCAGCCCCAGCCTGCTGAAACCATCAGGAAGATACCCCAGAGCAAGGTTTTCTGCAAAAGCTGAAAGACAACTTACTGCTTCGTGGATGGCAGTCAGCTCGTGCCTCCTGAAGCTGGAGGCATTCCTCCTCACTTCCTCGTACACAAAATCGTACACATCCATCATGCTGTCTTCCACCTGTGATGAAAGCAGAGATCTGTACGTGCAAACCACTGACCGCAGTCATCTCTGCAGGGAAATATGCTCCTCTTGCATCCCCCCAGAAGGTCTCCCAGGTATAGCAAGACAAGCAGTGCATCTATTAAATGACCACCATGCAGGAGGAGGAGCTGGTGTATGGCCCACCACGCACCAAGGGGCACTGACGACACGGTAAGTCCCACAAGAGAGGCTGCGATGCTGCATGAGTACCACCTTCTGCTATGCGTGGACTCATCGGCATCATGCTGGTGTCTCACCAGCTGATGGCTGGAGCTTCTGGCCAGGTTTAGATTTAGTGTCAGAGAAGAACTCATGCCTGTGACCAGTGTGCCTCTAAATTCCTCTGCCAGGCAAGGGATGACACCGTCTCCCCATTCTGACGGGGTCTGTGGGGACAGGCACACATGACCAGGAGAGGTGCTAAAACACAAAGGTGAGAGGGCCTCACATAGCTGGTGTTATCCCAGTGATGGAGCAGCTCCTTTGAACGGAGACACAAACATAACAGAGTGATTCAGTGGTGAATCAGACCCTAAATATTTACCAAACGTGTGAGAACTCGCTTTTAGACAGATCCCAGTCAACTCCCGCTTGGGTTTCAAAGGAAAAAAAAATACGACGACTGCCTTCAGTGCCTGGAGTCCAAACTTCATTTCTTCCTTTCGTCTCCCCTCGCTTCCTCACCGGCATTGATCCGAGCAGGCCTGCAGGCAGCGTTTGGCTTTCAGAAGGGAAAATCGATTGGCGAGACAGATGGGGTGGGTGGCCGCGCAGGAAGGGACGAGTGCTCCTGGTGCGGAGCCGTCTCTTAGCGAGGCTTTTCAGCTCAGTCTTAAGGGCTGAGCTTGGAAATCAGGAGGAAAAAACCCAATGCCGCATGCTCGGGGCTGAAATCAAATCAAATCAAAGCGATTACAGCCATTACGGCAATATTGCTCTACCCTGCCCGGCTGTCCAAAATGAAAACAACTAAGGGAGGCTGATAACCAGAGAGGGAGGTTGAGAAGATTACCTGTATCAAACTCAGCCCCACGTCACCAGGAACAGAGTTTGAAGGCTCACATTGGAAGATATCACATGACTATCAACACGGCATGGAAGTGGAGGGGCTTGGGGATTTCTCTGCGTTTATCTGCAGCAAAGGTACCGTATCCATCACCCATCACGGAGCAACCAGTAGGTGAGGCAGGAGCAATCCAGCTTTAACGAGAGAGGTCTGATGATGGACGGGGCACAGCTATTCCAAGCCAAGGAAAAAGTCCTCCACAGCAAAGTCTGTGATGTTGAGGTGTCCCACACAAGTGAGGAGGGAGGATGCTCATTTTGTCACCCCCGTGTAGCAGAGTGTATCAAGCAGGATGGGCACAGCAATAGGACAAAACCTCTAGCAGACTGGTGCACCGTCCTTTCCCTGAGCAAACCTTAAACCTCAATAAAAAGCAAAACATCAAAGATTTTTCTAATTTCTTGTGGGCCACAAAGTAACTTTCCAGCAGTAATAATTAAATAAATGGATTCAATAAAGAGTGTCCATTTCCACTGAAGTATTGGTTAACAACAATGAATAAAGAATATTCTTTTGACCTCTTCCTGTGGCCTCATGTTGCTGAGGAAGGAAAGAAGAACAGAGCAGTTGCCTTCTTAATCCAAGAGTTTATTACCTTCTGAATATCCCAACCCCAGTATAAAATGTGTTGTGACAACATACATATGGATCTTGGTGAGATGATGGTTCTGCATGTGCAATTTTTGCCTTTGCAGGATTCTGAGCTTCCCTCCGAAAGGCCTGAATTTGGATTACTTAAAAAAATTTTTAAAAGGGTTCAAGGAAGTTTCTAGGTTCAAGCAAGGGTTCAAGGGTTGAGAGTAATCCAGAAGCTTAACTGCTTCTAAACATCTACTGCACATAGGGCCAGGAAATGTTGGGACAGGTAGTTTTAAGCACTCTCTCTTTTCCGGGTACATTCCCCAAAACCTCATGAAAACTGGCAAAAAAGCGCCCTTTGACTGCTGTGTTTTTTCGGGCCGGATCTGGCTGTTTACTGTACAACTGTACTCAACTTAAACCGAGGTAAGATGAGACTCTGTCTAGTGATGCTTCATCTGCAAAGACCGTTCCAGGTCCCCTAGCAGCAGAACAGGCTCTGACCATGCCACAAAACCCAATTCACTTTGCAGGAAAGTCAGTGCTCATTAGTGTTTTGTCCTGATAACAAAGCTTGGGGCCCAACTGAGGCTGATGTCCTCCTCAGCAGCTTCTCAGGTGGTTGTTCTGCACTAAGCAACTTGGGAGGAGGGCAGGTGAGCTGCCCAGATGTTGGCAGCTGCTGGCCACTGCCCACAGCCTGCAGCAGCTACCGGACTAGTGAGCTCCTGCTGGCTGCATGAAACCAGAAAAGGATGGATTTGATCAGGAGAGGTCCTCCCTGATGCAGAGGTGCATGTTTGCACTTTGCTCATTATTTTAGGCACCGTGCAATGACATCACACATTGAGACCAAGGACGTTTGAAGGATAAGAGTGGACAGGAAAGAATTGAAGGAAGAAGATGCCCACAACAACTGTAGTAGAAAACTATTCCACGTGTTAGGAAGAAACCACGAGCAATCACTGCTTCACAGCCAACTGGACTACAGTGATGGTGATCATGATGAGGGTAATCTCCAGGTACATAGTAACTACTAAAGACTTCAAGTGCACGCTGTGTCTGAGCTGACTTCTGAGTTATTTACTGATTTTTTTTATCATTTTGTCAACCAGCCTCCAAGAACCAGAAACACAAGGGATTAAGTGGAAAATGTTTTATAGCAATAATTTCCTTTTAGAATGTGTGCCTAGGCAAGCCTAAGAATACAATTTGCTGATTAGTTGTTCTCAGCATTTCTGTCTAGCAATTATATCTGCATTTACATCCAGCTATCATCTGAATATGCCACGCAGATCCTAGTAAGGGAATATGAAACTACAAAACTATTTTTTAAAGAGTGGATCGACTGTAGTTCCTCCACACCATCTTTCTGATTTTAGGTAGGGTCATTTGATTTTGGAGGGGAAAACTGTTGTCTTCAAACAACGCGGTGATCTGTTTTCAAATATTATTGCAGAGAGCTTGCTTTCTTAAACATTTCCGAGAGAGAGATAAAGTACTAAATCTCAGTATTTATCACTGGCTGTTTCCTTTCGTGCAGGAGACCATGCCACAGAGCATACAAGAGGTCTGGTTTAGTCAGAGGAGACAAACAAGAGCAAAAGATGACACTAAAGAACCATCACCTTAGCAGCTTTTCTGCCTGGGATGGAGTTATGTTTACTCTTGGAGCTGCAGCCGAGCTCTGAAGCACCAGTCACGCATGGCAGCGCCTATCCAGCCCAAAATGACGTGCTAACTCTTGCATGCCTAATGATGTAAAAAATAAAACCTGAAAGCACGAGACAAAGTCACCAGGTGGTTTCAGGACCTGTTCTTGTTTGTGGCCTTATTTTACCCAGCAGATGCGAGTTCATCCCTATCCTTGCCTTTGATCCGGGACAACACAGCAAAGAGCGAGGCTGCGGCGCTGCTCCGTGCTCAACTGCCACCCGCAACAATTCCCGTCGCACACCCCGCTGACAGGCAACTTCCAGTCCGTTGCCTCAGAATAATTTTCTTTTTCTGTTTCTTACACCAGGTGTTGGAGAGAAAAAAAATATTAAAAATAATCAGGGTGATTTCTCTCACGGTTAAGCAACAGGATGCTGTCTGAGTGATTATGCTGATCGTGCTAATAATGTGCTTTAAGAAAACCACAGCTGTGTCCCATCCCGTCACTCAGACGGTAGCTAGCATGTAATGGACTGATACAGAGAGGAAAAAGTCTGCCTGGGTTTGTTTTAGGTCTTATGCTCACCCCACACATAAGCACTGTTACGGTCAAGGGGATTTTCCCTTTCCTAGTGACATGCTGTGACCCACTGCCAGAGCAGTATTTCTGGACAAAGCTCTCCCGTGGAAGGAGACTGCGCCTGTGACACTCGTCAGTAAAAACCACCAAGAGCTGAAGATGAAGCATCAGCTGTGCTTGGGCTTAAGAAAAATCCCGGGGTTAAATGATACGGAGGTCACACTTACAGTCATTCTTTTCCTGGAAGATGCTGGGTGAAATGTTCCAGCTCTAAATTAGTCAAATAATTGCTGCCTCCCATTTCTGTCCGCACGCCTTAATGAAACATTCATTTAGGGACGTTATCGATGGGTTGCTGGATACAACAAATGGAAAATCACTGCTGAGATAGACACAGCTGACTCCAGCTGACTCAATAGAGTAGCATTTTTCACTTAAAGTAAAAGAAAGAAGGAATTTTGAGATTGTTTATCATCCTCTAAATCCTTTATCCCCCAAGAAGCAGAATTTATGACTGCAGGAAGACATTTACTTTAAGCCATTAGTGTTCTTGCCCTTGGCTATTAGAAACTAAAGCAAATTTCAGTCTTACCTCCTTCAAAAGGAAAACTGACATTTTTGACTTGGGTTATTTGTCAAGGATCTTTTTTACCTGTAACCGGATTTGGAACAGAAAGGTCAGACGAGGAGGTCAGCCTTCAGTTCCTGATCCATCTGCAAGCCAGAGGCACCAGTGAATCCCCCTCCCGCTGCCAGTGAATACCCGTGCCTGGGCAACCCGGGCTAGTTGCTTTGATGTGCGTTGGAAAACTAACATTGACTCGTACCAAGAAGAACAGTCTGAGACCTACTCAGTGAGCCATCTTTGCAACAGCCGTTGGCCAAAAGTCTCTCTGACGACCTGGAGCTCAAGGAGACACAGTGAAAGGAGATGTCACGATTGTCTCAAAGACAAGCCCACCTTTCTTCTTTCTGATGATCAGGAACACTCTGGACACACAAGAAGAGGAAGCCAAGCATGGCAAGCAGAAGGAAGATCCTCCTCTCCCACGGCTTGTCACGCCTCTAATGTACCAAACCTAGCACACGCGCCACAGCCTCAGAAGAAACTGCAACCTCAGCACTTCACGCTTCAGTGTCGCCAGGAGGGATGCACTCACTGGTGTCACTCAGAAATATTGCTTCAGCAGCTGCTACTGCAGACTTCCTTTCTTGACTAACTTGCAGTTACAGCTAAGATTTAAATTGGAATAAAGTGATTAACTCACTCAAAATCCTTCTTTGTTGCAGTAAGCAAAATGCGGAAGTGGTTTGCTATCTCCACCTCCCCTTTCCTCCCCGGCGTGCAGAACACACGTGTTCACAGCGTGTCAGGAAGAAGGGGGGCAGGCAGGGCAGATGCAGCTGCTTGGATTTGGGTGAAGCAATGATGCAATAGCAATGAAACAGAGGAGGAAAAACTGCTCCGGGCGCCTTAGCCAGGTTGCAGAGCAACGGCCACCACATGGATCGAGCACATGGTAAGACAGACTTGACCAGGCCTTCATTGCCTTATCTAACACAGTCGTTACAACTTGCTGCAACTTTATATTTCGCTAATAGCATGTCAGCTCCCCTCCTCCCCAGCCTTCCTGAAGCCAGTCAATCCCAGATGCAGAAATCCGGCCAGTGCTGCAAACCAGAGCAGCCTTCGAGGCTCTCCGCGGAACATCGCACAAGATAAGGTGCTGCTCCCCCTCTGACTGCCGGTGGTCACTGGAGACAGCTGACACGAGAAGATCCGGATGAGGCTTTTAGCTAAATGGTTTTCACCTTTTCTTTCCAATATCTATGTATTTTATATACTTTTTTTAAAAAATAATATGCACTTCCCCCCACTTTCTGGTATTGCAAGAGGACCAGGCAAACCCTGACCATCTTTTGGTCCATTACTGAGGGAATACACAGAAAGAGATAAAGCAAAAACCACTGTGGAACAAAAAATTCAGAAAAAGCGAAGCCTTACAAAGTTACTTCTCTCCGATCCCAGCACTCCTATCAGGTCCTTGCACAAAACATTTAAAACAGGAGAAAGTGCTGAGCTGTTATACCGTGCACTTCCTCCTCATTTCCCATCTCCGCGCCCCAAACCAACAGCAAAAGTCCAGCAGAATGGGAGCTACGCATCCTGCCCAGCCAGCAGGACATCAGAGCCTCATGCTCTACCAGCCCCCGAGGCCATCACGCCCTGCTTGGATGCAGCCAGGAGCATCGCTTGGCGACTGTGGCAGAGCACCAGATGCTTTACAGGGAAGCACAGAAAACCCAGGCGGGCAGTTAATCAACACCAACAAATTTTTCCTCTAAATCCTCCAGATTTGGGGCTGTACGCCTCGTTAGTGACACCAGCCTCAGTGTATTGAGGTCCTCTGAGGTTTTGGGGTTGTTTAGGGGGCTTTTTTGTTTGTTTTGTTTTTTTTTTAGTTGGTTGGGTTTTCAAAAAACAAACTTTAAGTATTTCGGTCCATTTTATGACAGAACTGCAAAACCAACAGGCTGCCAAGAGCCCACACCGATCCTTTGTGCTTCCACCATTCAGACACACGGCCCAGCAATTCCTGAACCTCCCAACATGGTGGCCAGACTATCTCAGCCATCCCCCCTCTCTCTCACCCAAAGTACTTGAAACCAGTGCCAGGCAAGACCGATTCCCAACAGTTTTATCAGGAATAGGGCTAGTCCCAGGGCAGCGCCGTCACCTCCAAGCCAGCGGTGGCTGAGCATCCTACAGCCACGTGAAGGTTGGATGTGCCACGGTGGCAGTGGCCATCTGAGCAGCCTCAGGTACCACGGCTGACGCTGCGGCAGACGGGAGCTCCAGCTAACGCTCTGCCACGGAAAGCAGCAGAAACGGGGCCGCGCGGGTTCAGCGTCAGGGCAGCGATAAATTATAAAACTCCTGAGTGCAAATGCCTGTGTGGCACATCAGACAAAGGACAGCCGAGTCTCGCTGGGGAGAGCGGGCCATTATTGTGCAATGAGAACATAAACACTAGGAAAGAGTCACGATATTTAAAAACACTAAGGAAGGGGGAGGGGGTTTCCCCCTTTTTGTTTTTTCCATAGAGTTCAGAGACTGGGGAAAGCTCGGTGCTTACTTTAAAGTAAGATTGTGCCTGGCAGAATAACAGCAAGAGCAAGGGTGACGTCAGATTATTCACAGCGTTTTGGCAGCCAAATCACTGCCTTTTCAAAATGCTCATGAAAGACCCTCACAAGTGGCTACAATCCTGACCCAGCCCCACTGGATCAGAAAACAAAAGGAAACTACCTGTATGCTTCAGGTCTGGTTTCAGAAAGCACCTGAACACACCTTCAGCTTGTGGTTTAGCCCCATTAAAATCTCCAGGATTCAAGCCTGCCTTTAAGCACTACCTTCAGAGGAGACGTACCAGACCCTGTAGGAGCTTGCCCCAACACACACCACTAGCAGGAGCAACAGAAAAAAACCCATCCTGGAAAAACCACAGACTTGGTTTGCCACTGGAAGGACTTCCACAATCCTGCGTAAGAAATTACCTGGGAAGCACTGGGTCGTTCCTCGCACACCCACAGGAAAAAAAACAAACAGTGATGCACGTGCAAGCGATGATTTTGTGCACCCAAAAAAAGGATTTGCTTCCTGGGGACCCAAGCAACGCTGCGTCTGGCTTCGTGAAGGTGCTGGTTAGGAGGAAGAGCTGCAGACAGGAGGAGAGCAGTGCTGCTCCCGCAAGCAGGGAAAGCAGCAGAGAAGCTGCTCTTTTCAGGAATGGCCCCCAGGTGTAGCAATGCTTGTTGTTCAGCAGCTGCCACTGTTAATTCCAGCTTTGCACCACCGGCAATCAGAGAATCCCCACCTCAAAAGATACCACATTTCTCACTAACAAAGCATGAAAGATCCTGTTTCTCTGTCCCGGTGTGAGGAGGGGAGAGCAAACAGGTTCCTCCAAAGAAACCTTCAAGCAGAGCAAGACTGCAAGAGAACCAGAACGTGCATGGGTGGTTTGTGTTGCCCATCCCATGAAAACCTCAATCCTTATGTTTATTCTCTGAGTACCTGCAGCACAATACAAAGAGGTTAATGGTTTTCTATGCATGCAGAGCCAAAAGCATGGGTGAAACCTCCTTTTGAAAGCACCCAGCAACTTGAGAAGCCATTTAAAAATTAGGAGATTCCCATATCATTGCAGCCGGTGCAAATCCAAGAGGCCTCTTCATCCAAAGGACATGGGAAATCAGGCCTTCATGCCAGAATTATGGGCAGCTATCTGCACCAGTTTCAAATTTTCCCCTGAGCTGGGAAATCATGATTTAATCAGTTCTAAGCTAACATTTACCTGCAAATGAATCTCCAATTAAAAAGCTCGTTCTGTTGCAAAACTCCTTTCACATTGCAGTAACTGTGTTTTCACCGATTCACCCTGCCTTCCTGACCAGGGCTACTGGAAGGATCTCCTAAGCTGCTGCAGAGCAGGGGAACAGCAGAGGATGGTGTGACATTGAAACTCCGCTGGCTTCTTCCACAGTGGGGCCCAGAAGGAAATCCCAAACCTATTTTTGTGTTGGTTAGCAAATGTATCAGAAGTCTTTTATATTGCAGCTGCAAGGCTTACTCTGTTCTCCAGCTCCTGCAGGTACATGTTTAAAGCAGCAGTTAATGGGCAAGGAGAGAAGGAAAGCTGGGGGGGAGGAGGAGGAAGCAGAAGCCATCCTCACCAGCTGTGCCAGATATGGCACAAGTCTCTCTTACATCCTTCTCCACATCCCAGGTCCCAGCTGCATTGGTTGCACTGGAAGTGACTAACAGATCTCACAGAAACAGGCAGTGGTTTGTGGCAAAGGAGCTGACATAAAAATGGCTTTGGAAAACAAGCCTCAGCTCTTCAACTTCAGGAGTCAGGATTTCTTAATGTTGCTGAAAACCAGTTGAAAAACTTCATAATTGCTGTGGTTACCACAGCTGTTGCATCAAAGGTGCTCGTGTAGATGTCATCCTCCCTGCCTTCTCTTGCATGTCGTTATCTCATTCCTTTGATTGCACCATCAGTGTTGATCCTCAAACAGGTTTGTGACACTTCCCTACCAAGCCCACATTTCCCACCAAGATCACGTTTTGGCCAGATGGCCCACAACCAAACGTGCTCCTCACCCTCATGGAGATCCTTGTCTGCACTAGGTTGGACCTGGAAAGGGATCAGCTCTCTCAAGTGATTCGGGACAGGCAAAAAAGCACATGAGAATTTCTCAGTGGCTTGAAGTCTGGGGTAGGGTGGTTCTGGAGCTGTGGGCTTGAGAGTGTGATGGGACAGAGGTGAAGGGGGAAGGTTGGGTGCAACAGGTGAGGATGAGGCTCAGGAACAAGCTGAGCTTGAAAATACTGACGCATGAATGGCTCAGCACCACTACTAGCAGGAGAAAAAGTCCTTCAACAACCTCCAGATACAAATATTTTCATTTCAGATTTTTCTCTGAGCAGCTGACCTGCCCAGAGAAGTTTTCACACTTCTGCAAGTGACAGCAGCAGCTTTTCTGTTGGTGCCTCCAAGAGGCAAAGTGTTTCTTCATAAACCAGGGGTAGACCCTAACAGAAAGGCTGCGTTAGACATGCTGACCAGACAGGGAGAGAATCTGGGATGTTACTCTGACATATTTGTTCTTCCCAGTTTTGTTCACCATTTTCTTTGTAGAACCTACCAAGCAAGCATACTTTGGGAATGAGCAGCGTATTAGTTCCTCGTTAAAGGTACTTTAATGCAGACAGATAGATGCAAAGCAGCCTGAGAATACAGTACAGAGGAGGCCTGGACCTCACAAAATCTATTCATTAGCTACGTAGATGGGTCAACAGAGCAAGAATAATTATGATCCTGAACAGAGGGATCAACCTTTTGGGGTAAAACATGCTAAACCTCAGATTCATGATTTTTGCATGCCTGGTATATGTTAAGAACAAAGACCTAGGTGACATTGAGTCTATCTGTGATGCAGGTAACTTGAACTTAAGACATATGACCTCTGTCTGAAAGAATTTGTTCAGGGACTACAGAAGGTGAGAAAAGCAGAAAAGAATGGGAAGTGGGAAGACTGACATTTTGTTTACAGTGCCCATATCTGAGAATATTGAATATTTACAAATAACTCTGCTTTTTCTCTTGTCCTGCATAGCTGCTCTGTAAGAAGTACTGTAAACAGGTCTCCAAAGGAGTCACAGAGGCAAAAAGGGCATCTTGCTTTCACCATGTTCAAACGACATTTCTTCCTACCTGAAAGTAACCATCGAAACAATTTTTCAGCTGAAAACTGGGCTTTTCCATTGTAGAAGATTTTCTGTAAGAAAGGTCTGCTTTATGAAGGAAATATTGATTTCTTTTCTTTTTTTTTTTTTTTAATCAAGAGGAGTAAACCACTAATAGCATCTGCCGTGGTTTGGTGCAGGAGGCACCTCCCAGCTTCGGGCTTGTGGAGGGGAGGGCTCCGCTTTCAGCGTTGCCTGTTTGGCACCTCGCCCGTGGGAAGGAAGAGGACAAGGTCTACCAACAGCAGCTCCTAGCTGGCACTTCCAAACTGAACCAGGCTGATTTTCTCTCTGGCTTTTCACTGGAAGTCAATGTATTTTACGTGGGAAAAAATGCAGATTTTTGGTTTAGCCACGAGCACGTGGGCAGTAGCCCCTCAGTGCTCTCGGAGTCACTGGTCCAGGCACATGTAATCGGTGCGCTCATCCGTATTCAGTTTTACATCCCCAAATTCTCTTCCTTTCTCAGTAGCTGCAGAGATCCTGTCAATTTGGCCCAATTTGACTTTTTCCGCCTGTGTTACCACAACTATTTCTGACAGTGCTGACATGCAGTAGGCGGGGGAGAACACTGGTTTTAATTTTGTTTTTTACCTTGAGAAAGTCAGACAAACGGCTCCATAATGAGACTTGGGAATCTTCTCCCTGCTCCGTTCGGTTTTCTAGTGCCTCTGCACTACCTGTCTTTCTGTCCTGGAGCGGCAGTCACATCTGCATTTCTCTCTCACATCTGCATTTCTCTCTCACATCTGCATTTCTCTCACTGGTGAGACAGGTTGCCTTTCAAGTGAAACCTAATTTCCATAGGTCATGTAAGTGACACAATTAAATCCTTCCTCGTTTATATTCCCTGTTTCTCTTTGCACTTTAGGAAGCAGAGAAACCCACGATGATCTCTAATGGTATTTTAATTTTTCTGTCATCAGAAAATCTGTTGGTTTTCTTTACCCAGAAAGTAAAAATTTGACAAAATAACCCTCATTTTGCCTAGTGGAAACTGTTTTGCTTAAAGAAACCCAACCAGCTGCTAAAGCTAACCATAACACAGGGGTGTGTTTATGGGCAGAGCACTCAAAGCAAAAAAAAACCTCAGGAAAATAATTTGAAGTAAAACCAGATGTCGTGATACACAGAGAAAGTAATTTTCCTTTATATATTTTCAGCAAAATAATTTTTGAAAGCCACATCCCTGTATTAACCCAATAAACAACTTCCTGCAGCCTTTTTACACCCTAACATCCTGAGTTTGTGGACTAAAAAGTACAACTAAGAGTCTGTTTGGATGACGCAACCTCACAAGGCCAAGCAGACACGCTTTCTGGTGCCACTTCTCCTTTTCTAACACAGCTTGTGTTTCAGTCTCTCATTACAAACCTCGGCAGAAGGAGGAAAGGGTGCTCAAGGCCTCCCTTCTATATTGGTCACAAAACCAAAATTGTTTCCAGTGTGAATATAACAAATTTGGAATGTTTTGCCCGAGACCAGGGAAGCAGCCTGCTACCCTGGCCCCAGGGGCACCCCGGACGTGCAGTAGGGGTGCCCACTGCGATGTGCAGGGCTGTCCCTCAGCAGTGCCGCACGCCTTGACTCGACTTCCCCAGCACCTTGCATCTCCAACACCATTCACCTCCCACAGCACCGGCAAGCTCTGGGTTAACAATTCCAACCCAAACTTCCTTGCAAATTCAACCTCATACAATCTTCTCTTTCTGGTCCAGAGTGCCAGTGACCCAAACCACCACTTTTCACACTAGTGTTTTCACTGTACCACTGCTGGCGGGTAATAAACACATCCCCTTGGTGTTTCTCCTGGCCATTGCCAGAGACAACCTGAACAGTCACAACCTGTCACTGCCTTTGAGTAGAGGCTCCCAATTGACGTTAGCAGGAATTAGAGCTGGCTGGAAATGTCTTTTGAAAAGTCAAGCATCTCATTTAAAACAAACAAGAACAAAACATCCCCTGTGAAAAAAAAAATAAATAATCCCATAGCTATTTAAAACATGACTTGCATTTGGTTTTGCCTTCAGGACACAGCGTTTGTCCTGCATGAGGGTTTCCATGACTTCTCCCTTCAGATGACCCCTTTGGAGAAGCAGCTGATGAAGGCAGCCCCACTCTTGCAAAGGACGGATGTGACAGAGCATGCATCTGACAGACCTTGCATGGACAGCTTAATTACCACCAGATGTCCCTTTTATGGGGGAAATAGTTGCTACCAAATAAAAAAAAGAGAGACCTCTATCTGACGAGATGCTGGTGGTATTTCCTAGCAGCCGATGCTTACCTCCGTGCTGTGCGTGTATCTCCAGCAGGCAGCTGGGATCAATCCGTAGAAGGCCAGAGCAAAACAGAAAAATCCCTGAGGATAAAGAGGAAAAATACCGTCAGTTACAGCATGGGGAGAAAAATAGCCAATTGAAAATAGTGTCGGGACATATCTAGTATGTTCATTTGAGCAAGTTTAGTTAGAGCTAAACATCATCTTCTTTTAATATCCCTCATAATGCTGGTTACTTAAAAGAAATTGGATGGATAATAATCAGATTCTCTGTCAGGAGCCCTCTGATTATGCTCTGTCAATTTGAAGGGGTTGACCAAATAAAGGACCTGGCTTCCTGTGGAGCAGCTAACCTATTCTGCCCAAATTCCCCTTGGGGGGAAAAAAAAAAGGAGAAAAAAAACCCCATTATATTTACAGCGTGCTTCTCTTCTGCAGCAGGACTGCACCCCAGAATAGCACCTCCTTACTCACAGGATTTGATCCCCCGCATTTAAAACTCAGCTATTTGTTTCAAAGAGGGGCCAACCCACACAAATAGTCCCCAAAGAAGAGAGTAACCAGGATGGAGAGCAACCTGCTCTGGAAAAGGAGCAGGACTTTACCCTATTAACAAAGTGGCAGCCGCACAGCCAAGCCGCCTTCCTTAAATCAGCACCATCCTAGTTAGACAAAAGGACGACAGAAATATAATCAAGGCCAGAAGCTGACCCTGAAGCGTCCAAACAATAATGGCAACGACGCAGGAGGCGACTTGACTTTCGTCTTCTTCCCTAGGCTTGCAGAGCTGGAAGTTAGATATGTTGTTTCTTTATTTGAACAAATCTGATCCAAAAAAACCAAAACCCTGATGTAAACAGCTTTTGCCTGTTGTGACAGCTGGACCAAAGGATCTTGTTCACATTTAAAAAAAAAAAAAATTTAAAAAGGAAGGAAAAAAGTGCCCCTAAAGCGTTTGAAGGCCAAATGGGCTCATCAAATATGAATCCACAGCTTAATCTTGGAATGGCAAAAGATGATGAATAAGCACCAAAAATTATTGCCCTTACAAGTTTTTCCATGAAGCTGTCCCTCTTTCAACATGAAGTTATGTAGCAGGGGAAAATTACACAACTGACTGCAGCTTACTTTGGATTCTGTTTTTTTTTTCTGTGACTGTTTTCATAGCATGACGTAGCTGAAATCACTTGAAAAAGATTAAATCTTTCATGAAAGTTTACCAAATTCAAACTTAAGGAGAGGAAGAAGAGCGTTGCTGCTACCAATTCTGCTTCGCCAAAAAACTTTTGCTTAAAAAGTATCGTTTGTATTTTTTTTTTTAAAAAAGCCCCAAACTGCTCCATATGCAGCAAGAAAGGAAAAGGCGTTACTTTAAATCCTGGAAATGAACGTGAACATGCCAATAACTGCCTTTTTCTGGTTCTTGTCCATCTGCTGCCCGCTGTGTTTCCCTGCTCACGGCAGGACGATGCCCTGCCCTGGGGCTTTGCTCCAGGAACAAGACTGCCGTTGGCACTTCCCCGCTCGTTGGTGGCTGCCTCGTTTCAGGCTCCGCATCAGACACTTGGGAAAACCCTGGTAGGGCTCTTACAAAAGCCCATAAATTATGTATGTCTGATTTCTCCTTTTATTTTTTTGGCAGCTGCCTGGCCGTATAGGCGGTGACATCACTTGCTGCCTTGCCAGGAGCTGAAATGGGATAACAGGAAAAATGGGACCCTAAAGGAGAGGAAAGTCTGAGCAAATGGTGACATGAGAAGGGGGATACAAGGAGCAAAGAGGAAGAAGAGCACACAGAGTGAGATGTCGCAGACCAAAGCACGGCAGGACCGAGCCCAAACCCAGCCGGGGTGGGTGGTTCAACCCCTGCAGGTGCAGCACAGATCGGAGCAGAGAGAAGGTGAGGTTACATGGGCAGTTCACGTTGCTCCTCGCCAGGACCAGACCCTGCCTTTTGCACCTCCTCCAACAACTTCCCCTCCAAACAAACAGCATAACAAAGTCAACGTTTTCACCAAAATCAAAGACAAGGAGAAAATTAGGGCAGATGAAACCACCCGCACTGACAGCAATGTGAAAGCTCTTCCACACATTGTTCCAGTAAGGGTTTAATCAAAAGGATTCACCACGAACCTGGAGAGTGAGAACCACCACCAGTGGCACCACCCAGATTCCTCCCCCCATGCTCTCCCTTCCCTCCCCCGCCAGCTCCAGCACTTACAACATCTCTCTGGGGGCAGAAACCCCAGCAGATTTAAATCCTCCTCCTCATCTTCCTTCCTTAGCTCCACCCTACATCTCAGCCCTTCACTGAGATGCTAGCACCAGAGCTCCCTTTATTTCTCTCCGGCTTCTCTGGGAATACCGAGACGCAGCCCCTTGGGAAGCTTCCCCTCCATCCAGCCGGTGACGAGAAATTACATGGCTCCGAGAACATCTTATAAATGAATTATAGGCTGCTTTCTCCCTTCCCAGCCAAAAGGCTTTTGGAAGAGCAACTTTCTAATTACGTTAGAAGACATTTGGAAGAAAAAAAGAAAAAGGCAACACGTAGTTTGCATACAAAATGTGGAAGGGTCGAGGCTGGTTCACCATCTCCCAGACCCGTGGAGCCATCCGCAGGCTGCTGCCTGCCCCTCTGCAGGAGCCAGCCACACCAGCCCTGTGGAGGCCGGTCACCACTCAGATGTCAATTACTCTTTTATGAATGACCTTGTTTCCATCCTTGCTGCAAGGAACAATTTGTCTTCGAGAGACTTGGCAGAACCCACAGAACAGCATCTCGTCTCTTGGCCGCTGGCATCTTTTAATTCACCTTTCTGACGCTTCCCCTTCAGTTAAGGGGGTCCACTTCAGGCAAGGGGGGGGGATCGTACAGCTCAGACTGGGGTTGGCCGCTCTGCCAAACTCCCGCACACCCAGAGAAGGAGCAGATCTGTTCCCTGCTCAGCTCCAGCTGCTTTTTGGTGCTGCTGTGGTGGTTGCAGAGGCCGGCTCCCTGCCAGACTTCACAGCTCAGGGGTGGGGAAGGGGGGGGAGCTAATTTCAGATTGCATCCATCAGGTTGCATCCCTCCCGCCCTGACCCAAGTCATCTAAAAGCACATGACGTTTTTCCCTTCCCACAGAGCAAACACAAGCCAGTGATCTCAGTCCAAAGGAGGAATCCATCCTCGGCTCCAGCTGAGCACATCTACTGCCGGTGCCTGCTCCCTGGGGAGCACCGGCGCAGGGATGCCTCGCTCGGGAGTGCTGCACCGTGGGGGAGAGCGCGGGAGGCAGATCCGTTGTGAAAGCAAGCTGCTGAAGTGCGCTGCAGTGCTGTCAAGGACCCTACACACTTGCCTACAGTGGTACACCTGGGAACAGTAAAGCAAACAGCCCGTGCTGGCCCTACCAGCACATCGCTCCCGGTGACTAACTAGGTTGTATCAGGGATTCACTGAGGCTTTTTTCTGCAGAAATTGTTTGAAACCGGTGCTTGGAACAGCTGCTCTGTTCTGAACACAAATTTTGCTTCAGACGAATGTGTTTTTAGGCTGGCAAGTTCAGGTATAAGAATTTCAGCTGGAATATTCTGACTGCCATTTCGCTCCCTGCTTTTTTTTTTTTTCCCCCGACCAGGTATCAGCACACGGTGCCTTAAACCCCACTGGAGCCAGGGTTGTTTGTACAAGCAGTACTAGCAAAATTGCAGTTTTCCTTCCTTCTCCTCCCTTCAATAGCACCATGGCACTCAGGGGCCATGGGAGCTGCAGGATGTTTACATTGAGGACTGACTGTATGATGGGCCACGGATCTCCAAAAAGCAGGGCTTGCAAGAAGTGGAGGACAGTCAGTAAACCCGCCACTACTCTCCCTGTTTAAGAGGAGCTTTGGGGATAATAGTCGGGGATTTTCAGACACATTTTTTTTATCCTTAAGTTATCAGCTACTCTCCAAAAAACAGCTTCCTCACAAGCCTCAGTGGCTGCACAGCGGTGTCTGTCTGGTTTGGTGATGCTGCTAATGCAGTTAAGTGGTGAGCTCCTGAGGTACGTGTGCTTTAGCCAATTCGACCTGTTCCAGTTTCTAACCACTGCGCATCCATTATCGTTATTAGGGCAGCACCAGTAAGGCCTGCAAAGACCAAGGCCCCTCCTCTGTATACACACAAACCTCCAGGTATCCAGGCAGGGTGAGTACTTATAATTTAAATAGACCAAAAAAATCCCAAAAAAACACTAGTAGAGAAATCAAGGCACAAGAAAGAGATGGGGTCCACCCAACAGGTCAGTGACCAGGGTAATGCTCCTCTAAGCCCATCTGCATCCTGGCTAGCGTCTCCCCAGGGTAGCTGGTTTACCAAGTGGCATTGTGGTGGATTAGCCACATCGACGCAGACATCTCCGGAGCACGGCTCGGTTTCCTGTACAGCCACAGATGTGCAAGCACCAGCACTCTGGTGTCTTCCCTCTTTGATGAAAGCGCGAATTAAATGGTCTTCTGAAAAGACGCATGCTTTGCAGGGGGGGGGAAAGTCCTTTAAAATCAGTCGTGGAGGAAGGTGAAAAATCCTCTCTATTAACAAGCAGAACAAACGCTGCAAGCGAGGGGCTGGTCGCCTCTGCGCGGCAGGGCAGTTCCAGAGCCCCGCAGGGCTGAACCCCGCTCCTGCCTACGGTTACACCTCACCGCCGCGCTGGCCCTCCCTGCCTGCGGTCCTTGCTTGCAGGTCGGAGATCAGACAGGAGCTTTGGGAGGGGGTAGGAACTGGTGGGAAAACAAGCAGCAGGCTGGCTCTTGCTGTAGGATAGCGACAGAACGCGGGGGGGCAGCTTACAGCAACCAGCAGAGCTTACAGCAACCAGCAGAGCTCCCCTGCCCGGTTTGAGATGCTGATGCGCTGCTTGAACAGGAGCGAGCAGGGAACAAGGATGCTGGTGATCAGCCCGTGGGTATTTCACAGGCCTTCCCGTT